>OY755205.1:15094625-15514582 GCA_963576765.1 Draba incana
GCTCTCTCGCGCCCTCGCGACTGCGACCTCGCGACCGCGCCCTTCGTGCCCTAGCGCTCTCGCGCCCTTCGCGCTCTCGCGCCCTCGCGCTCTTGCGCCCTCATGCCCTCGCGCCCTCGCATCCTCGCCGCACCAAGCCATGCCCGTGCTCGCGGCGCTCACCCGAAACCGAGCCCGTGCTCGCACGTCCTCATCTATGCGAGCATGCGCTCGCGTGTCCTCATCCATCCAAGCATGCGCTCGCATCGCTCGAATCCATCTGAACCCGTGCTCACGTCCTCCGATCGATCCGAGCCCGCGCTCGAGTCATCCGACCGGACCGAAGCCGCACTCGCTTCGCTCGTCCGACCCAAAGCTAGCCTCACGTCGCCAGCTCGGAGCGAGCCCGCGCTCACGTCACCTGATCGGGCTAAGCTCATGCTCTTGCCTGCCGAATTCACCTTGCGAGCTTGTCGCTACTTGACTGGATCTCGGCGTCAATTTCAATACTGAGCTGGTGCCAAAGCACAACCATCTCCACTTCTTCACCTCGTGGGCTCATCAACACTCAAGTCCACCATGCAGACTCATCGATATGCCTATCTCACCTCATGGATGCAAAACGTATCTGCAGCGACTACGGCACCAGCACGACAAAGACTCAAAGCAAACGAAACACCCACCCAGACTGCGACACCACCACCTTTTTCGACGCCTCATCTCCGGATGAGCTCCACATGATCTCCTACACCTTTGGGGGGGAGTGAATGTTTTCTTTCAGCCTCGTTCCGTACGAGCTCACTTGATCTCCTCCGCCTTCGGGGGGGAGTGAGTGTTTTCACAGTCTCTAGACGACTTCAGTTACCCTCTTTCGTCTAAAAAGGGGGGGGGGAGTGGGGTACCCGTATGCCACTCCTTAACAAAATTATTGACTACTCTATCGTCAATCGCTAACACTCGCTACAGCACTCATCATGAGAACAACTAGTTCCTTTTGAGGAAACTTGTCCTTTTTGGACCGATCACAGCTTTATTCGAGTAGAGTCGTTCTGTATCTGTTGTTGCTGGCCACATCAACAGTGCAGAGATACGAACACTATGACATCCACAACGGATACAGCGCGCTATATAAATTCCAGTGACCTCCGTTCAGATTATACTTGAACGTGTCACTCCGAAACCCAACAACACCGTTGGTAATGCAGCTGCTAGTGACCTCCGTTCAGATTATACTTGAACGTGTCACTCCGAAACCCAGGACGAGCGCTGGTCTGAGTCAAGGTGATCTTGCTCTCGGACAGACGTGTCTAGAAGAGCAGCACCACTCTGCAAAGCCCAACAGCAACGTTGGCAGATAAAGAGCGTGAGCGCATTTGCGTTTTCACAGCCTCAGCAAAGCCTCATTCACGAGCAAACAAAGCCTCATTCATGAGCAAGCAAAGCTTTGTTCATGAGCAAACAAAGCCTTGTTCATGAGCAAACAAAGCCTCATTTATGAGCAAGCAAAGCCTCATTCATGAGCAACTGACCAAGAACGAGCCTCATCCATGAGCAAAAAAACAAAGAATTTTCTTTGTACTGCAGCAACGCAGCAGCTTCAACAGACGAAGCAGGAAGTCTTAAAATCTTCACAATGCTTACAGAGTTTTAAAATCTCTTGCATAAAGTCACTCTCTACTACAAAGCGCCTTGGCTTCGAACGTTAACGCTGTTATCTCTAACACAACCGGGCTGGGGATCTAACCCTCATTGGATCCGCCAAGGCCAAGCAATGGCAAGGGATCCACAATGAACCAGGTTCCTTGTTCAAATCCCCTCATCACTATGCGTGGCACTCTTTTCCCTTAAGTAGAGGTTTTGTCCCAAAGGGTTTTCCCTACTAAGGTTTTAACGAGGCCACCATCTAGTATCTTCCAAGTTCATGCTCCACATTGCTGTATGAACTTGAGGGGGAGTATTGAACAAGATGAGTACTTAAGCGTACTACAGACAAGATAGGCAGACACCTTGACTTCAGATGGTAATGCTAATATCTAACACATCTTCAAACTCGGCACTGTTAGCTCTAACATTACCGAGCTGGGGGCTAACTGTTGGGGTCGGTTTTCACCCCCTCAGCATTAACATCTAAAGGCAAGTCAACCAAAGAGATGGCCCTCCAGATCCTGAACAAAGGAGGCCTAGCGGAACCCAAATCTTCCTGCGGAGCGGAGCACATGGAAATGGGAACTTAAGCGAAGCGGGGAAGGACCGGGTCGAGGCGAGGCCGACCGAGCACTCGGGACCGACCGAGCACTCCGGACCGACCGAGCACTCTGGACCGACCGAGCGCTCGGTCGCGACCCGACTGTCGGCACTCCTCAATTGAAGCGTCTATCCAAAAGCCTTCAAGCCCAGTAACGTGACGATAGCCTGGTCCGGACGCGAAGCCCATGATGATATGACCGACTCCGCAGAGGATGGGAAGAAGCAGCCGCCTTAGGAATAGCTATATATACCTCTCTTGTACAACCCTAAAAGGGATCCGCAATTTCAATACGAAAACTTGTACTCAAAGCTTTTCTGAGCAATAAACAATCTCTTTACATCTTTCTTGGCCCTAGCTTACCATAGAAATCTCACAAGCTTCCCTAGAACTCTTACAAATTCTAGTTGTGTTGGTTTCGACCCCCACAAGATTCTCTGTTCTAGTGTATTCCGGCGAGGTTTATCGCCGGCGAGTTAGGGCCGGAACTAAGCCCGAAGCTCGAGTGTGTGTGTCTTTTCTTATTCGCTCAATCGCTAGAAATCGATTCATTAGGTTGTTGGATAGCTTTGATTAGTTTGTTGCAATCTTTGATTTGAGCTCAATCGAGTTGATTCTAGGTCATAAATCCTCACAAATTGGTATCAGAGCCAGGTTATCTGGTTCTTCTGAGGTTGCGATGACGAGTTCAAGGATTGAAGTTGATAGGTTTGACGGTACCGGAGATTTCTCTCTCTGGAGAACAAGGATGCTGGCGCATCTTAGTGTAGTAGGCTTGAAGGATGTTTTGAGCGAGAAATCATCAACTCCATCTCTTTCTGGTGAAGAAGAGAAAGATGCAGTTAAGAAGAAGATTTGGATTGAGAAAGAAACTGCGAGATTGGAGAGATGTGATAAGGCGAAGAATCTTATATTCCTGAATGTAGGCGATCATGTTTTGAGGAAAATAGATCGATGTGAAACTGCTGCAGAAACTTGGTTAAAGTTAGAAAGATTGTATATGGCTCAAACTTTACCTAATAGAGTTCATTCACAATTGAAGTTTTATACCTTCAAGATGCAGGATAATAGAACTATTGATGAGAATATAGATGATTTTCTGAAGGTGGTTTCAGATTTGAGTAATCTGAGTATTGAAGTTCCTGAAGAGGTTCAGGCGATTCTACTGCTTAGTTCATTACCTTCAAGGTATGATCAGCTCAAGGAAACTTTGAAATACAGTAGAGATGGATTAAAATTGGAGGAAGTAGCTGGAGCAGCTAGATCTAAAGAAAGGGAGTTCAAGGATAATCCAAGATCGTTTTCAGAAAGTCATTATGCTAGAGGAAGGTCTGAGACTAAGAATTATAATTTTGGAAAAGGCAGAAGTAAGTCTAGTTCTAAATCAAGAGAAGGAAAAAGATTGTGTTGGATTTGTGGTAAAGAAGGACATTTCAAGAAGCAGTGTTATAAGTGGTTAGAGAGGAATAAGGGTAGAGATTCTGGTTCAGATAGAGGAGAAGCTAGCATTGCAGAATCTAGCAAGATTGTGAGTCAGTCTATGGTGTTGATGGCTGCAGAAGTTAACCATGTAGTAGAAGCAATTACTCCTGATGAATGGGTAATGGATACAGGATGTTCTTTTCATATGACTCCGAGAAGAGAGCTTCTTCATAACTACAGAGAGTTAACTACAGGATTGGTTAAGATGGGAAATAAGACTTATTCTAAAGTGAAGGGTATTGGGAGTATCAAGCTTGTTAATCCGGATGGAACTTCAGTCATTCTAACTGATGTTAGACTAATGCCTGATATGGATAGAAATCTTATTTCTTTGGGAACTTTGGAAGATAAAGGATGCTGGTTTAAGCCGAGGAATGGCATTCTAAGAATTGTTAAAGGCTGTACAACATTGTTCAAAGGAAATAAGAGGGATACTCTATATATCTTTGAAGGTCATGCTGAAGTTGGAGAAGCTAATGTGACTGAAAAGTTTAAAGATGAGACATCTCTATGGCACAGCAGGTTAGGCCACATGAGTCAAAAAGGACTTGAAGTGATGGTCAAAAAGGGCTGTCTAAAACATGAGGTAATTGGAGAGTTGAAGTTTTGTGAAGATTGTGTTTATGGAAAGACTCATAGGGTGAGTTTTGCTCCTGCTCAACATGTAACTAAAGAGAAGCTAGGCTATGTTCATTCGGATCTTTGGGGATCTCCTTACACTCCTATCTCTAAAGGAAGCAAGCAGTATTTCATATCTTTTATTGATGATTTCTCAAGAAAAGTATGGATATACTTCTTGGGAAGAAAAGATGAAGCATTTGAGAAGTTTGTGGATTGGAAGAAGATGGTTGAGAATCAATCTGAGAAGAAGGTAAAGAAATTAAGAACTGATAATGGTTTGGAATATTGCAACCATTATTTTGATAAGTTCTGTAGAGATGCGGGAATTGTGAGACACAGAACATGTTCTTACACGCCTCAGCAAAATGGTATTACAGAGAGATTGAATCGAACAATAATGGATAAAGTAAGAAGTATGCTGAGTGAGAGTGGTTTAAATCAAAGTTTTTGGGCTGAAGCAGCATCAACTGCGGTTTATCTCATAAATAGATCACCCTCAACCGCACTTGATTTTGATTTGCCTGAAGAAAGGTGGACATTTGCGATACCTGATTCAAGTGAATTGAGAAGATTTGGATGTCTTGCTTATGTACATGCTGATCAAGGGAAATTAAATCCTAGAGCGAAGAAGGGGATATTCACTGGATATCCAGAAGGAGTAAAGGGTTTTAAGGTTTGGTTACTTGAAGAAAAATAGTGTGTAATAAGCAGAAATGTGGTATTCAGGGAAGAAGTGATGTTTAAAGAATTGGATAAAGAAAATCTTAAAGAGTATGAAGAGATTGATATGGAGTCTGAATCTGGAAGATTAGAAGGTTCTGACCAAGGTGGAGTATCACAGGAAGGTGGAGTTACTCAGAAAGAAACAAATGAAGAAATGGATAATGAGATTCATGATCCTACTTTTATCATTACAGATTCAGATTCAGATGAAGAAAAGGATACTGGAAGTTATCAGTTAGTGAGAGATAGGGAGAAGAGAATTATAAAGCTGAATCCTAAGTATAATGAGTCCAACTTGGTTGTTGGATATGCGTATATCTCTGAAGATGGTGGTAAACTTGAGCCGATCTCTTATCAAGAAGCTTTATTTGATCCAGATTGAGAGAAATGGAATGATGCTTCTAAAGAAGAGATGGTATCTTTAAAGAAGAATGATACATGGGATTTAGTGGATAAGCCTGAGGATGTAAAACATATTGGATGTAAATGGGTGTTTACAAGGAAGGAAGGAATTGAAGGTGTAGAAGATCCTAGATAAAGCAAGACTAGTGGCTAAGGGTTTCAACCAAAAAGAAGGGGTTGACTATCAAGAGATCTTTGCACTTGTAGTTAAACATGTGTCAATCCGATTACTACTGAGTGTGGTGGTTCAGTTTGATATGGAGCTACAACAGATGGATCTTGGATGAGAAGATATATATGCAACAACCAGAAGGCTCTGTGGATAAGGAGAATCCTGATAAAGTCTGTTTGTTAAAAAGATCATTGTATGGTCTTAAACAATCTCCAAGACAATGGAATCTGAGGTTTGATGATTTCATGAAGAGGAATGGTTATCAGAGGAGTGACTATGATAGTTGTGTGTATTTGAAGGAATTCAAGAAGGGAGTATTCATATATCTTCTATTATATGTTGATGATATATTGATTGCTTTAGTTGATAAATACCAAGTAAGAAGTCTTAAGGAGGTTTTGGGAAAGGAGTTTGAGATGAAAGACTTGGGGAATGCTAAGAAGATTCTTGGTATGGAAACTAAAAGAGATAGGAGTAAAAGAACATTGACTGTTTCTCAGGAAGGTTATGTGAAGAAGGTTTTAAAGGCTTTTGATATGGATAATTCAAAGCCTGTCTCTACGACTATGGGAATTCATTTCAAGCTGAAGAGTGCTACAGAAAAAGAATGGAAAGATCAGTTTGAAAGAATGAAGGAAGTACCTTATTGTAATATGGTTGGTAGTATCATGTATTCGATGATTGGTACTAGACCTGACTTGGCATATCCAGTGGGTTTGATAAGCAGATTTATGAGTAAGCCTCTGAAGGAACATTGGCTAGCTGCAAAATGGGTCTTAAGATACATGAAAGGTTCAGAACAAAGATGTCTCAGATACAAGAAGCAGGATGGTTTTGTGCTGAGAGGCTTTTGTGATTCGGATTATACGAGTGATCTGGATAAGAGAAGATCCATTACTGGTTATGTGTTCACTATGGGAGGAAATGCTATCAGTTGGAAGTCCAGGTTACAAAAGGTGTCTGCTCTTTCAACTACTGAAGCTGAATATATGGCTTTGAATGAAGCGGTTAAAGAAGCAGTGTGGTTAAAGGGATTAGCTGAAGAAATGGGGTTTTCTCAAGATGATGTTGAGGTGTATTGTGATTCATCTAGTGCCATTGCTCTGGCTAAGAACGCAGTGTTTCATGAGAGAACAAAACATATTGCTACAAAGTATCACATGATTAGAGATTTATAGAAGCTGGAATGGTGAAGGTGATCAAGATTGCAAGTGAATGTAATCCAGCTGATATGTTTACAAAAACTCTACATGTGAAGAAGTTTGAAGAAGCATTGGAAATGCTTAGAGTTACTGAGAAGTAATAGATTCAGAAAGAAGAAGAAATGAGAGGTAAATCTCATGGAGGATAATCTGAGAAGTTTATTTCAGGAATATAAGATAGAAGGTAAATTCTATGGAGTTTGGTGAGAGGTAAATCTCAGGTGTTTTAAGCTGAGTGGTTAAGCTTAGGTCCTGAAGAAGGAGTTTCAGGAAGCTAGAATAGGAAGCTAGGAGGAATTGGTGACAAGGTGGAGATTTGTAGGAAGTGTCACTCAATTGAAACTAATATCAATAAGTGTGATAAAGACTCTCAGTCATAGAGAGGGTTGATCTCTGAAGGCCAAGCACGTGAGATTCACGTGTGAGTTTGTTTGATCGTGAATTTCAAATGAGTGGCATTATCGTAATTCTCTTTCTCTCTCTGTTTTGTCGTTTGTTGGTGATAAATGAAGAAGGTTGTTAGATGAGAGAGAGTGAGGCAAAGAAAAGATTTGCAGAGAGAAGTGAGAGAGAGAAGAGAGAAATTGTAATCGGAGATTCTCTGTTCTAGTGTATTCCGGCGAGGTTTATCGCCGGCGAGTTAGGGCCGGAACTAAGCCCGAAGCTCGAGTGTGTGTGTCTTTTCTTATTCGCTCAATCGCTAGAAATCGATTCATTAGGTTGTTGGATAGCTTCGATTAGTTTGTTGCAATCTCTGATTTGAGCTCAATCGAGTTGAATCTAGGTCATAAATCCTCACAATTTTGTCATGTTTCACAACTCTTTTTAAGTCTATTATACGGATTCAAGAACGGAATGTTACAAAGTACACTGGTTTAGAATAATTAACTTACCCTTGAGGCGAGTAAGCAGATGGAGCAATGCGACATCTTAATCTGAGACCGGCTCCGTCAAACACTCCAATGTTACCATCACGGAAAGCAATGTAGATCAACTGGCTGTTGCATGAAAACACAGCTGAAGATATAGGAGCAGACAACGAGTCTTGTGTAATCCATTGAGTACAAGTAAACAAGAAAACACAAGTTAATAATACAAAATTCAGAATAATTATTATGAATGCAGGTATATATGATCTTGAATTTCATATATATGTGTGTGTGTGTGTGTGTGTGTGTGTGTGTGTGTGTGTGTGTGTGTGGATTTAGAGAGATGATCTCATGCATACCTGTTGGATACATTTCATCTTGAAAGCATCAACTATTGCCAGTTGCGTCTCGTGGACTGCCAGAATATGGACCTGATCAACATGAAACTGAATCCATGTGTCTCCCTTGGCGGTTTTTTTTGCTGGTATTTGTATCGCAACGGACTTCCTCTTATCCCATGTGTCAATGCTCCAAAAGCATAACTAATAATAAAACAACAGGACAAGTGAGCATCCTCCTAAATCAGATAATACAACGGTAGCAAATACAGTAAGAGAAAGCCACAAAACAGTAAACAACTCGACGCACCTGTTCATCAGCACCAGATGAAACCAATATGTTGAGGGTTGTAGAAAATGCTAAACCGGTGATGCGTTTCTTGTGACCAGTTAGGATTGATCTGACTTGATGGAACATAAGATACAGGTGGAGAGAGCTCAGTCATATACTCTTAAGGAAACATCTAGCAGGGAATGAATTAAAACGTAAAACATGTGAATCTTTGAGAACCACTTCATTGGGAAAAGGTTCACAAGTTTGTCTTAAGTTCACAAGATCATAAAGACTACTTAAGTGGCTATGGTTACTAGCTACAACTTACCTCTTCCATTCGGGCATTGTAGATCTGAATCATGGCGTCCTCCATTCCGATGGCGATGATGTTGTTGTCCAGAGGATAGAACGCTAAAAATGTTGATACTGGTGGAGGTGGCATGAATGTTTTCATCACCTATAAGGACAATAGGGTTCTTTAAAAATTAGACTCACCAAAGAGTATTCTAGGATTAGATATATATACCTTAAAATTCACCAAGTTGAACAGCGAGACTTTTCCTCCAACAGCCGACATAACGTATGTGTCGTTATTAGAGAGAGCAATGCATGGGGTAGCCCCTTCAAGGTTTACACGAGAGACATCGTTGGTCATGAGAAGACCACTCTTTGGTTCCCAATGCTCAGGAACAACAGTAGTGGTTGCCTGCATGATAAAGAGTACTTATCTCATACCGATCAAGAGCCTCTAGATACTTTTGCTTCCTAATTTCAAAGAATATCTTCATTGATTGTTGGTTATCATCAACCTTGGTCAAAAACCTAACAAGTACGTCTCAATGTCATCCCATTCTCCAGCAAGAAATCTCTCATCAAAATACTCTGTATTGAAGAAGTATCCTGACTCTTTCTCCAGCCTATACAACATAATACCAATTCTTAGATTCCTCATTGCATATAAACAACAACAAAAAGATCTCTCAAGAACTTTACTAATCCATAAACTAGTGCATATAGGTTGTTGTGATTTTGAATCGAATTTGGTCTTCTTCTTGTTACGCATACATACATAACATACATACATACACACAAGCCCGGCCTAGAGGACAAGCCAGTGAAGCCACCGCTTAGGGCCCTAAATTTAGAGGGCATTTTTTAGTTAAATTTTTGTTATAGCTATAATTAAAAAAAAATATAAACTTTTTCCACAATAATAATATTCATAAGATTTTGTTTTTCGAATGCTTTATTAATGTTTATGGTCTTCTCTGAGCAAACATGTTAAATTGCTCATTTCAAAAAAATTAATTTGAAATTATTATTTATAATTCGAAGTTGAAGCTAATAACAAAATTATTTACAGATTGAATGGGTTAGCTTTGCCATCTATTGAAACATAGATGGTTGAAAACTCGACAACGTGAGTTTAATTAATGATTTTGCATGCAAAAATACAAGGAGAGCAATATTTCAAAAATAAATTCTATTTTGTTGTTTTTCTTTTATTTCTTACTAACTATTTGGAATTATTAACGGTTTATTGAAGTTTTAATGTGTTTTTTTATTTATATTACTATTTTTATGGTATTGGAAAACGTACGAAAATGACATTTTTTATATATATGCATAGGGCATCCAAAATTATTGGACCGGCACTGCATACACACTAACATGTGCACATACTCCATGTAATTCTCTTCCTCGAGAAATTGCAGAATCATAAGCACCAACTCTCATTGCGACGCCACCGACATTCTCCGCCGGAGCTCCGAATTTCAAAATCAGACGTGAAACAAGACGATACACCAGAAATACACGATTAGGATCGATACGAACGGAGACAAAACAAAATCGTCGCTCTGGTTTCGAGGATTTCTAGGGTTTCGACGAGCTCTGCTTTTAGGAAAATGGAGAGAGTGTGTTAAAGGAAGGAGATTGCAAGAGCTTTCTTGGACGCCTTCTTCTTGTAGAGAGAAAGGTCTTTTTGTCATCATTTTCACCGACTTATCAGAGAGATATAAGCGGAGCGTGTGCAGGTGCGCTTATCAGAGATTTTGTTTGTTGGGTGTGATAAGCTGAAGTTGGAGATGGAGTGGCGGATTCGAAACAAATATATTTAAATACTGTGAATATTCTCTGCACACGTCCCCACATTTTTCTCTCAACATCAAATCTTATTTTGGCGAATGCCTCCACATTTTGCAATTATTATTTTTTAAAAATTGTTGATCTTGCCATTTAGGTGGAGAAGACTCAGTGTAGGGTTTTTGCGGAGATTTGGGAACTTTTACCAGTGAGTGCATCATCGTATACTAGATGATTTTCTCATTAACAATGCACTAGTATAAAATGTTCAAGAGGCTTCTAAACCTTTTAATATACGAAAATATGTCCAAGTAAGTTCGTAACAAGAACTCAAACGATAACAGCCTAACTAAAATGCTAGATGTTATAATAAGTACAATTAACACATAGCGTTATTTTATAGATGGTTCATATATCGCTGAAGATCAAAAGACATGCATCAAGGAAGATCACGAAAGGCTCCATCTCTATAGAACCAACAACGAAGCCATTATAAATTTTAGTAAAGAATTGTCCGCAAATTAACACATTTGAACCTAAACACATTAAAACCAAGTGGTCCACTAGCAAAATTTGCATATATGCCATCACAAACTGTTGCAAACTCTTCCCTTTTCTCAAAAAAAAAAAAAGATCAATAGATACATGACATATTGCATTCCTTTTAGGGAAATTAATTGGGCCAGATGACTAACAAAAAATTACTCACCTCCGGTGATATGAGATTATTTTTCATTGGCCGTACTCGTCGAGAGCTGGAAAACTCAACACACCACTATAGCCTCCATCCCACTCCTACCTCTTTTTCCATGGACTCGGCGTAAAGCTAGTGATGTCGTCGTGTCGACGGTAGTTTGCGGTGAACAAGGGTGAAGGGAAAAACTGTAAAATTTCTAGGTCAATTAGTTAGTTGATTAAATATCTGCTCTTCATGGCTATTTTCTCTATTAATGTAGTCAATATGGTTATTTGGCAAAATCACCCTTCCTTTTATTTTCCTCTTCTTTTTTTGTATGGTATCTTGAATTTCTTATCCATATGTAATTTTTTTCCTTGAGATATCTTGCAACATTGATTTAGATGTGCTAAAAAAATTCAAGTTTTAGAAGCTGGTCATAGTCTATAGATCTTGCTCATCATACGATAAGGATTGTGGGAATTTTTGGAACCTTTAGAAAATGAGTAGCAAAGTACAGAGTCTAATCAGGGTTATGTATTACTAGTCCTCGTTCAAATATGTGATTGCTGTAAATTTATCGCAAGGGACTTCATTGCAGCTAAGTAAGATGCTCAGAATTCAGAAACATCCAGTGATCTCAAACGAGCAAATCCTCTTGTTTTCGTTTGGAATAATCAGACTATTTGGAAGCTAAATTCTCTAGGCGGGCCAATAGGCATTATGTGATACTAGGTGAGAGCCCGCGCATACGCGCGGGTATAATTTCTAAACGTTATTTTTAGTTAGAATTTTCATTTATATTATAGCTTTTAGTCGTTTAGTTTTTTTTGTCTGTTACAACCGCTTTGTCAAACGCTTACTATCCTTCTATTGAATCTAACAACTCCTTCAACGGTTTATTTTGCATCTTGTACAATTAGAAAACTTATCCACAAAGATAAACATGTTATTGATTTCATGCTTGACGGCTAAATTTGAGAACATTAGAAAATTTATTCGGAAAGGTAAAAAAGTGATGAATTTCATGCTTGACGACTACACTTGAGAGCAAAGGAAGCAAGTAGCGCTTATTTACTTTTAATCATAATTCTGATAGAGACTAAAATTTAGAAAGTAAAAACAAAGTAACACAAGATATTTTGACCCTTTATAATTTTTTTAATATGAATAACTTGTAAGCGAATAAAATTCAGGAAAGAACCTTGATTGTTATTGCAGACAACAACCTTAAACTTCATAAGCCATTTTCTCAAAATGAACAAATAATCTCTTGTGATACAATGTTATTTGCGATTTTTGTAAATTTCCATTTCGAGTCATATAATCGGGGGTTCCAGTGCATACTAATAACCTTCTGTTTTTTTATTTCTTCACTTGTACTTAGACCTCGCCAACTTAAAGAGTTTCTCTTCTTACTCATCTTTCGCGCTCTAATCCTATTCTTTCTCATCTTTCGCGCTCTAAGTCTTTTCTTTCTAAACTAACAGAGAGTTTCTAATTATACAAAACTGCCTATGAAATCTATCTTATCTATTTCTTAATCTTAACATCATCTTAAAATACTTTCTCTTCCTTCATACATGCAACACATAGTCTCTTCCACATTATCACATCGAAATGTGTCTCTAGACTTGCAAATGTTTCCTTCGCGATATCTTTTCTTAAAGAATGACTCGTTGGAATGTCCTCTTGCCCTCAATTGATTTTGTCCATCAATCATGCACAAATAAGTTATTCCAAATGAAATCAGGCGTCTCCAACCCATATGTTGTCTCTTGCCTCTGAATCTTCGAAGAAGTTCTTGCTTTCGTCACTGGACAGAGGTTATGTATAATTTGTTTTACCAAATAACTCTTGTAACCGCTAAACAACATGCAACACTGAAACTTGATATAAGAAACTTCATATGAGTGTATGATTCTCCTTATAATAAAGGTGACCTTTGTCCACTTTAATTTGTTTAGGTAGAGAACAAATCAACAAATATAAACGAATAAGAATACTTGATTTGCTGCTCCAGGAGGTTTCTTTTATTCGCAAGATTGTGACTGATGAAGAAGCCGCATAAGTCTAGAAAAATGGGTCTTGACTTAACACCATGTAAAGCAACAGTGCATTCTATATCATTTTCAAACAACATGCAAATTTTGGTGATGATATATATCAAATAAATTTGCGAGAGATGTTGGAGAATAGAAGTTTGATCTAAAAATTTCTCACAAGAAACTTACTTCAGTTAAGAATTGTTGTGAATCAAAGACGATAAAAACAAAGAACAAAGAGATTGAGACGAAAATAGGGTTTCTTATTACTCGTGTGTTACATAGAATAAAACCTAAACTCCATATATATACATCTCAAAAAACCCGGTTTACTAATCGTATACCGTACCACGGGGGGCGCAGCGAGGCCTGGCCTTTTACCACTATGTATCTGATTATAAGTCACTTAGATAACAAACTCCACCTTGACGAATAATCTCTCCAAACTCCAGCTTCTTCAGAATCTTGGGGGGAACTTCTTCTTCCTTTTAGCACTGGAAGACATGGAGTAACTCCAAGCAATGCTTGAACTTCTCCACAGTAACCGGCTTGGTCAAAATATCAGCTGCATTTTCCGATGTATGCACCTTCTCTAGCACGATCTCACCAGAAGCAACCAACTCCCTAATCTTATGAAATCTCACTGCTATATGCTTCGTCCTTGCATGATACACTTGATTCTTCGCCAGAAAAATTGCACTCTGGTTATCACAGTGTAGCTGAACTCCACCTTGATCAATACCCAATTCTGTCACAAGTCCTAGAACCCAAAGTGCCTCCTTAGCTGCCTCTCCCATCGCTAGATATTCAGCTTCTGTGGTAGACATTGCAACAATCGGTTGCAGCACAGATCTCCAACATATAGGTCCTCCAGCTAGTGTAAACACAAAACCTGTGGTGGACCTTCGATTATCCAAATCGCCTGCATAATCTGAATCACAATACCCCATAGCTGAAACATTATCCTGGCCTCCAAACATAATCCCATAATCAGTTGTACCCTTCAAATACCTGAGAACCCATTTCACAGCTTCCCAATGTTCTCTCCCAGGTTTAGACATATACTTGCTGACTTGACTAACCGCTTGAGCCAGATCCGGTCTTGTACAAACCATAGCATACATAAGACAACCAACTGCACTAGCATAAGGAACTTGTTCCATATCTCTGATCTCATCATCAGACTTAGGAGACTGAGCAGTTGAAAGATTGAAGTGATTCGCCAAAGGTGTAGAAACTGATTTAGCACCTCCCATGTCAAACCTTTCTAGAATCCTTTGTATGTAGCCCTTCTGAGATAGCCATAATCTCCTAGAGCTCCTCTCTCTGCGAATCTCCATCCCAAGAATCTTCTTTGCAGCACCAAGATCCTTCATCTCAAACTCTCTGCTCAGTAACCTCTTCAACTCAGCAATATCACCCATATCGCTCCCAGCAATGAGCATATCATCAACATAAAGCAACAAAAGTATAGGAGGACGACCATCACGGCAATATACATAAACGCAACAATCATACTCACATCTTCGATAGCCGATCTTTACCATGAACGTGTCAAACCGCTTGTACCATTGTCTTGGAGCCTGCTTCAACCCATACAGAGACTTCCTCAATCTGCATACAAGCTTCTCCTCACCTGGTTTCACAAGTCCCTCTGGTTGTTCCATGTAAATCTCTTCCTCCAAATCTCCATGGAGGAAAGCTGTCTTGACATCCATCTGCTCAAGATGAAGATCCCAGCTAGCTACCAAACCAAGCACAATTCGGATTGAAGTATGCCTAACCACAGGAGAGAAAATCTCATCATAATCTACTCCCTTCTTCTGTGAGTACCCTTTTGCAACTAACCTTGCCTTGAACTTCAGAAACTCCTTCTCAGACATCCCTGGTTTCCTAGTGAAAACCCACCTGCATCCAATCGCCTTCTTTCCCTTTGGTAAAGGAACCAGATCCCAAGTTCGATTCTTGCTTAGACTCTCATCCTCTTCCATCACAGCTCCCGTCCATTCCTCCTTATCCAGACTAGCAATAGCCTCTTTATAAGTCGATGGAACATCTGACTCAACTGAAAGAGCATAACCGACCATGTCTTCAAAACCGAATCTTACTGGAGGTTTGGATACCCTCTTTGGTCTGCCTGTATCAACACTCTCCTCTGCTTCATTCTGCTCATCTTCCTGCTCATCTTCTGCAGGCTCTTCTAGCTCTGCCGCTGTCGGCCCAGCGAGGCCTGGCCTTTTACCACTATGTATCTGATTATAAGTCACTTAGATAACAAGAATTTTTCATTTTTTTTAAAATTACAAACATGAAAGAATATTTTATGTTTCTTACATCAGCACCTCAAGACCATTAACGATCTATTATGGTAGCAAAAGAGCAACATAAGCAATGAATCAACTGAGAAACTAAGTTAATCAAACATGAAAAATAAGTAAAGAACTAAAATAGTATGGTGCTGCAAATGTATGAAGAAGACCTTTTAAGTCGTAAAACAGTCATAATTGAGAAAAGGTGCAAAATTTCAACACTTTCTGAGATAGACGGTTCTCCGAATGATAATTTGTGGTGAACCATGCATGTTTGAGCAATCAACTCAATTCCTTGGAGAAAGCTCTTGGACTAATTCTACATCACAAAATCAGACAACGAAATGTATGCCATGGACCATGGATAAAGAAAGTCCACAAAGAAAACAAACCGAAAACATGTCCCAAGAGTGTCTCACTGTACAAAAAATCATTAAACTAAAAAGTCCAAGCAGAATTTGGTAATGCATAATCCATCGTTTGTGAAATGCTATAAACAATATTAGAAACCATTCAAAATTAAAAATAACGTTAACACCATAAGATATTTATGCCTGTAAGAAATTTAAATTTGAAAAGAACCAGAATGAACATTTCTAGACAAGATTATTTAATGGCCTAGATGTTCCCAACGTGCAGGTTTTTTCCATAAGTATTTCTCACTCAGTTTGCTCTATGAGTGTGGAAGACAATCTCTTACATATCTCTGTAACATTAAACATTCTAACTCTTTATCTCTATACATGAATTTGAATATTCGTTAAAGATGAAGAGGCTTGTAAACTTAATTTGAAACGGTGTTTAACCAACCTTCAAAATGTTTCCTTGCCAAAAAAATATAACAAAAACCATGAATCAAATTATAGGCTACTAAAAAGTTAGTGGCATCTTAAATACTCCATGAATCAATTTTTATTTCTTTATGTCCATTGATTGGCCTCTAAATCCGCTTGCAGAAGTATGTTAGTATCACGAGGCTCTAGGATTAGGATGATTACAAATGATGTATTGTGTATTTTATTCCAGCTGAACATCTACAATTAATACACGCAAATGAGAAGACTCGGAAACGCTTAGGTTTCATATCTTTTATCTAATAGAAATTGAGATCATGGAAAACCTCAGAAACGTTCTTCAAATTGCTTTTGAAGCTCCAGTGCAGATGGACAACTTGTTATATCAAAGACAAACCATCATCACTTCCCTACACTGGAAGCAATCTGACGAGACGATGTTGGGCATGTTCTTTGATTTGCATTGTATGGCAATGGTGTTGAAATTTTGCAATGAGAAAGAAGTTAAGAATTGTCTTCAATATACAACTTTCAATCTTCAAGTCTGCAATCATAAGTTAGTTTAAATAAAATAATTAGTAAAATAAGTGAACATTAATTTTGAAAGATGCAAATTGATAAAGAGCGTATCTAACAGTTGATAGATCTCCAATTATCTGAAAATCAACCAACAACATTCACAAGGTAAATCAGATTCACAGCCACACTACCTCAAAATTAGAGAATATCTTAGAAGAGTGGTTGCATTACTTGAGGAAGCTAATCATGGCTCAAAGGTAAATCACAAGCAACAATAAACAGTGTCTTCTAATCACTATGATTATCTGTATCATTAGAAAAAGCTCTCATCCTCTTACTTCTTCCATTTTCCAACAATCTAAAATTTGAAAATAAGCCAAATCAAATCCATAACCATGATTTTGAGAATATTCCCTCATACTTGTGAATTCCATAACAGAAACCTCTAACAATATCTTTTTCATATTCTTCCCATCAGAATTAGAAAATCAACACATGTTCAAGTAACATTTGAAACAACCATGAAACAAAACATTGATGGTTTTTGTGTTGAGATATATAAAAACGGAAAAACACTTACAAATAGAGGAATATAATTCGAACAGATAGTTCCAAGTCAAGTAGAAAGATTGTGAAGAATAATGCCTCAATCAACTTTAAGTAGCAGAACTTTAATTGGAAACTGAATGGCAAAAGACCGTGCCAGGAACGACACCTGGAAAAATTTTAAGCAAAAACATTAGCAAACACTCTAAGGTATCTTATCGGGAATTTGGAAACGGACACTGAAATGTATATATAGGTGTTTTCGAGTAAAAAATAGTTATTTTTGGAAATCCCGCTACATGTTTTATTTCTTGAAACTTATACAAGGAACCAACATAAAATTACTAAAGAGATTCATGTACATGATCCTAGCAAAAGTTCTCTAAAATCTTTCATATGACAAGACTTCTCCCACAACTTGCCACTAACTCTTTGGAGCAACCATTTGAATTAACCTCGTGAAAAATCAATAACAAACAACAAAAAGCTCAGTTTCCACATACTTAAACAAACCAGAGTTTTGAGTTCAAGACTCGTGATTTTAGAAAAATATATGTTACCTTAGGTAAAGACGTAAAGGTAACGCAAGCATGTGTGATGGATTTGTAGATATTTCCCGACATAAAAGGTATTTGTAAAAAACAAAACAATAAGTTTAGTATGTTCTATAAACGAAATACAGCTAACGAAAACAAATAGAGCTTCTTAAATCTGAGAAAAATCATACCTCTAAAGAGATTTAACAAGTTATGCTGACATATTTCTCAACAAATGGCTCGAAGATAGAACAATGGAAAGTAATGTTAGAACTTGGACCAACACTTCATTGCTGTCCGATAAACAGTTAGATGGGATCTCACCTATAGTCATATTTCTTTCATTTCACCTTACTTCCATGAATGATTTTCCATGTTGGAAATCCAGAAGCGTATTATAATTCAACAATCCAATCAACTTTTCCGGCACTATATATAATGTAACACCCGCATTTTTTTTTTTAAAATAATTAATAAATACTAATTAGGATGAACAACACGCGGAAGCATAAACATTAAATAATTCCAAACATTTCCAATTAACAAATGACCAATGATTCAAATCCTACAAATCCACGTTTAACAATTTCAATAAAACTCTAGCAACCTAACAGGCTACTACAAAAATCATAACATAACAACTCAAGTCCTATCATCCCCCGTCCTTGCCTCGATTCCACGATCACAAACTTTTTATTACCTGCAACTCAAAGGAAACCGGGAGTTGCGTGAGTATTATCATAAATACTCAGTGGAGCGGTCATCCCGCAAAAAGGAAATACATAAAACAATTATCACAATTCCCAATTTAATCTTTTTAATTAAATTCCGGTTAAGTAAAATTAAACCAATTTCCAATTAACTAACATTAACCAATTCCCGGTTATTTAATAACATAAACCAATTTCCAATTAATTACAATTAACCAAAATTCCGGTTTACCACAATTTACTAAATCAGACCAAAGCAAACTGGGTGTCGATCGACACTCGACCGAATCGAGCATCATTTTCCTCACAGGGTGTCGATCGACACTGCCTCTAGGCGTCGATCGACACTCTGTTCCAGAACCCAGAAACCGAGCTTATCCTCTCTCGGATCATCGCAAACTCGACACGGTTCTCAATCAACACAATTCAATCATCACGAAAACACACGAAAACAGTGAACACGACATGATAACAACAAACGATCATCAAACCACAATCAATTCTCAACAATCTAATAACCGTTCTAGCATTTCCTAACGATCACGCACTCACCTCGCTAATCGAAGAGAATGAACGGGAATTCGGACTGAACCGACGAACGAACAGCCTCCAAACCTCACTGATTCACCGCTGGAACGCACAGGAACCGAACACCACTGAAACACCAACACGAACGGCGAAACGAGACTCCGAGAACTTGAAGAAATCTCACGAACAAACGATTTCACACACGATCTCTCCTTTCTCTCTCTTTTCTCTGATTTTCTTTCTGATCAAAACTCTCCTCTGACGGCTCACGATCCCAAGGACTAAAAGGAACCGAGCCCTAGGGTTTTCGGTAACCGAACCGCGTGAAAATCGCGGTTTAAACAAACCGGAACCGAAATCCACGACTGGTGTCGATCGACACCTCCAAAATTGGAACACGGTCGTTACATATAAAAAGGAAAGTAGAAGTCTAATTCATAACAGCAATTCAAAGCAAAAAGCTTAAAACTTCTTTCTAAACTCTTAGATCCGTATATTGAGAACCAAAAAGCAACAAATGTACCAACGATAACAACTAAGTGGGTTGCAATCAATATAATGGTTTAAGAATGGATTATCTCCATCTCTAGCCCGAATGGAAGGCGAAATTTTCAAAAAATATAAGTGGTATAGAAGTAGGGTACCACCGTACCAGAGAATGCTTTATTTGGCGACAATACTTCCTCACCAATTAGAAGATCTAGAAACACACACAACCAAATAGACGATTCTTAAGTAACAAAACAAATCCCAGAAACAAAATTAAAAGAAAAAAAAAGAGAATTCTGAATACTGATAGGGAAATCGAATCATGTTCTCCGATATTTTTTTGAGCCTTCTCAAAGTTGTACTCCCACCGGTCAAATTCTTAGAATCCATCATAGATTATTTTCAGAAGCAAACAAAGATTACAAAAATTAACAGTGGAGATTGAGCGGGGTAATGATTCTTTCGGAGACGAAACGATGGAACAAAACTCATGTCGAATTGGGGATTACGTTTCAGAAGCAAAGAAGGTAATTTTGGCGAGACAGACGGACGAATATATATGAGGAAGAAAGTTTTTTTTTTTGTTTATTTAGTAAATACAAATGTACAATAAAATCATACTTAAATGCTTTAAAAAGAAAAACAAATATTAACCAATCAAAATGCCACGTGTCACATTCTGGAGAATGTTTGTCAACTATTATAGTATAGATTTAACCCTTAAATTAATCATTTCTATTAAAATGTTAACTACAACGGTTAGAAATTAATAAATCGAAATCGGAACTACTTCCATCCACCTTTGGGATTTCATACTATAAACCAAAAAAAAAAAAAAAAGATTTTACTACAGTTAATGCTTAATCCCAACGGCTAGATTAATAGGCAAATATCGGATCATCCATTAAGCGTAAATGGAAATTTACAATCGGCATTAAATGAAGTTGCCATCCAAAAAGGGAAATACAAAATCACACAACAATTCCTATATAGTCTGAACCCTAGTCGTCCTCACTCTTCATCAACATTGTTTGTCACAATTTCTCTTCTTTCTCCTAGTCATAGAGATTTCTAAAATTTTGAAGCTGATTTTTGTGTTTTTGTGTGCAAACAATGGATTCGAAATTGTGTCCGAGACATAGGACCCGTTTCAAGAGATGTTCTACTCGTGATTCCAAAACCCTCGCTACCAGTTTGGCCATGAGAGAAGAGACCTTCTTTAAGAAAGCTTACGAGCTTTCGACTCTCTGCGACATCCAAGTATGCATACTCTATTACAACCGTGAAGGAGATCTCGTCAAGACATGGCCCGAGGACAAAGCCAAAGTGAAAGACATGGCCGTGAGGTTTAGCCAATTAAGCGAGAGAGAGAAACGCAAGAAAAACACCAACCTTTCCGAGGTTCTAGCCAAGAAGATGAGCGAAGAGAAGAAGGTTGATTTCTACAAATACTCACAGAAACTCTTAGAGATGGAAGCTTCTTTGGAACAGCGTTTACCGATACTAGAAAGTCATCTTCGGCTACTTGAAGATCAGAGCCGCCGACAATGGACAGAACCATTAACGAATCCTCTCAGCGAGTTACCGATACTACAGGATAAGCTTCCGCTTCTTTCTCTGTTGGAGTAAGCTTGAAGACCAAGTCTCTTTGAGTCATAAAGAGAAAAGGAAATTGTTCTTGTATTAGGAGATATCTAATATAAGTTAAAGAGAGATTAGGAACTTGTTAGTTTTCCTCTTTTTAGGTTTTATCTAATAGTATATAGGGAGATGCAAGGGTGTTGCATAACTTATGAGTTTAGGGTCAGAACTACGTGTGTGGCTTGATCCCTTCTAAAGGGTACGTAGGCAATCTTCTTTAGAAGGTGCAGCCCTCCAATATGTGTGACGTTATATATGAGATATATACAAGAATTGGTATCAGAGCGTCAAGGTTATTCGATCTACGGATTGGAGTAAGATTACGGCGAGAATACGAGTTAACTGAAGGTGGAGAAAGCCGAATTTGAAGCTGAGTGGGAACACAGTGATGTGAAAAGGGAAGAGTTAAGGAAAGAAGCGGAATATATAGTTCGTGAAAGGGAGAATTTTTCAGTGTATCTCAAGGATGAGCGTGATAAAATCAGAGCGGAAAGGGATGCATTGAGAAATCAGCACAAGAGCGATGTGGAGGCGCTAAACCAAGAGCGCGAAGAATTCATGAATAAGATGGTGGACGAACATTCTGAATGGCTTAGCAAGATACAGCGTGAGCGTGCTAACTTCTTGTTGGGTATTGAGATGCAGAAAAGAGAGCTGGAGTATTGCATCGAAAATAAACGAGAAGAGTTGTTGGAGAATTCTTCGAGGGAGAGAGAGAAGGTTTTTGAGCAAGAGAAGAAGTTGGAAGAGGAGCGTATATAGTCCCTCAAGGAAACGGCAGAGAAAGACTTAGAACACGTCAAAGTGGAACTAAAGAGGTTGGATGCTGAGAAGTTGGAGATAAAATTGGATCGTGAAAGGAGAGAGAGGGAATGGACTGAGCTAAAGGATTCGATTGAAGAGCTAAAGGTTCAAAGAGAAAAACTAGAGACACAAAGGCATAAGGTCCACGATGAGCTCTAACCTCGTGAAGAAAAAAAAAAGCAAAGGAAAGGAGAAACCGGTGCTACGGAGGAAGGAAAAGAGATGATTACGGATCCGAGATTTTTCGTCAGCGCATACTGACCCGAGATTTCGTAGGATTCCGAGGCGTGAGTCGAAAGTGACGATTGATTCTCGATTCAAAGGCGCGTTGACCGATAAACGATTTGCCACTGCTTCTGCTCCGGTCGATAAGCGTGGTAAACGGAGAAGAAGAGGAAGTATGAAAGATTCTCTTAAAGAATTTTATCCTGCTAATGAAGAGAAAGAGGAGATGTAGATGATGATGAGAATAATGCTGATAATCAGGAGAATAATGCTGATAATCAGGAGAAGCAACCTGGATTGAGAAGAACACAGAGAGTGGTGTAAAGCCAAAGGCTGAGCTTGAAGGAGAATGTATGTTGATGAGCGTGAATGATGAGCGTTGAAGAGGAGATGGATACTGATGAGGAAGATGAACCTATGAGATTGAGGAAGAGAACATTGTGCAAATTGAGAAAGAAACTCAAAGAGTGGTTATTGTTAACATGGATTGGAGACATGTCTCTGCCAAAGACTTGTACGTAGTTTTGAATTCGTTCCTCCCGAAAGATGGTCGTCTCGTGTCAATTGCGGTCTATCCGTCTGTTTTTGGAGTTGAGAGAATGAAAGAGGAGGAAACTCATGGTCCTGCTATTGATGGTGAAAAAAGAACGAAGATGATGAGGAAGAAGAAACATAAGAAGAGGAGGAAGACGAGGATGAGATCAATCAGAAAATCTCTCACCGAGCGTTTCGATCCTGAGACACTACGAAGATCGTGCAATCGGATCATCGTCAAAACCGAGTTATGGGAGACGACGTCAAAGGAAGAGAAGGGTTAGATTTTCTGATTCAATCTTTTTATTGGGTTCTTCGATCAACTATGCTAGGATTGGTGATGGCGTTGATGGCGGACGGTAGTGATGCAGTGTTGCCGATTATCAAAAGATTCCGGCTTGAAATCAATATCGGAGGAGTCGTTGTGAACTTAAGCAGATTTTTGGAGCCTGCACGAGACTATTTGAGTGAGTTACAGCAAGGATTAAGACTGTCGGGTTTACTTGGGAAGGAAGAAATCGTAAAGTGGTGACGAGTTCGACGGTGAAGTTCGAGAAATCAGTTTTTGTAGTCGATGAAAACCATAGTTGAAATCATCTTGGTTTCAATCAACGAAGAAGCGATAACTCAAGGTCTGATTCGGGCAAAGGGTCGTCTCCAACGGTGCTGGTTTGTCAATTGATGAGGATTTCAAGGCAATAAGAGCAAGTCAAAGGAGATTAAGAAAGTCAATCCTGTGAGAAGAGGAATCAGTTGTGTTTGATCGATTTAAGTAGAGAAGCGAATTGATTTGAGCTTTGAACAAACAAAGTTCTCATGAAGAGAGAGAGAGTAAGATCAGAAGAATTCTGGACTGGTATAAATCCTTTGCGCGAGTCGTAGGAGAAGTCAAAGAGTTCTCTTCTCAGATTTGATTTTACAAATGAGGAGATAAGAAGTTAGATAATTCCACCATATGGTGAAGAAGAAGTTGGAAGTTGTAGTGACATGTTCTGACTCGGCATTCAGAGTTTCTCGCGTTTTCTTGTCAAGGCATATCAGATCAGTGGAAACGGAGATTTGTTTGAATCAGTAAGATGAAGTTTAGGCTGATCAGAAGTTTTTGGAACGAGGAGAAAATTTTAAAAGGTGTCGGAGTAGATGAAAATTCTCGTTATACTGTTGTTTAAGGAGATAAGAAACCACAGGGGCGTTGCATAGAAGAAAGAAATCTGCATACATCTTTGCTGGAGTTGAAGCGAAGAAAGTAAGTTGGAGATGGATCCAAGATTTCTTCGAAGGATGAAGATAATAACAGCAGATTCCATCATTTTTTTTAGTTTCACGAGCATCACGAGTAACAAAAGTCAACCGTATGTTTATGACTCGTCATTGGAGAAGCTGCAAAGAAGATGAAATTAAAAAAAAAAAACTGGATTTCATAGGGTCTCGAGAATTCAAGAGTTACGAGTTACGTGAGGTAGCGGAAGAGGTTATGGTTCTCACCGGAGAAGAAATCGGCGGCAGAGGAATCACTAGAGATGTAAATTTGGAGAAATTGCATCGGGTTTTGATTTTAAAGAGATGGCTCTGGTTACGAGCCATGAGAATGAAGATAGAAGCTTCGGCAGCAAGTAGAAGAGTAGACGGCGACAGAGACTCACCAGAAGAGGTAGAGAGGTCGCTGGAAAATCACATCTAAGGAAGATTGTTCGCCGACGACGATATCGCGAATTGAGAGCTTTGGGTTCTGTTTCAAAAGGTTTGGCGAAGATAACTGAGGAGTCGCCGGAGAAGCCATGAATTCTGGCCAGAATCAAAAGTTGCCATGGCTCATCGTTGAAATGAACAAAGGGGGAAAGCCCCAAATTTGAGGTTTTGAGATGTTGCGAAATTGAAAAGGATTTGATGTAATTCGAGAAAGGAGGACGAGATGGGTCACGAGGGTGATCACAGCAGAGAAGAAGAAAGAAGGATCGTGACTCAGAGAGAGAGAGGAAGAAGAAAGCCTTTGTCGGTGATTGGTTTTTTGGTTGGTTTGGTCAAAGGTGGAGAGTGTAAAAATTGACCAAACCAAAACCAAATCATATTGGGCCTTGCAGATTAAATGATGAAAAGAGAAGAAAGAGATTTGGGCTACAACATCAAGCGCATAAGATGAGAAGAAACGTGAGAAGGTTTAGATTCAGTTATTCAAGTTGGGATTAAGTGAAGTTTGCACATCGCAAGGCATAGAACACAATAAAAAAAAAGGGGAGAATCTATGTTGAGTTATGACATAGATTAAGAGAATCTCGGAGAACCGTTGTTGGGCATGACATAGGTTAAAAGAGATTGTGTGAGCTTTAGTTTTTGAGCAAGTTTTCTAAAGCAAATAAAAGAGAGTGAGTCTTTTATCATCTCGTGTTCTTAAATGAGGAGAGAGCGATGGTGCAGAACACACTTGGAAAGGATCAAGTTCAAGAAGATGAGAGATCTCATGGGAGTTCAAGATTTGGAGAAGATGGAGTTCAAGCTTAAGGGGGAGAATGTTGGAGTAAGCTTGAAGACCAAGTCTCTTTGAGTCATAAAGAGAAAAGGAAATTGTTCTTGTATTAGGAGATATCTAATATAAGTTAAAGAGAGATTAGGAAATTGTTAGTTTTCCTCTTTTTAGGTTTTATCTAATAGTATATAGGGAGATGCAAGGGTGTTGCATAACTTATGAGTTTAGGGTCAGAACTACGTGTGTGGCTTGATCCCTTCTAAAGGGTACGTAGGCAATCTTCTTTAAAAGGTGCAGCCCTCCAATATGTGTGACGTTATATATGAGATATATACAAGCACTTGATTATGGTATTCCTCCTCATCAGCAATGGACAGAGCCATTAGTGAATAACCCTCTCAGTGATTTACCAATACTACAGTCTCAGCTTCGGCTACTTGAAGATCATGATCAGAGCCGCCAACAATGGACAGAACCATTAACGAATCCTGTCAGTGAGTTACTGATACTACAAGATAAGCTTCCGCGTCTCTTGGTTTCATCAGATTGTGCTATTCCTCAACCATTGATTGATTTACCAACGTCGCTAATTGATGATCCTCCTCATCAGCAATGGACAGAGCCATTAGCGAATAATCGTCTCCGTGATCAGACCAAGTTCTCGATCTTTCTGGTTAACCATGACAATGGCAATTTAACTCAGTTAGGTTCAAGCTTTGACCAATCGTTTAACAATATGAGTAATACGTCTTTACTTGGGGCACAAGGATTTGGTAGCTGCAACAATAACATTGTTGATCTTCCTCCACCTCTGATTCAAACACAAGGTCCAGTTGCTCAGTTTGGTCAGTATGCGTCTTGGAATCAGACACCATCTTTTGGAGATCCTATGATGATGTTCTCTTCTTACGTTTAGGTCTTGCTCCAACATCTGATGATGTTTAACAATTTCATTTCATATATTTGTTTGCTACTATGTATTTTTTATGAGGAAATTAGGGCATAAATTGAGTTTAACTCTCTAATCCAGGTTTGCTAATTTGTAAGGAATCGAATAACTATGCAATTGTATGTTTTCCTAAGTATTAATGCTAAGTTTCGAGTTTTATTTCTATAATAATCACAATCATGTCTTTCTTCAATTTTTTTTATTCTTCGAATTGAGTTTGAAAACTTGCTATATTTAGATTACTAGGCGACTCTCCCGTGTTATACGCGGATAAATTGTTTTTTATTTTTATAAATATAAATTCACACTTTAATAATCTGTTTTATTAATTGTTTATTATTTAGAGTATATCAATGTTGATGATTGTACATAATAAGATTTTAGGGAAGTTTAGTTTTACCATTTTGTTTATTTAAGAAAAGTAGAGTAAACTTTAAATATGTAAATTATATAGTTGAATATACAATATAGAGAACAGGCACAAAAAGTAGTAAATAGACAAAAATCGTAGCTAATGACAATTATTGAATCTGACCCAGAAAAAAAGAAATCAAATTAATATTTATATAAGTTGGCTTTCAAAATTACAGAAACACAAATTTATCCCAAAAAAAGAAGAAGATAACTCACATTAGATATTATTTTATGATTTACAGTACATTCCTTGGTTAAAAGTCAAAATTTTGGAAAGTGTTTAGCATATTTAACCAGTGATTTTCACTTTTTTTTTAAATGTAATTGCAGCTAAAAAACTGTATATCAGAATAAGAATCCCCATCAACATGAGGTAATACTACTATATAATAGTTCTGAAAGTTTAACAATATTATTTCAGCTAAAAATATTATCATTTCCTTATCACCAATTAACAAAATTATTGCAGCTAAAAATATTATCATTTTAAATATAAACAATTTAAAAGATCCTACAAAAGAAGCTTAATGACATTATTATTCGTATATCCAATTACTATTAAAAAAATATTCCCTTTTCATAATGTAAGATGTTTTAGACATTTTGTTTTATTTTAAAATATAAGATGTTTTGACAATCCTAGGTACTTTTTAACTTTATTGAATATTGTGCAACCAATATTATTATGTAGTTTTTCTTTTTGTTGGTTAAAATGTTTTTTATATATTTTTAAAATGTTACTTTTTAAAGTAAAAGTAGTTTCTTAATATTTGTGTTTTTTGCTAAAACATCTTATATTATGAAACGGAGGGAGTAGTAAATAGACAAAAATTGTAGCTAATGACAATTATTGAATTCTGACCCAATTAACAAAAGTTTAAATATAAACAATTTAAAAAATCCTACAAAAGAAGCTTGATGACATTATTATTCTTATATCCAATTACTATTAAAAAAAATTGTATGAAAAAAAATAAACAGAAATGGCAACATACTTCTATAAATTAGGAAGTTACTCACCATAATTCCATATTTACACAAAGATTGTGATTCACCATAATTATATTTGATTTAAGTGATATTGGAATTTTTTTTATGGTTGTTTATGTCTAATTTAGTTAAGTCAGTGTCATGTCATAATAAAACTTGTGTCATGTCATAATAAAATTTGTTAAACTCATTCTAGGGACGACACATAAACATTTTTCAAAGAATCACTTCTCTAATAATATATAGGGGATGGTTTAGAATCGTAACAATTGACTCATTGAGTAAACTTATAATAGGAGCCATTAAACAAACACACATGAGCCACACATAAGAGAAATTGGTTTACAATTGCACTTAGTGAAATTGGTGATTAGAAAAAGTACAAACTATAAAATCAAAGGACTAAAAAGTAATAAATCCATAAAATTGACTGAATAATCGAAAATCAGCAAAAAAAACCTTGAGAACTTGCCGGCTACTTCGTCTTCCTCAGATCTTCCGAAACACAAAACCCTAAAACCGTTTCATGTAAATTGATCGTCACCGAGCTTGTCGCTGATGGATTCGATGGAGGAAAGCTTTCCGGAAAAGAAGCGATTATGCACCAATCTCGAGGATTGTATAAGCAAATTACCAGACTCTTTGATATGTGAGATGATCTTGTTTCATCTCCCGACAAAAGATGTTGTAAGGACTAGTGTTTTCTCCAATAGATGGAAATCGCTCTGGCTTCTCACTTCCTCATTGGATTTAGACGCTAATGAATTCCCAGATTACAATACCTTTGTTAGTTTCGTCAATAGGTTTCTAAATTTCTCCAAAGAGTCATGCTTTCACAAGCTTAAGTTAAGTATATGTAGAAATGAGAATGAGCACTCTTGTGTCAATTTATGGGTAGATTCTGTGGTTAAGCGTAAACCGAGTCATATCGATATCGAATGCATTTTGAAACGCAAGTGTATAGGAGACGAATTGATGCCCTTACGCCTTTATGTATGCGAGACATTGGTATACTTAAGACTCGCTCGGGTTACAATGGGTAATTTCGAGTCAGTTTCGTTTCCTCGACTCAAGATTCTGCTTTTAGAACACAATGTATATGCCAATGACGCGGCTTTGGAGTTGCTTATATCATCTTCCCCGGTTCTTGATGATTTGAGCATTGTTAGAAGCGTAGATGATCATTTAAAGATTGTACGAGTGAGCTCTCAGACGTTAACCAGTCTCAGTATACAGTATTATTTTTCCGAGGTTGGTAACGAAATGGAAGCTGATGCTGGTTTGCTCGATACTGAAGACTCGGGGGTTTTAATCGATGCCCCAAGACTCAAGTTTTTGAATTTCGAAGATGGTCTATCAGAGACTAAAGTCATAAGCAATTCGGGTTCTTTAGCCAAGGTTAATGTTATTGGGGCCTTTGATCTGGAAGAATGTTTCGATGTGGCTGACTTACCGAGGCAAAATATGATCCGTAATTTCTTTGCAAGTATCGCGGGAGTTAGGGAAATGATGATCTCTTCCCATACATCAGAGGTATTATATGTCTATCCATGTGTGTAGATAATGTTCTCTCATGACATTTGATTCAAATCTTCTTGTTTTTTTGAGCAGTACCTCTATTATAACACGCAAATAGAGCCGCTACCGCAGTTTTGCAATCTGTACCGTTTTGAGGCAGAGCTTTTGTCGTTATCCTACCTGGAAATGCTGCCAAGACTTCTTGAGAGCTTCCCTAATCTGAAATCCCTCGTCTTAGGGGTGGTATTGACTTGCACAACCCCTAGAGTTTATAACAGAAAAAAATGTGTTGTTATCTATGATCATTCATCTTGTGTGTTTGTTTTTTCTCTTTAATAGGCATGGGGTCTGAACAGGGAAAGTGAGCAAATAACACTCTCATCCGTGCCTCGGTGTTTGGTTTCGTCGCTCGAGTTTGTAGAGATAAAGAGCATATTCCATGGATTTCCTGCTGAAATGGAAGTGGCAAGGTACTTTGTAGAGAACTCGGTAGTACTCAAGAAACTTGTTCTGCATTTGAGTTGTTACATGCTAGCACATGGGAGCCGTGTCTTTATGGATCTCCTTGCACTTCCCAGGCTATCTAACGCATGCCGAATCTTATTCTGCTGACCGATGAAAACAACTTTTAGGTATAGAGGTCAATGATCAGATTGAATTCCTAGCTTGTTCCTTGTGTTGGAATGATATTTTGATTTTGTTGAATTTCTATGATGTTGATGTGGTCTTTGTCGACAGTGTAATTTTTGCAGAACAACCGACCAATTTTTGACCAAATGTTGTCGATACCAACAACGATCACCTAATCTAGAAGATCTTTTTGCTTCTTCATCATTTCCTTTCCTTTCTCTGTTGTTTTATAACTGTAAGCTCTCATTACCCACTGGTTCAACGCATACAATTTTGTCGGAGTCTCTCTCTGACTGTTCTAGCCGGAGCTCGGATTCAAGTCGGGTAAGTTTGTTTCCATCTCTACCCGGTTGATTTGTGTTCTTCCTAATGCCCTCTTTGTTTTGACGTTTTTGTCTGTGTATCGAGTAAACCGAACCCAACCGAAAAATCTCTTCAGTTTCATGATTGTGAATACGGTTTGTTGAACCGGTTCTTTAAAAATTCACCTCGACTGATAGTTATGGGCCTTTATGTCCAACTTAACGGACTTTTTGGCCCTATAACCTACGTAATTTCTCTTTTGCCATTGATTGCAACGAAAGTTCTATATTATGTTTATAATTTTACTCAGCCAATGGAAAGCCACTCAACAGTTGCATAACAAAACAAAATAAAATAAAGAGTCACTCAACAGATGATTTTCCGTGAACTTTTTCACGTGTCACAAAAAGTATAACGATTGTTACTTTACCCAAAGTATATCCATATCATTTTTTGTGAGAGAATAGAAATGATCTTTATCCGGTGCACCCTCCCACATGTGATTGACTGATTGCCACGTGTTGAGCATAGAATGGAAGCTTTGATCCAAGTTCGTAGGTTTAGGTTGGGTTCGCTGCTCGCATGTAGGATCCGCAAGGAACCGAACTCATCATGTGGTCTCGAGTTTGGTTCGGTTAACTTCCCCTGAAAAATGGGAAGTGATATGATCATCGATGGAGCCTATTGCTCACTCTCACCAAAGTTTCTCGATCTGTATCTTTTGTCACGCGTGCATAGGTCAATATGACTCATTACCACGTAGGCTCGATCAGATCTAATGGGAAAACGTTTGTTTATATTTTTTTTTCAAAAATGATGGAAAACGTTCTAGATTCCGAAAATTGGAAAGATGCGTTGACCTTTTCCTCTATTTTTAGCATGTTACTGTTTTTAATTACCCTAACCGTTTTATGAAAATTTGAAACTGTAACATCATTCAACCAATAGTAGTCACTATGCATTTCTATAGTAATTTTAGCCAATTTTGACCCAAATTTTACTCTATATTTTCTTGACAAAATTCAAGTACCCAATCTGTGAAAATTTTCTTTTCCTAGGATAAACTTATTTGAAGAAAAATAATTGTAATAAACTGAGAAAGATTTTGTGTGCATGATTGCTGCCGACATATCAGGGATTCATCTAACCAATACAGAATATCGTGTTTTCTTCTGCGTGATAATTGGTCCCACCTTAAAGAACAGACTACCGTCACAAGCGGTCACACACAGTCCCCCATTACTGGGTCCCACCAACTAACTATTCCTCGACGAATGTGAAACCCTAAACGGTAGGTTCATGTCCGGTTTCGTCTAATTTTGATTGCGAGCTGTCACGGTTTATAGTTACGGTTTGGATCCAGTTATTCCTTTATATTAACGAACATCAAACACTATTCGAGATATTTGTGTGTGCTTTATACTTTTTCTTTTACACGATAGATATTTCTGTGTGTTTTTGTTCACACAACATCTCAATCGATCACCTATCTATTGGTTATATTATAAAGTTCTTTTTTGAAATATTTCTTTTGTAGTTTTTTTTTTCTTTTGTATTTCTTTTGTAGTTTCAATGATTTAGGTACAAAGAGGGACCATTTCACAATGTACAATACTATTGTTTTATCGTATACATTATTATGTAGATTGTTTATCCCTACTTTAATTAGAATCCTTATGTTCAACGTGTATAACTGCAATCTACGCCTACTTTATAGTTTCTTTTTAATAGAAACGTATACTTTATAGTTTTTTTTTAAATATATATTTTGCATGTCTTTCCTTCAAGCATTAATTTATCGCATGTAACGTGCATGTTAAATTATTGATTACGTACCAAACCTGTATATAATGTATATAGATACACATATGTATCGTCATTATACTAGTGTAATTTAAACCTTTCAATTCGATACTATATACAAAAAGAAGATCTACATATATACATATGACAACTAAGATGAATTGACGCTTCCAAGGTTCATATAATTCGATTTGCCTTTCAATCCAATGATAAATGAGGGTGGAATTGTTATTAAATGTTGGGTATGACTGTTTTACATGGATAGAAGAAAAGAAAATAAAATAAAAATAAATACTCTCTAGTTTTACCAATAAAAAAAAAGTGGTATAAAACAATTTTCTTCCAAAAGTACCAAAAAGTAACTAAAACAGTAGAAAATTTTCCACCTCAAATATTCGGTAGAATTTCTTTTCTTCTAAAAGTACACTTTTCTTTTCTTCCTATTTTTCTTTTCTTTTCCTCTACATTGTTTACCATTCATAGCCGTTGAGAAAACTATTTGTACTAAAAAATTTAAATGTTATTGCTGTATTAAACCAATTGTTTTAATCAATGCATGCATAGTATAGTTCAACCAGTCGTATGGTTGTACAAAAACTCAACAAATATTATATTTTTTGAGTATTATTAGCCAGTACACACCTCTCTAAACCAAAGTATTTTTAAGGATATTGTAGATTTGACGACGGATTAATTTGTTAAATAGTAATGGAAAACATTATAACTAAAAAGCAATCAAAATAGATCTACGTGGTAAAATCATTGCCATTAGATATAAGTTTTTTGTTAACTTTTTATTTATATATATTTTTTGTTAGTTAACAAATAAACCCTTTGACTAAACTCCTCGTGAAAATTTGGAAGCGTCTTACGAGTTTGAGAAGGAGAAGAAACCCAAAACAAAACAAAATCAAAGATTGAGCTTTTCTCGCTAAAAGATGAGAAAGAGAAGTCATTTTTTACTTTGAGAAATTTTCACAGAGAAATATAATACACTTATTGTTTTTCTTGGTAAACATCTAACAAAAAGAGTTGTATCATTGATATTTATGCAGATAATTTATACAGCTATCGACCTGTTTTCTAAGATATATATATATATATATATATATATATATTTTTTTTTAGATCGCTCTTTTAGAGTTTTTATTTTTTATTCTTTATTTTGGATATTTCTAATCATTTCAATTTTAGGTCGGACAAACTGTCCTTTCGTCACTATTTTTTTCCCTTCCCTTCTACGATTATGTACGCAAATACACTCACATATCTTATGGACTATTCAAAATAATTGTTTTGTGTCATTTCACATTTGTTATTTGTTTGAAATGAACGGGTCAAAGTAACACGAGATGATTGATTTGGTCTTTACATCTAACTTCATCCTATAATATCAATAATTATTTATTAATGTGTTGTTTTTTTGGTCTGAACAGTTCGATTTATCTATAAAATTACTACTATATTTTAAATTGATAAGTGTTTTGAAATCCATGATATTTATCGCAAAATTTCAAATATAATATCTTTAGCAAGATTTTTTATAGAACAAAATTAAAACAAATATCTCTTTGGCAAGGGTTATGGAAATATCTCGTTTAATCGACAGCTGTAACATCCTTATCCCGGCCTTCAGAATTAATGGAATTTAAACCGATCCACTAAAAAAATTGAAGGCCCAATTGCATTAATTCCCATGGAAAAGAGCTTAAACCTAGTTGCATCTCTCTTGTCCCTATAAATAGAGAGTCATCATGGTTTGGGAGGAGAACAAGGTGGTGGCAGCGGCGACGCCCTGCCAGAATCTCTCCAGAGCCGTCGCCGGAGAAGGTGATGCAGCCACCATCATGTCCGAGAAGCCACCGCCATGTCTAAAAAGGAATATGGCAGTTCTGTCTCCTTTTCGTGGAGGAGAGAAACGGGCGGGCAAACCAAATTAGATTCGAGAAGAACTTTTTGGGTAAGTTCTTCAATCTTTGATCTAGTTATAGGATAAAGAAGTTCGTCATTCGGATATGTAGTTCATGAGGTGTGTCTGTTTTCCTGAGACCGCTCTGTGCAGATCCGATTAGCGACCAATCCACTTGAGATGAGTTTTGCTGACGATCCATAAGGATTCAGGAGACTATCTACATATCATCAAAAAGTCCTTTCTGCCTAGTTTTCAGAACCGGTTGCAGATCCAGAATCCAATATCTGTAGCTTCCTCTGTCGCGTTCTAGTGTCAGGTGTTCAAGGTATCTCTCAAACCCTAATGATTTGATTTGGGCAAACTGATTGTCCGATTTGGGTTAACCGGATGGTTTGTCCGGTTTGGGTTAACCGGGTTGGTTTGGTTTGGTTTAGCTAACCAGGTCAGTTCGGTTTGGTTTGATTTGGTTTAGTTAATCTTATTGTTATTTCAAGCGCCTGGTTCAACCATCGCCGAGATCTAAGTTGGTTATTTGTGTGTATGGGTTTTGAGCTCGACGCAGGTTGGGCCTGCGGTAGCCCTAACCAATGCAAGTCATTCCACAATGAGAGCATCACGAATAATAAGGTGAGGAACAATTTTTGTAAGCCCTTGGACTCATTTCTGCAAGTTGAGTATGTAAACTCTTTTAGGTTGGTTCTGGAATGATATTGCTAAAGCTTGGTTCCTAGGGTGTTGTGTGATGCATATAGAATAGCTAGGTTGCTTGGTATATTGGTTGGTTTGGTTGTCGGGTCGTACCAATCCGGCTGATGGACGACCTGTGTAATATATATATGATATCTATTGAGGTGTTGGATCTTCTCGCTTATGGAATATGGTGGTTTAGGAATCCCTAGGGTTTTCTATGGAGGTGTCATATCCTCAGCTATATATATATGTGTGTGTGTGTGTAATTGTGCGGGTTGCACTAATGGAGGCGTAAGCCAACTGGAGGTGTGATTCGATTATGACCTAGCTATTTAATTATTATTCTGTACAATAGTTCTAGGTTTTATATTTTTATATGCTTACTTGTTGATATGATCTCTATGGATTGTGTGGCGTTAGTCCACCCTCACTGAGTAATTCTCCTCCGAATTACTCACCCTTCTCTTAAAATTGTCTTACATGTATAAGTGATATGCATTGATGAGTCGGATCGGGTTGGAATACTCGGTGTGAATAAATACCCCGGGTCAGGGATGTTACAACAACAATATGGAGTTGAATTATACAAAATAGATTTATTTTAGGGAGTATTGGTGTTTATAGCACTTTCCCAAAATACATGTGTAATCTTGACACTTTTTAAATTTAGGTGTCATTTTGTCACTTTCGGACACTATTCACCTATCTTTTGACCTTGTACACTCGAAGATATTACGATTATGCCATTGGTCTCTCTTTTTTTATTTTATTTTCTTTTCAAATTTGTTTCATATTTATCTTATAAATACATACGTAAAAAAATTATTTATTTATATTTTTAAACTCAGTTTTTTTATACTTAATCTTTCAAAATCCATATTACCATATTTTTGCACAATTAAAATGATATATATATCTATATATATATATATGTGTACATGTACGGGATGTGTACATATGATATATATGTACGTGGATGTGTGTACATATATATATATATATATATCGTTATGTGTATCTCATGTATATGTACAATATATCATATATCTATAATTGTATATGTACAATACATCACTTGTAAATGGTGCATGTGTACATACAAAAATGTATACGCGTCTATCATATGTATGGAATATGTGCGTGTACGTCTACAAAAAATATTATACTTATAATGATGTATGTGTATATGTACGACTAAATATATACATATGTATAGATGTATATGTACACGTATTCCGTACGCATGGTATATGTAAGTGTACGTATAAAATATTTGTAAGTACATACAGATATAAATTCAACATATACTATATTTTGTATGTACATACATATATATATATGTACGTATCTTGCATTCATATGCGTATATGTATGTGTACAAGTATGTCTATGAAATGTACACATATAACATATTAGATAGATATATATTATATATATGCTATATATACGACAATATATATGTGATGTGTGTACACGTACACATATACCATATCATTTGTGTATATACATATGATATAGTGTACATATATATGTATAATATATTATATATAATACGTGTATATAACATCATTAGCAAATTTTATTGTACACGTATATATATCACTTGTATATGTACACATTACATATACTAATATGTTGTATTGTATTTTTTTTTATTGATAAAATTAATAAAATATATTGAAAATGGGTATCAAAATATAAAGAAAAATAAATTATAATGAAAACTAAAAAAAAAAAATTTCAAAATAAAATATGAATATATAAGTAAATAAAGAAAAAGAGAAGTAGAAACTAAAAAAAAAAAAGATTCGGTCGTGTGCGGAAGAAAAGGAAAAAGAGAGTGGATGAGCTTTTGTTTAGTGTGACATAAAAGCATTTCAGATAATTCACATTAAAAAGTGTTATATTCAACAAAGAATTTTATAAAATGCTAAAAAACTAATGAATTTATGATCAAGTGTTATTTCTTACAATTACTCCTTTATTTTATCATCCAACTCCTAACTTTTAAAGATGAATATTTTTTAATGCCTTGTTAACATAAAAAAACTGGGCATAGTAATCATTGCCATATTTAAGAAAATTACCTGCAAAAAAAAAAAAAAAAAAATTAAAAATGAGTGCACTGCTTTTTGGACTTTGATAAAAGTTAGGTAGCATTATTGTCAAGTCATTTCTCTCAATTTCATGTTTTTTCAACCCATCATGTTTGGTCGCTAGTCAATATATATATATATATATATATATATATATATATATATATATATATAAGGTTTTAGATTATTTTGTGGATGTGCTTACAATTTCTTTTGAAACAATATATTTGTTTGAGAAAGTTTTTGCATCACCTTTTTTAATAAGGGAATATACATGGTTTAGTCCAAGTTGTATTAAACAACTTTCAAAAAAATATTAACACATTGATTTTCGCCATTTTAAACATTTTTATTGAACCAAGTTTGTGAAATAGATCAATTTAATTTGATTTCTATCCAAATTTCACAGTTACTATAAAATTATTGGAATTAATCTTTTTAGTTACTTTAATTTTAGAGTTTATTACAAAGTTATGACAAATGGTTTCTCTTCATAAGTAACAAATTTGAAGTAAAAAAGAGTGAAACCTTTAACTTCAAATTAATCTATCAAAATCCAAATGTGTAATTCTAATACCTATTCAATGGAAATATATAAACCATTCTAATAATGAACAGATCCTCGGAAGAGCTGTTTAACCAAAACCTTTAAAACTTTTAGAGCCTTTTTAGCTACACACACGTTTAAAACATATTGAACAATTCCATGATGGAAAGGTAAAACTATTTCATAATCACATGCAAGGACGAATCTAGAATTTATTTATACGGGGCAACGCATAGAAAAACCAAAATATATAAGGGGTAAAAAATATTCAGACCAAAGTAGGGGCAAGTGCCCCCCACTTATTCAAATATATCACATGGATGATTACTCTTGTCAATCTCCCTCTCTTCCAAAGTCTATAGATCTACGAAGAGTGTTTTAAATTGCATGAGTTTTCATACTTTTGGAAAATATTTCAAATTTAACTAAGATTTTCAATTTCGGATGGCGTGCTTTCAATCAAATAATTTTGTATTTTGAAAAATTTAATCATCGCAAATGTGAGTTTTTATAAAATCTTCTTAGGGAACGATTGTTAGATTGAATAAATACATATAGGGGCAATTGCAAAAATACAGATGTTGAATTATTTTTTACAAAAATGCCACTCTTGAATTATTTTTATAAACATACCACTTATTAATGCGTTTAAAAACTTTATATATCAAAATTCTCAATCTTGATATTTTTGATCTCTAACAAATTTTAAACTCAAAAAATTAAACTCTAATATAACATAGTTAACCCAAACATAAATAATTTTAAAATTTGAAAATAGTGATAATGACATTTTTGCAAAGTGACATGTCATAAGTGACGTTTCTTGAAAATTCTCATTTCTCATCCAGCTATGGCCACTTCACAAATTAACCATTTTTAATTCTTTTAAAATCTTTTTACAAATCCATCATATCGTAGTTAGAATAATTGAATATTTGCATGATTTTCCATTCTTTTGGATGCCTTACACGCTTAAGCATGTTTTGATATTGACCTATATAATTTTGCTTAGAAAACTAACTGATAATATTTAATCATACGTATATAATACATCCACTGTACTCACGTATTTATATATGGGTGAATTTGTTAAATAACAAAGAAAAAAAAGAAAACTAAAAACTAACAAAATGACCTAGATCCAATGGTCCTTATTTTGCCACATTTGGTTAGTTTTTTAGTTTTAAATTTTTTCTTTGTTATTTCTGCCAATTACCCTTTATATATTCACTTGACAACATTTGTATATTTTGTATATATATATATTTTCTTTAACAAAAAAAAAAAAAACATTTGTATATTTTGTTTTGAATCCTTCATCAATGTCGTTGACAACTTGACATGCGAAGAATATAGTTATCACGATAATCATATGACGCAATGCCTAATAAAAATAGTAATATTAATCATAACATTTTTAATAAATGAGATCATAACATCATATAATGGCTCTAAATGGTGACATTCTGCTGTCAGTTTAATCATTCAACTGACAGTTTAATTGTCAAATGTTACCATTCACATGTTTTTCAACCCATAGTTTAATCCACCGACAGTTTTTTTTTTTTCTTTCTTTTAGAGCATGATTATTGTAGACACCATGGGGTCTAAAGTGTATATAAAATTATTAAAATGGTTGTAAAAGGAAGAAAGAGAGTGTTGTTATAGGGTATGTTGAAATATAAAATTAATAAAATTTGAGTAAAAGAAAGAGAGAGTGTTTAAAAAGGAAGAGAAAGTGTCTAAAATTGGATCTTTTGGAGAGAGTGTTTAAAAGAAAGAGAGAGTGTTTAAATATAAAATTAATAAAAGTTGAGTAAAAGGATGAAAGAGAATGTATAAAGTTGAGTAAAAGGAAAAAAAAGTGTTTAAATATAAAATTAATAAAAGTTGAGTAAAAGAATGAAAGAGAATGTATAAAGTTGAGTAAAATGAAGAGAGAATGTGTTTTAATAATTTTATATTACAATTAGATCCCTTGGGGTCTGCAATAATCATGCTCTTAGTCACGGTTTGGTTCTTTTTTCTTTATAGTTAATTTTGATTTATCCATTATAGTTCTCGTAATTAGTAATTTTATGTATCAGATTTTTCATATTTATCTCAAAATACTTAATTTTCATACTTTATGATTTACATGGTAATTATATTTAATAAATTTAGTTTATTTAATTATTATTTTGACAAAAAAATTATAATCAACTATTTATAAATTAATTTTATTATTTTTATTTATTCTGTGAGATTCTGCTATTGGTATAATGGTTCTACTGACAGCGTTTAACTTTCTTTTATTCTGCCAGATTCTGCTAGAAATTTAATCATTCTGCCAGAAATTTAATCATTCTGCTGTTACCATTCAGTTCTGCCAGATTCTGCTAAAAATTTAATCATTCTGCCAGAAGTTTAATCAATCTGTTGTTACCATTTAGAGCCAATATATATGATTGGATTCCACCAGCTAATGAATTTGATCAAGTGGATGATGACTTGACAATAAATATTCAAAATTAAAATAATAGTTCAACTCTATTTAAAAATAATGATTATCATTTTTAACGAACTAATATCAACGGCTGGTCTATACATCAAGAAAGATTATAGGTCAAAAATTCAAAATTTTTATGATTTATTCGGACAAAAACGAAAAGTCAAAAAGTCTTGAATTTGATTGCGCTTTTTCTTTTTTGCTCATCTCGCTTACCTAATTTATGCCAATTAATTTAATTAAACTTGTTTTTGTTATTATTCGAATATTTGTATAATAATCACAACAAAAACTTTGAAAATAATTTGATAGTCATAACGGAACTATTGAGAACTCTTTCATCGTTTGTTTGTTTTTTTTTTGGTGAATGGCCGAGGAACGTTCCCAGGTTTTATTCAAAAAAGCGTGACTACAATCGAATTCGCCTTGGGCGAGTACGCCCATCATCGTCCTCTCTCAACAGCGTAATAAGGTCCAAAGGGACATAATACAAAGCATGAAAACCAAAAGGTAAAAAAAAAGCATAGTTAGTTAAACCGTCGGCTAGACAATTAGCTTCCCTATGCACGTGGACAATACGAACTCTCCAGTTCTTCAACAGCAAGCCATGTCACAACCGTACCAGGAAGGACAGAGGATGTGAGTCACAAATCCCTGTCAATAGAAACCCTACTACCATCTCTGAATCAACCTCCACTTCCAACTGTTTAACCTGTTTATCCCAAGCTATGCATAAACCATAGTAGACTCCCCAAAGTTCAACTAACGGAGCCGAGCATCTCCCAACATTCACCGCAAAACCACCGCACCATTCTCCCACTTCATTTCGTAAGACTCCTCCTGCCGTCGTTGGGCCTGGGTTTCCTCGAGCCGCCCCGTCTGTGTTGAGTTTAATTCATTGTTTGTTTCTAGAATACATCTCTTCCCTTTTCTTTCTACACGTTAATGCTAAATATCAATATTCAAGAAAGCGTTAGGCGCTAAGTAGGCGGTGACCCAACGCCAAGCGCGTAGAATGTCTAATCAGAGTTTAGACAATTTTTAAAGCGGTCCTGACTCTTGACATTTTACAAAATCTATAATATATTAGATTTATATAGCAAAATATATAAAAATATTCTGATTTATATATAAACAAATTTAAATTACATTTATTATTATCATTGTATACCCTAATATTAAGAATATCATGATTTATAAAAAAGTTATGTTTTTATATTTTATATAGTACTATAATATTCTAGGCGGTCTAAGCGTTAATCGCGATGATCTATAAGGGCCTAGCGCCTAAGCGCCGCTTAGAACGCTTTTTAGAACATTACTAAATATCAACGTCATTTTGGGAGAATTATAAACATGTCATTTTTGTAAATATTTTTTTTTCAAATATGTCATCTTTGAAAATTGATTGCAGTACCACTATTTATAGAAAAAACTAAATTTTTTTTTTTTCTCTCTCAAAACTCAAACTTTAAACTTTATCCTTAAAAAATATACCCTAAATATAAAATAATTAACCCAACCCAAAAATATAAAAGTTAAGTTAAAAAAAAGATAAATTTTTCTAAAGATTTTCAAACGATGACATAACTGTAAAATTCTCATTTATGTATCTTGTGCATTGATCAAAATAGTGAACCTTTTTACAAAAAATAAAATTAATTTATAGCTTCCGTTAACAACTTAAGCAAGGTTTTTTTTAAGTTAAAAAGAAAGAAATGTGATATTACTGAACTTTATTTGTGGGATCTGCTTTATTTGGCCATTGATGCGACGATTGGGACACGGTTTTATTAAGAGCTTTTATTTATTGTGTTTTCTGAAAATATTTTTTATTATCATAAAAAAAACAAATTTAAACTCCACTTTAAACGAGTTTTAAATTCTTCAACAACATAAAAAATGTTACGGTTGACTAGATAATTATTTGTATTCTGTAGTTGTCACTTTCTTTCAATCCCAAAAAATATGTTACAAGTTGTTAATTGTATATATAAATTAGTTATTTGAAAACACATATTGTCGAAAAAAAACCATCTAAATTTAATCAACAAAACTTGCATATATTAGTGAGGTAGTTGAGGATGCGGGCCTCAAAATATAAATTTGGATGAAGTTAATACTTTAGAATTTTGGGCTTCCACATTTATGTTAGTTCTGAAATGAAATTAATTTGTAAAATTAAGTTGCGGTGGTCTAGTAGTAAAATGTTTAGGGGAAATAGTAAATTGAGTTCGGTTCGAGTTCATCCTCATATAAATAAATCTTGATCGAGGCACCGGGAAAACTTAAATCAACAAATATCTTGGAAAATTTATAAGTAGTAGTTTATGATTTTATATCTAATTAAGAGTTGAAAAAGATGTAATAATTAATAGTATATGATTTTATATGATCCACAAAAGACCAAAGGCAATGTCGTGCCACTTCTTTGTCCTTCTCCTACCACAAGTGACAAGATAAAGGTTTACAGAGAGAAGAAGACCGTACCAGAAAAATTAAATTAATTAATTTATATTCCTTTCCTTAAGTGCTCCATTAAATGTCGTTTCTTCATTTATTATGGATTCTGATATTTTCCTCTCTCTCTCTCTCTCTCTCTAATTCTCCGATGTTCTTGGTCTCAGTTTCAAAGGTCACCTTTCTCTCTTTCTCTGTAAACTCGATTTATGCATCTAAAGAAGAATCTAATTGGTAAGTCACAAATTGAAAATTAAGATCCAAAGGAGAATTAATGAAGCTGGAGAAACCCTTATATTTTTAGTTTAAAGGATCTTCATTAGTTTCAACTTTTGAGTTCTGAAAAATTAAGCTTAAGCTTTGTTTGGTTTTTTAATTTAAAAGTAAACTTTTTGAGTATAATCAATTGGTTACTCATTGCCACTGTGGGTAGGCCTGACTGTGGGGGAGATGAAGATTTTTGCTGCTTTGTCTCTAATTTTGAATTTAATCTTATTTATTGGTTATATAGATGAGAAAAGCTTAACGTATTTATGAAGCAAATCTATGGGGGTGCTTCTTTAAGCCTTTTAGGTGTTCATATATTAATATAGTATTAAACAACAACATGCTGAGAAAGTTTTCAGACTGTGATAGATTATTTTTGCTTGTTAGTTTTCCCGGAAAAAGCAAAAGAGAGAATCTTGGGAATCTATGCAACTTGTTTTACATTTCCTTATTAAGAAATATCTCCAAATGTGCTTTCTTTAAAGGGAAACTCATTTTCCCTTCCAAGACATGTATTCATATTTTGGCTCAAAATATATCTCAGAAGCTTGTTTCAGTTGAATTCCATGTCAGACTTGTGGATATTCTGCTTTAAAAAGTTCAATTTTTTTTTTGGGGTGATCCTTTAGATTCTTCTCTAACACTATGACTCATCTTCTTACTTTTAAGTTCTAACCTCTGCTTATAATTTTATTTTCATACTTTTGTCATTATATTATTAGATATCTCTCTCTTTAGCTCTGAAACTATACAAGTATCTAAACAATCTCTTTTTTTTTCCTTTCAGATTCAAGATCATCTTAAACTTGACTATATATTTCTAGCTAGTTTCATTTTAAAATGGGACGTTTCTCGTCGATGTTCAATGGGTTAGCTCGATCTTTCTCGATGAAGAAAGTGAAGAACAACAATGGAAATAGCGACGCAATGGAAGCTGCTGATGAGATGGCGAAAGAGGCGAAGAAGAAGGAGCTGATTCTGAAATCCTCTGGTTATGTTTATGCTCAAGGATCCAATAACTCGGCCTCTGTTTTCTCTAAACGCGGTGAGAAAGGCGTTAACCAGGACTGTGCCATCGTTTGGGAGGTAACATTACTAAGTACTAACCTTTGTTCGCGTTCTTTTCTGCGTTTGCGTTTGTTTCTAGCTTGTTTCGACTGCGGCTGCGTTTTGGTCATCTTTTTGCTTAGCCTTAACCCGTACATGTGAAGATAGGGGTGCTCAGTCAGGTTTTCGGCTCGGTTATGTACGGTTGATGAAATGGAGAGAGCAAACGGAAACTGAATATGTTTGGCTCGGTTTAATGCGGGTTTCGTTTAGATTCAATTTTCTTAGCAGAATGTACGAAAAGTTTTCTAAGCAGTTGTGGTTTTAATCGGTTAATTTGTTTGGGATCGACTAGATTGCTCCGCTATGTAGAACTATCCGAATGCAGATTTTGTGCTTTCGTTTGCGTTCTCTTTAGCTTCTTCAAACGCGGGGTTGACCATCAATCAACATATTGATAATTTTAACTTTGATAAACAGGGATTTGGATGCCAAGAAGACATGATATTCTGCGGTATATTCGATGGACACGGTCCATGGGGTCACTATGTATCCAAACATGTAAGAAACTCGATGCCTTCGTCGCTTCTCTGTAACTGGCAAAAGATTCTTGCTCAGGCCACACTACTAGAGCCTGAGCTTGATGACCTCGAGGCCTCAACTAAAAATCTCTCGAGATTCGACATTTGGGAACATTCGTTTCTCAAGACATGTGCAACGGTTGATCAAGAGCTTGAACATCATCGCAAGATCGATTCTTACTACAGCGGTACAACTGCTCTAAGCATTGTTCGACAGGTAAAACTTTTAAGAACATTAGTTTCCCATTGTTAATTAACATCTTGAGCATATATATGTTCGCTGACTAATGGTTTCTTGCTGTGTAGGGTGAAGTTATTTATGTAGCAAATGTTGGCGATTCACGGGCGGTGCTAGCCACCGATTCAGGTGAAGGAAGCTTGGTTGCGATTCAGCTCACCGTCGATTTCACACCGAATCTGCCTCGTTAGTTCTCTTAATCCCTCTTAAAACCCAAGCGCATATTTATGATTGAATTTACTTTACTAGATAACGCCAATTTCGAAATCAGAGGAGTAAATAAAATATGAATCTTAGTCTAAAAATTCTTGAATATTGATACTTGTGTTTGTTCTGCTGTGGAAATAAAACAGAGGAGGAAGAGCGAATAATCGGATGCAAAGGGCGGGTTTTCTGTCTCAAAGATGAACCGGGAGTCCACCGTGTGTGGCAGCCGGACGCAGAAACGCCGGGGCTCGCAATGTCGAGAGCGTTTGGAGACTATTGTATCAAAGAGTATGGATTGGTCTCAGTTCCTGAAGTCACTCAAAGACATATCTCTACTAAAGACCACTTCATAATCTTGGCTAGTGATGGGGTAAATTTTTTATAAACCTTTAAAACAAACAAATTACTCATCTACTCACTTACAAAAGTTCAAAAGTTTTAAAAAGGGTAAATGTAAGTAAAAAAGAAAGGTTTTAAATCATATTTACAGGTTTTTTAGCTTATTGGCTTTTTTATTTTTAAATGAAAACTTTACATCTGTTTTTATTTGGTTTGGATTGACTTGGTTCATTCTGATTGTACACTCCAAATTTTTAGTTATTTCTTGGCCGCGTTATTAACCAATTTTTTTTTTAATGTTTTTGTGTTTGAATCTAAAAGATATGGGATGTGATATCTAACCAAGAGGCTATAGAGATTGTGTCGTCGACGGCTGAGCGGCCTAAGGCAGCTAAGCGGTTAGTGGAGCAAGCGGTTCGGGCTTGGAAGAAGAAGAGACGAGGAATCGCAATGGACGATATCTCTGCGGTCTGCCTCTTCCTCCATTCTTCTTCTTCTTCATCGTCATTTCTATCACAACACGTCCATCATGCCACGACTTTCAAGTAAAAGTTCGCGTTGTAAATATAACACTCAGCGATAGCGTTGCGTGTGTAACATTATTGTTGATATTTGAAATGCACTTTTTTGTTCCCAGCCTAACGAGCTGATTCATACATCTCATTGTGTCCGATTGAGTTATTCAATAATGATACCAGAAAATAAATGAAAAGGAAGAATGGAACAATGAACAAACCCTAAAAAACAAAGTTCTTTTAAGTAGATATGGCTATGAGGTTGTATACGCATTAAGACCCAATCAACAATTGCAAACTCAATATCTTTGCATTTTACATCAACCGCTTATTTCATACAATTATTGGCAGTGTTGAGGTGTTGTTTTGTTTCAGATCATGCAGTAACTCTTCTCTCAATGCTAGTTATTCATCAAGCTCTCCAACTAATGAATATCATGTCTCATACGTGGAAGCAATTAAGAGAGCTCATTCGTAGAGAGGCTGGAATGGTGTTATGCCGGTGGATATGTGACACATTGTATTGTACCAATATTTCTGCCGACGGAAGAAGGCACTCCATTGATTTGGCCTCTTATGAACAAATTTTCTTTGAATTGATCTATACAGCGGTTGTCTGTTTGTCCATATGTTTGTGGGTGATATGTTGTAGACATCAGAAATATTGTTTCCATCATCTTCTAAAATTCCAAAAAAAATCACAAAACATGGCCGCAATCACTTACAATGGATTGAAGAACGCTGATGAACAAGCATTTTTCTTTAAGCTAAATATATATGTCCTAATCGACCGTTGAAACCAAATCCACGATACCTTAATTAAGCGTAATGACTTTTGACCATGTATTTTTGCACGTTTATTTAATTGATTTCCAAAATATAAAAGAAAGATGTTGCTTTGTTACGACTTGTAAAAACATTGTTCTCACATTTTGTTACCTTAATTAGATGTTGCAATTCGTGTTCCTTTTTCATCTTATTTTTGTAGAAACTTAGTTTCATATTTTATATTTAAGCAAAAAAAAAAACCAAAATAATTACCAAAAATTATTTTGTGTTCTTTAAGTTCTCTATTATCTCTCTGTTTACTCCCAAATCAAATATCGTTGGGCCAAATTTTTAATAAAAAGGGTCATAACTCGGACTTCATCAGGATACTTCAGCTCAAGGATCTATAAGCATATATGAGGATAATGTAGGATGAGATTCACATGATAAATGAAAGCATGGCTGACATATTGTGCAACATAGAAAATTATTTCAAACTTATGATAGAGGATTCCTTGGACCATATGATAGAGCTAATGAAAAAAAATTACGAGGGTGGATCAAGCGCATACAAATCGCCGGTACAACGAAGAGAGCATACAAATCCAATTGTGACAACACTTAACTAGATCATGAACCTAGAATTTTGTCGATTTTAAGGAGGAACGCTGGCTGAGTGTTGAGCAAAGAAAAAAAACATTCTACTTATAAAAAAATGTGACGAGAACATCGGGTGAGTTTTGAAACTTACCATATAAAGAGACGAAGCGAATGAATGCTAACAAGCCATATAAAATGTTCTATTGCTGATCAAGAACACATATCGTAGGAGACATTTGAAGCAGATTTATGCATGTGATTTGGTCCAACTGAGAGAAAATAATTTGATGAAGTTCTAGCAAAATTCGTCAAACATGGTAACTATGGAATTCTTGACGCGAGTTCAAGAATTTCAAAACAAAAAGGACATTTGGTAGGAAAATGCGTCAGTAAGCACATTTATGGAAAAAATAGACAATTCGATAACAAATGATGTTTAAATGTTCCTCTTTTAGTAAATTTTGATCACTATACATATACTTTAAATCTAACATCTGTCTCTAAAAAAAAGTTTTTTTCATTGATTTCATAACTTTCATCCAAACTAAAGAAAATTAAAACAAACGTAACACTCATGGTTTTCCATTACTAATTTTATATTTTATTATAATAATATGGTTTTTGGGTGTTTTTTTATAACGTGTGTTTATTTTGTTAATTTATTGCATCCGCTAGTCAACCATTATAAATATCCCGCAAATATACCATTACCAACATCTCCACCAGTCGTATGAGTCGCTTAATAACGTTTGAAATCGTTATTGCCCGCCTCTGCAAATTTCCGCAATCGCATCCGCACCTGCTATATTTAAACCAGTCACACCTTAGTTCCATGAGTTTACAACTTAAACCCATTGAAAAGAAGTGGATTGATCTAAATCTCTTATATAATAGTTATGTCTCATCACAATTTTCGATGTGAGATGATGCTTTCTCGTCCTATTTCAAACTAAATCTGAATATGTAAGGGCATGTTTATCAATAGGTTCTTAGAGTAAATAAGAACCTATTGAAAAATATAAAATTATTAAAACACACACTCTTTCTTCCTTTTACTTAGGGCTGGGCAAATTATCCGTTAGATTTGCTCCGATCCGTGATCCGTTTTGATCCGATCCGAAAAATTCGAATATCCGTTATAAATCAAAGCAAAGCAAATAGTAAAATCTACGATCCGTCTAAAGCAAAGAAAATCATAAATACTAATTTTAAAAATCCGAATATCCGATCCGATCCGTAAATTACATATATGTGCATATAATATGATATACCTACAACATATATTTGCATTTTTTAACCTTTTCAATACATTGAACGGATATAGTTATAGTAAATTTACGTAGTTACTAATTTTGTAAATCAGTTGTCTCATATTTTTATCTAAAAATAATAATAAATGTTTCGTAGTCCACCATTTTTTCTTTCACTTTTCATTTTATTTTTAGTTATATCAAATAAAATTATCTAACTTATATTATTTTTTTCATTAATTAGTATAAAATTTATACTGAAAAAATAACTTTTTGAAAAAATAAAATATTTTTCTTTCGTTTTTTCGGTTAAAACAAATATCCGCAAATATCCGGAAAAAAATCCGGATATCCGTAACTCCAAATATCTAAAATTTTCAAAGCAAAGCAAATCGGAAAATTTAATATCCGTGAATAACAAATCGAATCACAAATACTATAATTTTTCCGGATATCCGATCCGCGCCCAGACCTACTTTTACTCAACTTTATACCTTCTCTTTCATCCTTTTACTCAACTTTTATTAATTTTATATTTAAACACTCTCTCTTCTTTTCAAAAACAATCTCCAAAACTTCTTAAATAAACAACTCTCTCTTCCTTTTACTCAACTTTTATTAATTTTATATTTAAACACACCCACTATCTCATCTCTTTACTCAAATTTTATTAATTTTATATTTCAATACACCCCACAAAAACACTCTCTTTCTTCCTTTTACTCAAATTTTAATAATTTTATATTTTAACAACCCACTATATTTACTTTAAAAAATTACCAATAAACATGCTCTTAGATGCAATAAATCCCCTTTGGACCATCCTACTCGGGGTCAACAAATTGTGTTTTGATATTATATTAAATTTCATGGGTTTCTAACTCAATAAATTAGTTCATATCTTATATATTAGTTCATATCTTATATACTATTTATGTCTTATCACAATCTCTGATATAAAGATTCCTAACATAAACCAACGGTACAAGATCCTAAATGTGTATATAGACGATGACTCGAACCTTAAGACATGATATGCTGATATAAAATGGCAAGTAGAGAACATATACGGTAGATTCGATACTAAGTTGGAATAGTAGAACAAAATAATCATTTATTGATGCACATATATAGTGTATGGTAATTATTTCGAAGTTTATATGGACCATAATATTTGAGGTGACACATGAGCATAGATTCGTATTCTTTGTTTTGAAGACAATGAACTCATCTTTGCATTTGATGTCATCATATGAACAAAATCTACATATTCGATGTAGTGTAAGACCAACAAAATGTGATCATCATCATCATAACTTGCTCTATATAAAATCCCCACAACTCTTTACCTTGTTTTAAATCAACCCATGTTACATCATACAAAAGGAACACACATCATCATCATAGAACCACATACATATATATGTATTTCTCCACGGTTCATAACCTTTTTCATTTTCGCAAACATATATATAAACACATTTTAAAATATATCTTGATTTATATGAATGTATATAAATCTTTTTTCTCAACATTTGGGGTTTTTCTTTTCAATTTTACAAACACGAATTTTATAACATGATCGAAACGTATACAATATTTCCGTGACTACTATTTAAATATGAAAGGCTCAAATAAAGGATAAAAATCTGGGTCCATCGGTCCTCCCTGGGCCAATAGTCAACGACAATGAATCCACGAAGAAGGAGAAGAAGAACGTGAGAAGCGAGAATCTCGCAACTTGTAGATCAAGGGAGGTAAGTATTTCACCTTTGTCGTTATCTTTATTTTTTAGGTATCATTTCGGGTAGATCTTATTCTGGTCAGGTTTATCACAGCCAACAACAATCTGCATTTAAATATTTCATTTCTTCTTTACATGGTTTAATGACTATTATATATATTGGCTTTTATAGCTATAGACTATGCATCCGAATTAGACGGCAAATGTTCAAGATACTTAATACGTAAATTATCATAATCCAAATTAGATTGCAGACATTGAAGAAGTGTTAATGTGGACCAGTCCACATCCATGTAGGTTGCATTGTAGTGAAACACTAAAAAGTAAAAACTATGGTCGAAAGAATTAGAAAATTTCAATTCAAGCTTGCACGCAAAATTTTCAAATTGTTTTTGTAATGATAAATGAAGTACATTACAAAAATTAGTAAATCATCAAACATCAAACTAAACTTTAGTAAAATACATTTATTTTTACGATTCAAACAAGTTTCTTATTTGGCTGTTAAAACATTTTAATAAGTTTTAATCTGTTGATTTTGAGATTGAATGATGTTATTAGCAAAAAAAATAATTTTCCTACGTTAATTCTTACATACATTAATTTGAGATAGAAACACATTTTCAAGGGTATTATAATAAGTATTATTTGTAGTCTTTTTAAGGACCACAAGCTTTATAAAAAAAAGAGTTCCATACGTGTTTTAAAAAGAAATCCTATATCATTTAGCAAATGTTTGTAGAAACCATTCCAAAACCACACGTTTGTCTTGTTTTGAATTTGAATTTTTGAATTTTGATGGTACATAGTATCATCAACAAAGTTACAAAACATAGTAAATTGTGTTTTTAAATAACATTTCATATTATATTCAAAACTTAAACATATAATTAATTGTAATTGACTGAAACACAATTTTTACAAGTACTTTAAAGTTCGAGTGGTTGAATCGTTGACTTTAATGAACGTGAACTCGAATACTTCTTTGGCATGATGCTTAACGAATTACAAATCGCATTCCCTAATGTGATTCATTAATCCATTATTTGAAATTTAATGGCAACATATCAGCTGTGAAAAAGTCTCAACCACTCATCTAAGGTTTTCTTTTTCTAGTTTTCAAAATTTAAACGGTTTACTTATTAATATCATAATATATGTACTTTAATCAAAATAATTAGAAATATAAGTAATTATTTAAAGGTTAAAAGTATAAAAAAGCGCACCAACTATCTTATTTAAAAGATTAAGTGTGTTTTGACAGGTGGTGGAACAAATATGAGTTATATATCAATAAGAAAAAATAAAACTCATATTAGTTCTACCTCCTGCTGAAGCACCCATTAATCTGAATAAGATTTTCCTAACATTCACATATATCTACAAATAATTAATTTTAGTGGGGAATGTATAGTGCCGTTCCTAGACTTGTACAGGCTCAAAGCGAGTTAAAAAACGGAGCCCTTTTCAAAAAAATAAAATAAAATAGTTTTAAACAGTATCTAAATTACTTAAAACGGAAACAAAGATAATAAAATCTAAAACCAATAAAAAACGCTAAAAAAAAAAATCAATCACATCTTTTTTTTTTTTTTTGGTCGACAATCAATCACATATCTTTCTTCTTTTCTTTTCTATGAATTCTTTCTCCAAACTCTCATAATCGATTTGTCTAACCAACTCCCTCTCTATAGATATGATAGTCAAGCCATTCAACTTTTCTTATGACAAGTTTGTTTGATTGTTCGGATGTGTGGAAAAACTAATTAGAATCTAGGGTTAAGTTAAATGGGTTAATAAATAAACGAACAATAAAACCAAATTTTTTGTTTTTTGTTTTTTGCATCTTTGGAGTTTCGAAATCGGCACCGTAGCTTACATATGTGATTGACTTTAACTATTTGACTACTACTAACTTTTGGTAATTTGGGATCCTTAAAATTTATATATTATTCGGAGCCCTAAAGCAGATGTCTTTTTCATAACCCACTATGCACGGCCCTGTGAATGTAAATCATTAGCAACATATGATCATTCAAACTCAATATTCGTGTGGTTAACCTGGCATCATGAGTCATGACCGAATATCTCTCTCTAAATATATTTAACTATATATGCATAAAAATGTAAAAAGGTTTCTACGACTATCCTACATCAGCCTATGAACTCTCGTTCACTGATGCCGTTATATATTAGATCTATTCAGATGAAAAAACTAATATATATATATAAAAAGCATAAATCTTCATACTAATTGCTAATACTTTTTTTTTACCAAATTTTTTTTTTCTTATACTTTTTGAAATGAAAACTTATATAAGTGCTTGGTTGGGTGTTTCTGTAATTATTTAGACACGAATTCAACTCCTGCTTGGTTTATATTTGTTGGTAGGTAGGTATATATTGGCTTCAACGTACGTTTGGTACTTTGGTTGGATCTTTTAAGTATAAAAAGTCTAGGTAATATCAACCGATACGAATAATTCTATTCAGCCAAAAAGAAAAAGAAATTAGATTGCATAGAAAAAGATTAACAACAATTCCTGTCCACGGAATTTTGATTATGCTATATTTAATTTTAATAATCCAATGAGAAAATATGACTTTGTCTAAATTTTCTGTCAGCGTCTGAGGAGAGCCGTACACAAAACATAAAGTACATAAATTTTCTTTTTGTAAACAGATGGAATAGTATTAATTACTTTGCTAGAACTCATCAATATGTGCATGCAACAAATACTTAGTAAATAAAGAAAACCACCTGTAATTTTAGAACCAGCCTGCGTAACTGCGCAAGTCCCAACGTGAGCCGTCATGGACTCATGGAGGTACTTATTATTTATTTTATTTTTTGTCGTCATGGGGGTTGGAAAATTACAGAACCACCTGTAATACGTGACGTTGGAAACTTGTTATAAAATGCGAATTGTTTTTATGTTAACTTGATTACTACACGACACCGTTTAAAAATTAGTAATTTGAGGGTCCCACAATTCCTAATTTAAACGGCCCAGATTGTATCTAGGATCTGCCACGACGATGTCGCGTACTATCCACGTCAGACCAAACGAAGATGCGTTCCTAATGTATAGTATTATAAAATAATTCGCATTTTATGATACATAGTTCGGGTCAAACAGATAAGTACGGTCGATGCACGTTACGTGGGACCCGCAAGGAGGCAGACCTAATTTCGGTACAGGTAGAGTACCAATCACATGTTCTTCATCCTACGGTGGAATCACCATAATTAGCCGCTCGATATCGCCACGTTGTCATCGGAGACACACGCGTAAACCGATCTCTGACTCTAACACCTACACTTGTTTCCGTACTGAACCACTGAATCAGAGCGAGGGGTGTTTTCGTCATTATGTAAAAACCATGAAACATTTCTTTCTTCTTCTTCCTTGTTTTTAATTCTCCAGTATAAAGACCACGAAAGAAAAAGAAAAATTGAAAAATTGGAGTGGTTCGGTTTTGTTTTTTTCCCCCACCGGAAAATCCGAAGGTGTGACTGATCGGACAGTCATGAACCCGATATCGAAAACCCGTAACCAAATTTGGATCCTAGAAGAACCAGTTCACCATTCTCTTCTCTATCTCCGAGCTGTGTTCCTCTTCACTCCCACTTAAGAAAATTAGCTTCATAGATTTTACTTTAACCGGAGGAAAAAATCCATACTTTTCCGATTCCAAACCAAAACTGAAATTAAAACACGTTTTTATCTGTCTGTTGCAAATGTCGGCGTCTCCCTCCATTTTATCCGTTTTGTCGGAAGATCTTCTTACTCTAGTCTACGGGTTTCTCGACCCACCGTGTCGGAAAACATGGCGACTCATCAACAGAGATTTCTTCCGAGTTGACTCACTGAGTCGGACCTCGATTCAAATCCTCCGAGTCGAATTCCTTCCTATACTTCTCCTCAAGTACCCGAATCTCTCTTCCCTCGACCTCTCCGTCTGCCCAAGACTCAACGACGACGTCGTTTTACGTCTAGCACTCGACGGCGCCGTTTCAACGTCGCGCCTCAAGTCACTGAACCTAAGCCGAGCCACGGCGGTCCGAGCCAGGGGACTTGAGACACTCGCGCGTATATGCCACGCTCTCGAGCGCGTCGACATTTCTCACTGCTTTGGGTTCGGCGACAGGGAAGCGGCGGCGCTTTCTGCTGCGGCGGGGCTGAAGGAACTGATAATGGACAAGTGTTTGAGCCTAAGCGACGTCGGATTGGCGAGGATCGTACTCGGATGTAGTAAACTTGAGAAGATTAGCTTGAAATGGTGTATGGAGATCTCTGATCTTGGGATAGATCTTCTCTGTAAGAAATGCAAGGATTTGAAATCTCTCGATGTCTCTTATCTTAAGGTTCGTCTCAATATTCCTCTGTTTCTGCATAGTGAATTGGATATAAATTTGACAACTTTTTGATTGATTCATGGAATTTGATGTTAGATGTGTTCAAAGTTTCTATTTTTGTGTGGATCAATGTGAAAACTGCATTAGAATCTGGAAAAAAATATCATATCTTCTCTGTTTCTGCACTTCGATTTGTAAAGTTTGGTAGTAAATAGGTATAAATTTGAAAACCTTTTTGATTGATTTCTGAAATCTGAAACCTTTGTAGATCAATGTGAAAATTGATATTATATGGTTCTGATTTCGATTTCAGATCACGAATGATTCGATCCGGTCAATATCGATGCTGCCAAAGCTCGAGGTTTTAGATATGGTATCATGTCCTTTGTTAGATGATGCTGGGTTACAGTTTCTAGAGAATGGTTCTCCTTCATTACAGGTACTACTTTGCCTCAACACAGAAAGCTTTTTCATCAATTGAGTTTTAAAACGCGTACAAACTATAACAGGCGATCGATGTCACAAGGTGTGATCATGTGAGTTTGTCCAGCTTGATCTCCATAGTCAGAGGCCATCCTAATCTCCATCACCTTAAAGCCAGTCATTGTGTATCTGTAAGTTTGCGATTAGAGCCTTAATATCACGATAAAGTTTAATACAATGGACGAAACTCTCTAATGAGTATGTATTATTATCTTTGTCGTTCACAGGAAGTCTCTGCGAGCTTCTTACAACACATCAAAGCTTTGAAGTATCTCAAGACTATATGTATCGATGGAGCTCATGTCTCTGATTCGTCTCTTGAAATCTTAAGCTCAAGCTGTAGATACTTAACAGAAATCGGAATTAGCAGATGTGTCGATGTGACAGATATTGGAATGATGGGACTTGCACATAACTGCTTAAACCTGAAAACACTAAATCTGGCGTGTTGCGGATTTGTGACGGATGTAGCCATCTCTGCTGTGGCTGAGTTTTGCCGGAATCTGGAGACTTTGAAGTTAGAGTCGTGTCATAAGATAACCGAAAAAGGTCTACAATCGCTCGGATCTTACTCCAAGCTTCTTCAAGAACTCGATCTTACTGACTGTTATGGCGTAAATGATAAAGGTATGTGAAGCCAAATTCTGTTATGTGTTTAAGATTTTATCGTTTCGGTAATCTTACGGTTTTTGGTTCTGTTTTGGACATTTTACCGCAGGACTAGAATATATCTCAAAATGTTCAAATCTTCTAAGATTGAAACTTGGGCTCTGTTCAAATGTCTCAGACAAAGGGATATTTCATATCGGTTCCAAATGTTCGAAGCTTCTAGAACTTGATCTATACCGGTAAAATTTCCTTCCCGCAGATCAGTCTCCGTTCTTGAAGAACTGTGTAGAGCTAAATTTTCCAAGGAAAGTTACAATTTCTTGGTAGATTATTGATGGAAAATGATTAACTCATGTTTTCTGCTTTTTGCGTGCAGCTGTGTTGGTTTTGGAGATGACGGTTTAGCAGCTTTATCCCGGGGTTGCAAGAGCTTGGACCGACTCATTATATCGTACTGTAGCGAGCTAACTGACACCGGGATTGAACAAATCTGCCAGCTAGAACACCTAAGTCACCTTGAACTCCGAGGGCTAAAGAAGATAACCGGTGCTGGTTTATCTGCAATTGCTCGCGGGTGCAAGAAATTGGCTTACTTGGACCTCAAACTCTGTGAAAGTATCGACGATTCGGGTTTCTGGGCGCTCGCTTACTTTTCAAGAAACCTAAGACAGGTAAAAAAAGCATATATAGGTTAAATCGATCGGTTTGGAAGTAACCGGTTGGAAACGTTTTTGATAATTTGGTTTTTGTGCTTGGCTTTGGTAGATAAACTTGTGCAATTGCTCAGTCTCGGATACGGCTCTATGCATGTTGATGAGTAATCTGAGCCGGGTTCAAGATGTTGACTTAGTCCACCTGAACCGTGTGACCGTGGAAGGGTTTGAGTTTGCTCTACGAGCGTGTTGCAACAGGCTCAAGAAGCTTAAGCTTCTGGCTCCTCTCAGATTCTTGCTCTCATCGGAATTGCTCGAGACCCTTCATGCTCGTGGTTGTCGCATCAGATGGGACTGAAGACAATTACAGACGACGTTTCTCGCGTTTGGTACCATATCCAGTTTATTTTTGTTCATGTTTATAATTTTGATTAACGTTAATATTGGTCTTAGCAATGATCTGTTGGCTTTTATTTGAGGTTTTATTCAATCCAAAGCAAACTATCCACCCTAATTAGCCTAATTGATGTTTAATATCTAAGTCTACTAAAAACAGATCAAACACAACCAACACGTACTAAAATTGATAGTGATGAGCTAAAAGCTTTGGCAAATGTAATTCAGAGTCTTAGATTTGGAAGCAAGGTGGTCGTGACGAGTGAAGATGTGTTCAAATTGAAAACCAATGGGATCAACCAGATATACAAAATGGTTTTCCTAGCAAAAGAAGAGGCTATGCAAATTTTCTCTTACTCCGCGTTTGGACAAAAGTCTCCTCCAAGAAGTTACTTGTAGCAAGCTGTTGAAGTAGCTAAGCTTGTGGCCCCTTTTCCATTAGGTCTCAAGGTCTTAGGCTCGTCTTTGCATGGGAAGAGGAAGACCAAAGATGAGTGGACAATAATAATATTGCTTACGCTCAGAACGTATCTTGAATCCTTGATGAAAATAAGGATATAGAGAAAGTTATTAGATTTGCCTACGATGGTCTATCCACTAGACAAAAAGAAGTCTGGGACGTGGAAGAAGATATACAAACCCTAGTTGATATGGTGCACTGTTTGGTACGTTAAATGGTAAGCAAGACCGGTCCTTGGGCTCGATTGAGTATTGAAAGTTTTTTGACACAATAAACACAGACAAGGGCGTTTATTGTGTAGGGTATTTTTTTCATTGCAGGTAAAATAGTAGTTTTTTAATTTATTTGAGTATTAAATTGTTTTAAAACATTTGGATTCAATTTCTTTAATGTTTTAAGGACCGGTGTATTTGTTGATTTTTTATTGATATTTGACTAATTAATATCCATATATATGTTGAATTGTTTATTTTGGGATTGTCAAAATTTCATAATGATTTATATGTGTTGATTTTGTATATGTTTAAAATATGTTTTTATAGATGTCTTTTGTGTTTCCTTGTGAAGATTGTTATTTAGTATAGTTTACTTTAATTCAATGTAGTGTAGTTAGATATATTATTTGTTGTTTTTGATAAAATAAGAATTATTGGCTAGTCTTCTGTTATTTAGTCCAACAAAGATTTTAATTTAGGTTTTTCCTTATACATATTTTTGTCAGGTTGTAATCAAGTTTTTGTTGATTTATATGCAAAAATAATCGGGAAGATAATCCACCAATACAAATATATTTTACAGCTATCTCATTTCTTATCTCTTTAAGTAATTGGAATCATATTTGGGAAACCTTAGTTGATTATAATGTTCTGTATTGTGTAAACTGTGTGAGTAGTTTGGCTGGTACTTCGCTGTCAAAATCTAGGTTTCATGAATTTGTATATTTGTCTTCTAATTTTATGAGTGAATTTATTTTGTGATTTGTCTTTGCGTTTTGTATTTTTCCAAATTAGAATCGGAAGTTTGATTGTCGTCGTTGCTGTGGACTTTTTCTGTGGTGGTGTTGTTTACAGAATTTATTTTGTCCTCTCGATTATGTACATTGTTTGTGTTTGGATAGTTGTGGCATCACTACAAAGAGGTTTTTATTAAGGTTTGGCTGCCTGTTTTGGCTTCCAGTTTTAGTTGTGAATTGTCGTGGTTTGATTTACAAACCTTGAAGAATTCGGTCATGAGGTTTGGAAGTTTGTGAGAAGCATCTACTAATTGAAATTTGTGTTGATCTCGCAAATTATGTGTTTTGACACTTGAATTATGTGTTGCAGTATGTAGTGTTCTCATCAGTTAAATAATACTCGAATAGCAAGCTGGCGTCTAGTTTGAATATTTTATTGTTAGCTTGTATTGAGTGTAATTCTTTTTGTGTGTATATATTTCATACGTAGTTGTGATTTTGTGACTATAGAATTTTGTAAATTGAGTTAGGAAACCCAATAAATTATGAATACCCAATAAATTATGAATAAAATATGTGGAGCATGTAATAAAAAGGAGCATGTCAATTAAATTCCAGAATAAAACAAAAAATAATTTGTGTAACCCTGGACATAGTGCGTTCGAAGCGTTCATTGCAGTTTTCTGTGAACTATTCTTTTTAGGTTGTGAATACAGAGAATTCGCGGATTTATTATCTTATCCAGTTTGTTCTACGGTAAAATAACCATGTGTACAGTTAGGCCGAACCCGACGGATCCGACCCGCAAATACCTGACCCGAACCGAACCCTAAATTTTTAAATACCCTAATGGATCCTAAACTTCTAAACCCGAAAAAACCCGACCCGAAACCGAACCCGAACTTGTACCCGAATGCCCGAAACATAAAAAAACCAGGTACTTTTATAGAATTTTACTCATTTTTGGGGCGTTTTTGGAAAACATTGTATAAAAAATAACTAAAACATAGTAAATCCAAATTTTTTTTAAGGCAAATCTAAAACATAATATATATTTTTTAGTATTTAGGGTAAAAATTACCCTAATGGACCCGAACCGAATCCGACCCGAACCCGAATGAACCCGACCCGAAATTTTTAAATACCCTAATGGGTTCTAAACACCGAAACCCGAAATACCTGACCCGACCCGACCCGCATATCCGACATCCCAGGACTATGTACAGTATACCTTTCGTGAATGCAGCAGAGAACAAGTTATAGGTTTGGAGATAATGTTTATACAGACATATAGGATAGCTGCCGAGTAAGATAGATTTCAACCTCGATCTTAGAGAAATGTGTGTTAGAGCTTTTGTTATACTATCTTTAAACCTCGTATTGGTGGTTTAATTTGAATGTTATATACCAACTGAAGAAATGGAAAACATTTTCTCGTTAAAGAGAAACCCCATTAGGCTTAAAACATTTTTTTTATATTCAAGAGCCCTATATCTAATACATGAGTGGTTCTTGAATATCCAAAAAATGACGCATATCAGTACTATGTGGTCAATAAGAAAACGTAGACAAATAAACACAGAAGAATACATATGTATTGGCGGGCCTTGTTAATATCAAGAACCATACACAAAAATTCAAAGTTGATCTTACCAGACCCTCAATTTGACACTCATTCTACAGTAAATTGATATGCTAATAAATATACATAAAACTCTGTAATAAATATACATATAGAGGAACCAGAACAGAACACGAAGCATTAAAACCTACAAATCAGAATTACATTTTTACATAAAGGACATGGTTGTGTATTTTTCAACAAAAAGGAACATGCTAGTCAGACTTTTCCATTTCCTCTAATCTCAATCCTAACATGAACTAATCGCATCAGAGAATCATAGCGGAAGATCAACGTGGACTATTGAAAACCAAGAAAAGAAGCCTTTTTAATTATTACGTTCTTTGACTGGTTGATTTTACTCAAGCTGGAGTTTGAAATAAACCTCACAATCATAGCTATTCTTGGTCCAAACATTCCTAAGATTTTCCAGCCCGGCCTGTAAAGAAATAAAATAGAAGCATTTGGATGGTGACCAATACATGACCAGAGCCGTGCTTGGCTTAGTAGAAAATAGGCAATTGCCTAGGGCCCCACCTTCAAGTATTAATTTTGGGGCCCCATAATTAAGATTTATGTTTATTGTGATATACCATATATCATTAAATTACTTTTTCCCATAAAAACTTGGTTATGATATTATATTAAGTTATATATCGAGCTGATTTGTTTACTTAACGGGCTTTTAATCGTAATCTACATTTCACCTTATCTCTAACTCTTAACTTTTCAACTATTTAGGTTTTTTTTACCCAAAAAAACGTTTCTCTTGTTTTATTTTATTTTAAATTTAGACTATTTTAAAGCATCATTTTACTAATTTTATTTTCTCTTTCGAGTATTATTATTATATAAGTTAATCATTTTGCGATTACATTTAAAAAAGTTAAATTAACAAAATGATGAATTTACGCACATATCTTATAAATACTATTTATTATTATATTTTGATACAATAAAGTGAGTAGTACAATATTTTATAAAATACATATAATTTGCTATAATCTACTCCCTCTGTTTTTCTATATATGATGTTTTAGGGATTTTTTTGTTTCACAATATAAGATGTTTTCATATTTTTATGGAGTTTTTATTTTTATTGAAAACTGTGTTGCCAATAGTATTTTGCAGTTTTTTTTATTATTGGCTAAATTATTTTTAGTTTATATATTACTCTATACTTTTTAATTGAAAAGTTTCTTCTTAATTTTTGTGCTTGGAACTAAAATAATATACAAAAAAAATAGAAAGAGTATATTTTTAGTTCAAATTATCGCCTAAGCCCCGTAAAAGCTAGGCACGGCTCTGTACATGACTATAGCAGAAGCAATCATACAAGATTCCACAAGTGGAAGCCATGCACGTTCCACCTTCATAAGTAATGTCTAAGCAAACAACAAAAATTTGAAAATAATAGCCATATTGTATGCGTATTTTTTTTTTTTTTTTTGTCAACGTATGCAGGTCATCACTTTCTCGAAAAAATAGAAAAGAGATAAGAAAAAACATAAGACACATAAGAAATATGATTTTCTTATATTGCTACATCAAAAACGTTTTTGGTGTTGGGCTTCAATATTTTCGGTAGTTTATATATAATTGTAAATGACATGTCTTGATGCAGCAATATGATTGATGGATTATTTTTCTGATTTAATTGCTGATGTGGACACCTTAAAAAGCTTCCATAATTCTGAAATTTTATGTTAGACTTCTTCGTAGCGAGCCATTCGGTTTGGAGCAATGAAAGCCTGAATACCCTGGAGATGTATGGATAAAAAAACTTAGTTAGCTAATCACAGTCCCTTATAAAATGATTCACAAGTTTTTATGCAGATGAAGAACAAAACAAATTTTCCTTTTACCACCAACATAATTAGTTGAAAATAGCGTTATCTGGAAGTCAGTAGACAACCTGTTCCATGCATGTGAAAATGGGTTTGAGTATGGATTAAGACTGCATTCGGAAAATGGTTAAACGTACAAATATATTTGGCTTCCTACTGTTTACAAAGATTAACTTCCAAAGAACTACAAATATTGTGTATCCATACATTTGTTTACCAATAATAGTAACAGATTTAATAAGTTTTAATGTGTATTCAATGCATCAGACTTATATTGCTAATGCCATATGATTTTTCCTTCTTATGCGAAACCTTTAGATTATTCATACGGACAAACTCTTAATCAAATCTCATGTCCGATATACTAAGAGTCACATAATTGATGAATGATTGACCATGCAACCTAATCTGGAGTAACACATACCTGTTCATCGATGAAGAGTAGCTCGAGTCCGATGAGGATATTGCCTTTCGTTGGATTTCTCGCCTCCCAAAAGTGGATGAGCCTGAAAACCAATTCCTCGGTACGTAACCCCGATTGGATTTCGTTGAAGGAGATGTGAGGCTGAACAGCGTTGACGGCAACCATAGCTTCGTGAGTGAAAGAGATAATGACAGGAGGTGCGATTTGTGAATAGGGGAGGAGGCCGGCTCTATATATAGTGGAGGCTCGCGGATTGAAGTGGATGGAGACATCTAGGAGGCTGTAACTGAGGTAGAATTGAAAGCTTGAAACAGCAGGGGAAGGCGGACCGTCACTACAAGAAAACAGCCGCAAATCCGACGGAATTTCCGACGGTAATCCGACCGATTTCCGACGGAACTTAAATTTTTCAATTCCGTCGGAAATCTGTCGGAATTATTTCCGACGGACAAGAAGACTGTCGGAAATCGGTCGGATTATTGGACCGTGTAACTAGCCGGTGCTGACACCGACGGTGATTCCGGTTAGCTGTCGGAAATCCGTCGGAAATTATGCACCGTTAATATTTTCCGACGGATTTCCGACAGACACATAACTAGCTGTCGAAAATCTGTCGGAAAAATAGCCGTTATATAGCCGTTATTATATCCGTTTGATTTTCGACGCTTTTCCGACAGATTTCCGACGGTCAGCATATTTATATATATGATTCCACACATCTTCATTCACTCACAACAACAACAACTTCCAACCAAACATTTCTTAGAAAAAATCGTCAAGAGAGTGAGATGTCATCTTCTAGATATTATAGATCGTGGATGGATGAAGAGATGTATGATCCGGAGTCGAAGACATTAAATGCAAGTTATGCACGAGGTATATGCGAGTTCATGGCGGTTGTCGGGAATCGAAAGGTGATAAAATGTCCATGTTTAAATTGTTGCAATTCGCGTAATGTTAATGTAGAACAAGTTTGGCATCACTTGTATACCAATGGTTTTATGCCGAGATACAAAATTTGGTTTTTTCATGGAGAAACTAATAATGATGGTGCTAGTAGTAGCAGTGCAACATATGTTGCGGATAGCTTAGGCGAACATAGAACGGATAACTTAGGTGAACATAGAACGGATAGCTTAGGCGAACATAGAACGGAAGTAGATTTTGGTGTAGGTACTGCTGAGATGGTTCATGATGCGTTTAGAGAGAATTTGCCATCGATCGTAATAGGGGAGGATAGAGTAGAAGAACCAAATGAAGAATATAGAAGATTTTTTTATATGTTAGACGCAGGGAAGCAGCCCTTATATGATGGGTGTCGAGACGGACATTCACCTTTATCAACTGCTAGTAGACTGATGACCATTAAGACGAACTTCAATTTGGCGGAAGGCTGTGTTGATGCGATAGCAGATTTTGTGAAAGATATTTTGCCTGAAGATAATCAGGCACCTGCATCATACTACGAGATACAGAAACTTGTAGCTGGTCTTGGTATGCCGTATCAGGTGATAGATGTATGCATCGACAACTGTATGCTATATTGGAGAGAAGACGAAGACCGGAGAAGATGTAAATTTTGTCGTAAACCACGGTATCAGGAAACTGGTGGGAGAGTTCCAATTCCATATAAACGTATGTGGTACTTACCATTGACAGCGAGATTAAAGAGGTTATATCAATCTGCGCAAACGACAGAATAAATGAGATGGCATGCAGAGCATCGTCAAGATGGAGAGATTACACATCATTCAGATGCAAAAGCGTGGAAACATTTTCAAATGTTGTATCCAAATTTTGCATACGAGTCAAGAAATGTGTACCTCGGGTTAAGTACGGATGGTTTCAACCTATTTGGGAAGCATGGAAGGCAGTATTCTTTGTGGCCCGTAATCGTAACACCGTACAATTTGCCCCCTGGTATGTGCATGCGTCGAGAGTTTTTATTCCTCTCCGTTCTTATTCCCGGCCCTGAGCATCCGAAGAGATCACTTGATGTATTCCTCCAGCCATTGATTTATGAGTTACAAATGCTATGGAGTCACGGTGTCGAAGCGTTTGATGTTTCACGGAAGCAGAATTTTCTGATGCGTGCGGTCCTTATGTGGACTATTAGCGATTTCCCAGCTTACGGTATGCTATCTGGATGGACTACTCATGGAAGATTATCGTGCCCGTTTTGCCAAGACAACACTGACGCTTTCCAATTGAGGAATGGAAGAAAGCCATGTTGGTTTGATTGCCATAGAAGGTTTCTACCGGACGGCCATCCCTATCGTCGGTCTAAAAGATTATTTAAGAAAAATACACAAGTGGTTGATGCTCCAATTGATGAGATAGACGGTCGTACTATATTGGAGCAGTTGAGAGATTTTGGTGCTGAGAGGACTCCTGATTGTGGGGGGGGGGGGGGGGGGGGGGTAATGGGCATGAACCGCTTTGTGGTGTAGGGGAAGCTCACAACTGACACAAGAAGAGTATATTTTGGGATTTGCCGTATTGGAAGGATCATTTATTAAGGCACAACCTCGATGTGATGCATATTGAAAAGAACTTCTTTGACAACATCATGAATACGGTGTTAAACATCCCGGGAAAGACAAAAGACAATGTGAAGTCTAGGATGGATGTTTCAAAGATTTGCTACCGTGATTATCTTGATCGTCTTCCCGATGGTACATATCCTTTTCCTCCGTACCGATTGCAAATACAAAAGATAAGAGAATTTTTCCGGTGGATTAAAGACGAAGTTAAATTCACTGATGGATATGCAGCTAATCTGGGTAACTGCGTAGACTCGCGATACCTAAAGTTTATGGGACTGAAGAGTCATGATTGTCATGTACTGATGCAGAGGCTTCTTCCATTTGCTTTTACCCATCTCCTTCCTCAAACTGTCCACGAAGCTATTGCAGCAGTTGGTGCTTTCTTTAGGGATTTATGCACGAGGACACTTACAGTTGAGGGGATCCGCAATTTAGATGCCAATATACCAGTGATCTTTTGCAATCTTGAGAAGATCTTTCCGCCGTCTTTTTTTGATGTTATGGAACATCTTCCCCTACACCTCCCCCGCGAAGCCGAACTAGGTGGTCCCGTTCAATTTCGTTGGATGTATCCTTTCGAGCGGTACATGTTCCATCTAAAGAAGAAGGTCAAAAATTTGGCTCGAGTTGAAGGTTCTATTGTCGCACAGAGTATCAATGAAGAATCATCACAGTTTGCAGAATATTACTTTCCGTGGGGAGTTCGTACGAAGAGTAGACGTCCTGCTCGTCATGATGATAGAGGTGAGAGAGTCACGTATGTCGCGCTGGTCCCTGAGTTGTTTTCGCAAGTTGGCGGAGTGATTGGGAGAGGGAAGAGACGCTTCCTATCACAAGATGAGTGGAGTCACTTACATATGTATATCCTCACGAATTGTGAGGAGATGGCGGAGTACGAAAGGTAAAAACAGAACTTTTTTAAATACTTTTTTTTTTTATACCTAAGTAATATATAGATTTCATATGTTATATATTGTTGTTTGCTTTCAGGATTTACATTGCATCAATACGTCGCTATTATCCGGATATGACAGAAGACGAACTTGGAGAATCTAAGGAAACCGAGTTTCCAAATTGGCTGCAATATTACGTAAGTTTTTAAAAAACGCTTATATATCTTAAAATTAGTGAATTAATTATGGGACTGAATAAAATGTTTGTTTATTAATTTGTCTAAATTATTATCTCAGGTTTCTGAAGAAATGAAGAATGGAGAAAGGTTTCCGACATGGTTACACGAGATAGTTTCTGGCCAAAGCTTCGAAGCAACTTCATACGTTCGGTATTGCACTAGGGGATTTGCATTTAGGATTCATGAAGAAAGGTCGAGGCCAACTGAAGATTACGGTGTTTCAGCTACAAGTGGTGATGTAGTCTACTACGGGATTCTCAAAGAAATATTGCAAGTGCGCTATCCAGGAATGTTGGGCATGAGGTGCATTGTTTTCTTGTGTGAGTGGTATGATCCGGCATATCCAGAAGGTGTTCAGGTGAGCCAATTTGGCGTCACTTCAGTAAATTCTTCTAGGAGACTGCAAAAGTATGACCCATTCATCCTAGCATCACATGCAGACCAGATTTGATTTTAAAATTTTATAATACGTGCGTTATAGATAAATAATGATATTGTAATTGCCTAAACTAAATATGTTTGTTTCAGGTATGCTACATTTCTTACCCTAGGGTAACACATCGACGAGATCCTTGGATTACAGTGACTCCAATTAATCCAAGAGGGAGACTATATGGAGTTGCTGAGCAAGATGCTATGCAACCAACTAGAATTACTCCGATGGCTCCAGTTGTCATTCTTCAGCGGTGGACCTTTTTGTTGATTTCACTGAATTTGGTGATAATATAGTACATTCAGAATCAGAAGAAGAAGTTGGAGAATTTGATGAAGACGAAGACACAATTCCTTCGGAAGGATCAGACTCAGACTCAGATTTAGGATTTTGATATGTTTGTATTTGTTAACATAAACAAGAATTTCAGATAATTTACATTTTCCTATTTTTTTTTTTTAAAAAATGATATTCCGTCGGAAATCTGTCGGAAATATATATATATATATTTCCGACAGATTTCCGACAGAAACTGATATTTATATAATTTTTATAAAAAATTCATCTGTGTATATATTCTTTTAAAGCATGCATCGGAAATCTGTCGGAAATATATAGATTTCCGACAGAAACTGATATTTATATAATTCTTATAAAAAATTCTTAGGGTTAAGGAATTGAAGAAATTTAAGAAATGTTTATTAAATTTAAGAAATGTTTTTTTTGGAAATTAATGAATTAACATTTTGGAAAAAATTGGTAATTTTTAAACAATATTTAGCATTGTTAACATTTTTAAACAAAATGCTTATTTTGGAAAAATTGTTTGCATTTTGCACATATTTTTACCTGAAATCTCAAAATCTGTCGGAAATCTGTCGGAAATATATCTAGATTTCCGACGCAATATTCATATCATGCTAACCTTAAAAGACGACACGTGTTACCCTTACATCTGTCGGAAATCTGTCGGAAATATATCTATTTTTCCGATAGATTTCTGACAGATTTAGGGTTTTGAGGTCAAATTCCTGAATTTCGAGAAGACAAAGTCTCGGCATACAATTCTGACAACTAAAGTGAAAGATAATTGAGTAAATAACCTTCTCGATGTTATACATAACATGTTTTGCGCTTTTGTCATGTTTCAACCAAAAGCGTTTCATACAGTTACATATACAAAACAATAGATGTTTACGGAAAATACTAAATGTTTAGAATTTGAAAGTAATAATGACCATTATCAAGTATTTTATCTTCCAAATATTGCTCCAACCATGCAATTAACTTGTAACTACGAAAACGGATCATAAACAAGCTTAAAACCCCAAATCTGTCGGATTTTGAGATTTCAGGTAAAAATATGTACAAAATGCAAACAATTTTTCCAAAATATGCATTTTGTTTAAAAATGTTAACAATGCTAAATATTGTTTAAAAATTACCAATTTTTTCCAAAATGCTAATTCATTAATTTCCAAAAAAAACATTTCTTAAATTTAATAAACATTTCTTAAATTTCTTCAATTCCTTAACCCTAAAACAACAAAAAAACATTTTCCGACATTTCCCATACCCTAAAACCACAAATCCGTCGGAAATCTGTCGGAAAAATGTATATTTTTCCGACAGATTTCAGACGGATTTGCCAATTTTTACCCGCGAAATGAAAAATAAACACCTCGAAATCAGTCGGTCCAATTACACGCGGTCATTCAATTTTTTTGGATTTCCGACAGAATTCCGACAGATTTAAAGCTGTCGGAAATTCTGGGAATAAAACAGATTTCTTTCTTCCCGACGACACAATCGACGGAGAAAACTAAAAATTTTGCCTCCACCCGTTTCGCCTCCGCCGTCGATCCTCTCTGCCGACGTGTCCGGGTTGAAACCGCCTCATTTCATCCTCTCTGCCGTTCGTTCTTCTCTCCCCCACCGATCCTCTCCTCCGTTCGTTCATCTCTTCGCTTCTTCACCGCCGGATTTCACCGCCATTTCGCCGTGCCGCCGCCTCATCCGGTTCTTCTTCCCTTCATGGCTGAGTTGCCTTCACATTTGTAAGATTCCTAATTCCTAATTCCTTTTGGATTGTGAATTGATTTTGTGAATTGATTTTGTGAATTAGGGTTAGATTTTGTGAATTGATTTTGTGAATTAGGATTAGATTTAGGATTAGGAAATTTTTGGTAATTTAAAAATGAAATATTTAACCAATGTTGAAATTTCAAGAAAATGTTAGCATTTTTAAGGATTTATAAAAAAAAGTTAGCATTTATTAAGGATTTATAAAATAATTGTTAGCATTTTTAAGGATTTATACAAATTTATAAAAAAATTTTAAGGATTTTTAAGAATTTAAAATTAGCAATTTAAAAAAAAAAACAAGATTACTAAGATTATTTTTTCCATAACTTTTGAAGATAATGACTTAATTTTTGAATTTATATCTATATTTTAAAGAATTTTAAACAATTAGATTTAGGAAAGTTTTTAAAAGGTTTATAAGATTGTTTACAAAACCTTATAAAACTATTTAAAAACCTTATAAAACTTTACAAAACCTTATAACACTATTTAAAAACCTTATAAAACTTTAAATTTTAAATTTTAGAATTTTGGAAATTTAAATTTTAAATTCCACCACAGAATTTTAAAGTTTACAATTTTGGAAATTTAAATTTTAGAATTTTGGAAATTTAAAGCAATGTTTTTTTAAACCATTATATTTTTATAATTATAGATTTTTCATATATTTAAAATATATTATCATATAAATCTAGGGATTACGGTGGTTTCGCTGCTGCATCTGGCAGCAGCCAACCACGTCGTCGTCGTGTGAGTAGATCTCGTTCGACTTCGACGTCTACACCTGCACCGTCGTCTACACCTCTAGAGACGTCGGTGACACCAGCAACCACCACAGCACCGTCGTAGATGAGCGTCGAGGACTTCATGGGTCTTCCTGGACGAGAGAGGTTGACTAGACTCCATCCAGACCAGCTCGGTAGAGACAGATGGTAAGTTTTTTGTTCCATTTCTTTTTTTTTTTTTAACAAATTTAATTTAATTGCGACTAATGTTACATTTTTTCCCGTAGGTTTGGTGATTCTCGCAGCGGGATTTCGAAGTCCCTCAACAAGATGGAAAACTCTTTGCTCAGCCGTCCTTATGCGACGTACACCGCCATGCCACTGGAGGATCAAGAAATGTGGTTTCGCCAATTTGCGGTAAGTCATCTGTTTTCACAATTTTTACTTTCATTTAAATTATTATTATTTAAATTTAATTTTTCTTTTTGCAGCAAGAATTTAGGTGGGACCCACACATGACCGCTCTAGTTAGGCGGGAATTCGACTCTTTTGCAGCACTGCACTACTCGAAGGTGTTCGAGTGGAAGGATAAGTGGCTACACGGTGAGGTGCCAAAGGAGATGGTTGAGAAGCCGGACTTGTGGAACGGGTTCATCGCCTATTGGCAACTAGAGGCTACCAAGGAGAGCTCTACATATCACTCTAGCAACCGGAACAGCCAGCGCAACGGCAAGGGACCTTCCACCCACAACCTTGGAGCTACCAGCAAGAAGACAAAGATTAGGGATATGGTAAGTTTTTTATGTACGTCTTGATTTTTTTGTTTTTTTTTTGTTTTATACATTTATATTATCAAATAAATATCTAACAACTGCAGGCTAAGAAGTTGGGTCAGGATCCCAACAACTTGGAACTTCTGCTAGCAACACACACCGACAAGAATGGTGTCGTCCAGGATCAGGTAGCTCGGGAGATTCAGGAGAGCGTCCAAAGAATGGAAGAGGAGTACATTCTGTCTCAGCCATCCGTGAAAGGAACCCCTCCCCTCACCCAAGCCCCGGACGACATCATCAACGAATTCGTCTTAAAGGTATGTAAAATTTAAAATAGTTTTCATGTCTTTTTCATTTACAATTTAATTTGTTCCGCAGGTTGCTCCGCAGAGCAAAGGGCGGCTTTATGGTCTTCCCGACGATGCAGGATCATCGGGGTCTTCTTGTTACTACAGCGAGAATTCCGACCTGAGAGCCAAGATGCAGGAAAATGACGTCGAAATTGAAGGTTTGAAGACGACGGTCCAACAGATACGAGATGCACAAGCCGCCCTAGAAGCCGAGCGGGAGAAGGAGAGAGCCGAGCGGGACAAGGATAGGGAGATGATGCAACGGATGATGGAGTACTTGGGCCGCAACCTGGATTTTCCGCGGGGACCCACCATTTAGATTTTTATTTTCAACGTTTTTGTAAAACAATATTACTTTTTATTTCTACTTTTAATTTTATTTTAATTTCTACTTTTAATTTTATTTTAATTTAAATAATTCAAATTTTAAATTTTAAATTTATATTAAATTAATTATTATTTAATTTATTATAATTTTTAATAATTTCTACGAATACGTCAGAAATCTGTCGGAAATGGATCCGTCGGAAAGCTGTCGGAAATAAAACCGTCGGAAATCTATCGGAAATAAATACGTCGGAAGTCTGTCGGAAAGTCGTCGGTTTACATGTAATCGGAACTCGTCGGAAATCAGTCGGAAACAAAACCGACATATTTCCGACAGTGACATTTCCGACGGAATTCCGACGTGTTGCCGGACTCCGGCAGGATGTCGGAATTCCGTCGGAAATAAAGCCGTCGGAAATCTGTCGGAATATGCGTTTTCCGACAGACTTCCGACGGATATTTCCGTAGGATTCTCGCTGTTTTCTTGTAGTGCGTATAGGAGTGGAAACGTTGTCTAACAGTTGCAGTGGCTACACAGAAGAGAAGAAGGACGATTAGGGTTCTTCTTTTGTGTAACGTGAAGAAGATGGGGGAGAGGTAAGTGGGCTGGGCCTAATATATGTTATTATGATTTGTGGGTTTTGGGAACGAAACAAACCCAACTGAACACAGAAAGCGTAATGAGGTGGCAAATTAGAGTAATGGGATTGGCTGATTCAATCTGTGAATATTTTTGCTGATGTGGCAGCAAATCATTCCCTTTTATATAAAGGAAATTCACATGTGTCGCGTTTATTTGTGTTCATGTTTATAATTGTGATTAACATTAGTATTGGTGTTAACAGTAACGAAGTGTTGGCTTTATTTGAAGTTTTCATTATTCCTAAGCAAACTATACACCCTAATTAGCTTAATTGAAGTCTACTAAAGAGAAAAGTTTTTCTGAAAATTATAACTTGGTTTAAAAAGGGAACTGATACCTGATCATTACTGGATTTCTGCAATACCACCATTTTCTTGTTAAGAATCAATCGCCAAAATATTGATATATATTCTTTAATGATTTAACATGTGTAAATAGGACATTAAACTTACCATTGTTGCTAGACCAAAGCCAAAATCTAACATTGAGCTGGTTTAATGCAACATTAAAGACCAAATTTTTGAAATACAAAGAAGAAATACACATACCTTGTTGAAAAGACCAGATTCTTGTATTATCTGGAAGTTTGAAGTTAAATATCATGAATTTTATATATCATGATATAGAGTTTAAGCAGAGAACTGAATTTTCCAATCTCGAGATATCCTTAGACATCATCTGATCTATGCAGAACATCGAAGTTTATAGATCAGCTAGATAAAGAACTTTAAGCAGAGAGTTGAATTTTACGATACCGAGACATCCTTAGACATCATCTGGTCTATGCAGAACACTGAAGTTTATACATCATGCAGTCCCAAGTAGCGAGATAATTGAATTTCAAATCTTGGGGACATCATTAACACAAGCCTTAACTAGTGGATGCAGAACATTGAATATTATTTATGCCGTCCCAGCTCATCAAGATATAGAGTCTTAAGCAGATAATTGAATTTTGGGACATCATTAAACACAAGTCTTGTTACATACTAATCTTTTGCAGAACATTGAAGTTTATATATCATGCTGTCCAGGCTCAGTTTGGTATATAATTTAAAGCAGAGATTGAATTTTTCAATCATAAGACACCATTTGGCAAGGCACCTATTCCAATCAATTATGCAGAATATTGAATGGTTTATCTTGCTGTCCCATCCACAACAAGTTCAACCGTTTACGCCGATTCTTGAATTTTAGAAATCATGGGACATCGTTAAATGTAGTACAAGATCTGTAGCAGACCACTGAATATTATTTTGATGGACATTTTGCCTCCATCACTATGCAGAACATTGAATATTTATCAAGCTGTTTCAGCCCATCAAGATAGAGTTTTAGTAAACACTTGATATTCCCAATCCTGGAAACATCACTTAATTTTAGTGAGCACAATCAGATTGTCTTTGACAAGCAAGTTTTAGAGTTTATAAGTCAAATGTCATTAGAAAATCCTTATCACATTTCTTCCTCCATCAATATGCAGAAGATTGAATATTATATCATCTTGTCCCAGCTAAACAAGATAGAGTTTAAGCAGAATTTTGATTTTCCCAATTTTGGGACATAATTCGACAAGGCGAATTTAAACAGTAGACATCATGCTGTTCCAGCCCAGCAATATATAGAGGCTAAGCAGAAGGTTGTATCTTCTAATCCCAACAAGGTACAGAGCAGAAAATATTGAATTTCTAGTTCTTGGGGCATAATTTGATTAAGCTTTATTAATTGCAGATTTTCCCATAATCATGCAGAAAATTGAATATTGTATGTAACCCAACAAGCTATATAGCTTATGCACAAACTTGAGTCTTAAATATGTTGTGCTATCCCATTCCAGCAAGTCTTATTTTTAGCAAGAAACGCTTCTTATCATGCTCCTTCTAGCAGGATATAGAGTTTACGCATAAAATTGAATTTATCATCCACATAAGATCATCTTACAAAGCTTTCTTAAAAGTGCATCTATTTTCCCGTTGAGATGCAGAGGGTTTAGGATTGTCTATCATCTTGTCCCAGCCCAATAAGATATAATTTATGCAGAAACTTGAATTCCAAAAATCTTGGGACATCTTTGAATGTTATATCATGCCTTCTCATGATATGAACTATGCACAACATTGAAGTTACATCATGCTGTCCAGGCTCAGCAAGATATAGAATTTACGCAAATAAACTGAATTTTCCGATTCGAGACGCCCTTAGATATCTTATGATCTACTCAGAACATTGTAGTTACGCAGATAACTGAATTTTAAATCTTGCGGACATAATTAACACAAGCCTTATCAAAGACTAGTGTATGCAGAACATTGAAGTTTATGTATCATGCTGTTCCAGGTCAGTTAGATATAGAATTTTAAGAAGAATATCGAACTTTTCAATCTCGAGACATTAGGCATCATCTGATATGTCCCATATAATACTGTCCCATATAATTGAATTTTGGGACATCATTAGACACAAGCCTTATTAAAGACTAGTATATGCAGAACATTGAAGTTTACGTATCTTGCTCTCCCAGCTCAGCAAGAGAGAGAATTTGGGACATAATTCGACAAGTCTTAGTTAAGAACGCTTATCTCCGCTTTAAGCATATCATTCTTAAGTTAGGCAATATTTAGTAAGCTGTTTCAGCCTATCAAGATAGAGTTTTAGTATTCCCAATCCCGGAAACATCATTAGACAAGCCTTATAGAAGTAGCTTTTCCTTCCTCTATCAATATGCAGATAATTGAATACTATCATGCTATCTCAGTCTAACATGATATCTTTAAGCAGAAAATTGAAAGGAATCTCTTACTCTCAGAACACCATCATTGAACAAGCCTTATAGAAAGGACATTTTTACCTCCATCAAAATGCAGATTATTGAAAAAGTATCATGCTGTCCCAAATCCAGCAAGTTATCTTTAACCAGAGAATTTTGAATTTCCCAATCTCCGAACACCCATAGACAAAGCCTTGTTAAAGGACATTTGCTCCTTGGTAGGATATTGAAGTTTAATTTATCATGCTGTTCCAGGTCAGCTAGATATAGAGTTATACGCAGAAAATTGAATTTGACGTCTTTAGATATCTTAACATTGACGTATGTCATGCTCTCCCAAGTAATATAGAGTTCTAGGCAGATTATTGAGTTTTGAATCTTGGGGACATCATCAGAAGCAATCCTATCAAAGACTAGTCTATGCAGAACATTGAAGTTCACTTTATGTCATCCCAGCTCTTGAAGATAATAGATTCTTAAGCAGATAACTGAATTTTGGGACATCACTAGACACAAGTCTTATTAACGACTAGTCTTTTGCAGATCATTGAAGTTTATATATCAAGTTGTTCCAGGCTCAGCTAGATATATAACTGTAGGCAGAGAACTTGATTTTCCAATCTCAAGACATCAATTGATCTATGCAGAACATTGAAGTATATAGATCATATTTTCCCATAAGCAGATAATTGAATTCCAAATCCTAAGTACATCATTAGACACGAGCCTTATCATAGACTAGTCTATGCAGAACATTGAAGTTTATTTTATGTCGTCCCAGCTCATCATAATATAGAGTAGCCTTAAGCAGATAAGTGAATTTTGGAACATTATTAGGCACATGTTTTGTTAGCAGAACATTGAAGTTTAATATATCATGCTGTCCAGGCTCAGCTAAATATATAAGTTTAAGCAGAGAACTGAATTTTCCAATCTCCAGACATCCTTAGGCATCACATATGATCTATGCAGAACATTGAAGTTTATAGATCATATTGTCCCATCTCATCTAGATAAAGAGACTTAAGACTAGTCTTTTGCAGAACATTGAAATTTATGTTTCTTGCTGCCCAGCTCAGCAAGACAAAGGATTTGGGACATCATTTGACAGGTCTCCGCTTTGAGCATATCATGCCTGTATTAGGCAACATCGGGACAATATTCCCAAGTTAGAAACCGGATAGACAACAACCATGTGATGTGTCATCCCTTTCTTTTGGGTTTTCAGTAAAACAAAAAATTTCAAACAAATTGTTACCAAAACAGCGAAATCAAAAGGGGAAGAAAGAATGTGATTTCGAACAGAGCACAATCCGTGAGAATTTGTGCCAATTCGTTTTGTTTGATGCAATTAAAAGGCTTTGATTTGTAAAACAGAAAGCCTAATCTGAAACTTACATAAACAAGGACAAAAGAGGGGTTTTTCAATTTGCAATGTTGAAAATTGATCGAAATCTTTGAACTTGGGGGTATAAAATTGAGGTTTTGATTCCAAGAAAGTTACAAATCACGAACGTAGAACCCGATTAAAACTACAGATCCAAAAGTGGGTTTTTGATTTATAAAACAAGAAATCAATGGAAACCCTAATACTCAAGAATACAATCGAAATCCCGAAGATAAAAACAGGATTACGGAAGCAAAAACCCTCGAATCAAAACTTAAACACCGTAAGAACAGAAAAGTTTTGAAATTCGCAGTAAAAAAAAACCCTAAAAAGAGAAAAAAAAGCAAGAAATCAAACCTTCGAAGAAAAGATGCGAATCGCTCCAAAGAAAAGGGAAAAGAAAACGAGAGCGAGAGGCGAAAACAAACAGGTAATGAGAAGTTGAGAACTATCAGAAATATATATACAATTTGTTACCGTTGCAAAATATAATGGGCCTTTGTTGGGCTCAGGCTTGACATTTCCTTTTTTTTACTAAATAGAAAAACAAAATCAAAAATTAAAATCAAAATTCGTAAATAACCCTTCCAACAAAAAAAATAAGAGAAATTTACCACAATTGTCATAATTTCCCAATTCCTTTCCGTCTATACCATAACCCTCAATTTCTTTCCAATTGATTACCACAGCCTAGACGAAAAGACAGAAATACCCTCTTTAGTTCATTGTCTGTTTTCGCGCGTGACATGCAAAACAACCCTTCGATTGACGTTTGACTGACATAACGAGACCGAGTAAATTAATTGCGAATTCCAATTCAAACTCTGGAAACTTTAATTAACCTATCCCCTAGAACACAATAATCCGCCTTTTCGGTTTTATTCATCCAATCGACGTTTCTGTCATCTCTCTCTAATTTTCATACCAAAAAAACGGTTCTTCTTCATCCCTATTGAATTGCAACGAAGAGAAAGTCTCAGGTAATTGTTGGGCTCACTGATTTCTTACAGAACCTCGTCTCTCCATTTCATTATAGTGTCTGCGGCTTATGGTACTCCACCGAATGTGTCTTGTGTCTGCCTAATTTGTTGTTGGGTTGGATTTTGCAGGTTCATGCAATAATGTCCACTTCAAACCGGAAGAAAAAAAGTTCTCATAATTTCATCCCTGTTCCTATACCGCCTCACCCAGATTTCCCGAATGGCCCGGAGCCAGATCTGCTTCCGAGAAGATTGTACCGGACCGATCGTTATCCACCTGAAGGCCGCATAAATTCGTACTCAAAGCCTGAGTACCTGCTTGAGTTGGTTGAAGCCCTCGAGGGGACCAAAGAGTTTGACTACATTCGAGGGTCATGTTTTTCGGGTCTCTTTGATATACCTGTTCGAAAGAGTTCTCTATCTGGCAAACTGGTACATCAACTTCTCTGTCGTGCTGTTCACACGAAAAAACCTTACGAGATCTGGTTCGTGTTTGGTGGACAACCTTTCCGGTTTTCCCTTCGTGAGTTCGGTGTACTAACTGGCTTGCCTTGTGGTCCTTACCCATCAGAAAAGAAGTTGAAGAGTTGGCGAACACCTCCAAAGGGCCAGGATCTTTACTGGTATACTCTTTTCGGTAGCAAACAGAAGTCTGTTGAAATCAAAGACATTGTTGGTTGGCTAAAGAAGGACAAGAGGCTTCCTGAATCACAAAAGATGCCTGGGTGGAGGAGGATTCGCCTTGCACTGTTATTTATTGTGGAAGGTATTTTAATAGTGACTGGTAACCCTGCTAGAGCATCTGTTGATGTTGTAGAAATGTTGAGAAACCTGGAGACGTTTGAAGAATAACCATGGGGTCGTGATTCATTTGAGCGTACCATAGAGATGGTTAAAGTTAGCAAGAAGGTCAAAGATCTTGAAAGACTGACGAAGAAACTGAGTCAGTCTCATACAGCTACACATGGTTTTACTCTTACATTTCAGCTGCTCATATTCAAGGCAATCCCTGAGTTGGAGGTGTTCCTCAACGATGATCACGATGACCAAACTTTCACTGACACGTCTGTTGTGCGCCTCACTCATTTGAGGAAATTTCATAACTCCAACATCATGGGAGTTGAGAATTTGGCTGATGTAAGTTGTCCACGGTGTTCATTTTTTTTTATTTGTCCACTTGGAAGTTAATAATATTGTTTTCATTACAGCTCTTTCTATGTGTCACTTTCATTACAGCTTGACATCCCGGCCATCATCCCGGTTGAGGATGATCAATACAGTGGAGTTAATGTTTGGTGTGACGATGTGAAAGATGAGAGTGTTGTGTACCTTGATAGGGCAATTGGAAGCCGATGTACGTTCCACAAATCCTTGTGGCTCGGCGGAGTTGATGAATTGCCAGTCATTGTTACTGAACCTCCACCCAAGAAAAGAAACAATAGGAGGAAATGTGTTCCAAGGCAAACCCACACGACTAAGGAGAAAGGCAAGGGCAAATTTGATGATGAGAAATCATTCCCTGGTGCTGAGCAAAGTTTTAAATCCACTGACGTGGATCACATTATCCAGATGGTGGAAAAAAAAATCAAGCCCATACGCTTGAGATGAAGGAGGTTCTTGTTGCCCATTCTACTGAAATAAAAAATTTGATAAAAGCTCACACAATTGCTACCAAGGAATTATTTTCTGTTGAGAAGAAATTAATGAAGGACGGGATTCTGGATGAAATTGTCAGCGCAATGCGACAGGGAACCAAGTTTCCTAGCCCTCCTAGATCGTCTCCGGAATGTACCCAGAACTCTCCAGTGCATAATGGTGGACAAATAGGGGGAAATGATGGACAAAAAGATAGAAATTGTGGACAACAAGCTGATGGTTACCCTGGGAGTGTTCTGGAGAATTTTAATACGGAAGCTTGGTCAGGATACGCCGGTGTACCCAATGTTCTTCGAAATCTAAGACAATACTCTGAAGATGCAAGTGCACTGGGGGAAAACAATTTGAATGTAAATATTTCGACTACCTCTTCCTATTAGTATGATGTTCACCATAAATACTATCGGGTGTTTCCACAGAAATATGTTAATTGGTCCATATAGGATAAGGGTGTAGATTACGTCTGTGTAGACCACACCAATCCCCCACATGATAGTCATATGGCAAAGGGGGATGAAGCTGAAGTGAAGGTATGTGGTAAATCTTGCCTGCTACCAATGTGGGTATAACACAATTGTTTTCATGTATTCAGGTGGAAGTATCCCTAAACGCACCCTCTGGTTCAAAGTTAGACGTTCAGATAGAGAATCCAAATACTGTGAAAAGTAGCATTGGTAACCAATCTGAAGTGGAGGTAGGTGACAACATTGAGATCCCCAACACAGTTAATGCGGCAAATGGAGAAAGTGTATGCGATCAAGAAGAAAATGGACAGGTTCTGTATATCTTTTAGGTCCTTCCTCAGAGGACCACAACATATCTAATGCATTGGAAACAAATGTTTGCAGATGCAGAAGACTCCACCTGCCACCAGCCATGCACAAGATGCTATGTTTTTTGCCACCCCCTCTGATGAATACACTGTAAGTATTTACACAGCACTACGAACAACTTTACTTAACCATTTAAATTGGACGTAAATAACGTAATAATGTCCATCTAGGCTACTGGGAATCAATCTTTAGCCCTCATACCAGTCAATAGAGTTGCAGATAACTTTCCAACCGAAGGACAAGTTCTATTTCTGATTTTGTAACCATTGTGAGAAGTTTTATTCCGAGTTACTTATTTGTCCATCATGTGTTTATTTACATTCCCTCTTTCTTAGGAGTTTCCTTCAAATGATATTGATGGTGGGGCGGGGGAAGTTAAGCAGGTTATCCCTAAGAAGTTTCCTTAATTTAGATACCTCGTTCGTTTTTTTTTTGGATTGTAGGTTGACATGTTCCTCGCAACGTGTGTTGACATTTTTTTTATGCAGAAGGTGTCAAGTGAGAATAGTGATGGTGCAAGCAAATAAGTCCCTTGAAAACCGTCATTTCCTCGTTTCCTTCCCCCTTCCTATCGGCAATGAAAATGAGCAATGCAAACACAAAACAAATCTTTACGTCACTTGATAGAACATCACCTAGTAGTTCTATACCCCGTTCCACTGCACCGTCTTTACTGTTAACCGCAAGCCCTCAAGGTAACACGCTTTTGGGTTCCTGGCGAGTGTACATCGAATAACAAATGACCGGTACTGCGAGCCTTCGTTAACTATGCTTGGGGAAAATAGTGCAATGTATGCTAACGATGCAGCCTTCAGGACATGTGGATGGAAAGCGAGTTCCATCCCCATTTTGCCGCTTGCAATCAGTGGTTTGAGAGTAGTTGCCCCATCTCTTGCAAGTAATATGGCTATGGCTATTCTCAAATGCTCTGGAAGGGAGAAAAGCAAAGAGAAGGTGCCCATTTGGACTTTTTGGGCGTTGGGACAATTTAGTGTATTATATTTATAAGAAACTAAAAGCAGGTGGAAACCCTAGAACAAAAATTTGGTGGGTAACCACCCGTGGACAATTTTGATTTTTGTTAATTAGTCCATTTAATTGATGAGTTTGTCCATTCACCGATGCAAATGATGTACCAATCATGGTCCACACCTACCATTACAACTTACAAAAGTTTTACCACAAACGTTCCTCCCTTACATAGTTTTAATGCTTTCACCAACTTCATGACAAACATTTCCCCATGGGATATTTCACAAAATAATACTTTTGTTTAACACTAAAGAGATCCCAACATTAAACCGCTCCAAAAACCACAAGTAGTCCATGCAACAATCCCACTTTTCCTAAAGTGGATTCTTGCAACTGGCCCGGTTGTGTCCCGTAATCCCGCAACTACCGCATTTCCTTGGTGCTCCTCTTGGACCAGTGCCCCCTATTATGGAATCCACATATGAATGTGCAATGATTTGAGAAGTTAGGCAAAAATACAAAATTTAAACAACACTTACTGGATATTCGCGTTGTGATGGGATTCTTTCTGTTCTAGGCCTCCCTGATCCTCTTTTGGTATTCGGGGCATCAGTGTCCACGGTTGTATATTTGCAAGGAATGTCTTCATCTCTTTCATTCGGCGGAGGTACCAAGTTGTCTCCCCATAGCTTAGCCCATTCGGTGCTCAAGAACCACTTTCCCACAACCGTATATATGTCGACTTTATTCACACCAATTGCCGCCAATGCATGACAACATGGAACCACAAGAACATCGAAAACTCGACATGTGCATGTTTTATTACCCAAGTCCACTGTAAACACCAAACCGTCGCTATCGTTAACCTAGTACACAAACAATGTTGAGCTAAGAACTACACAATCCGTTGCTTCCTTAAGGTGTTGAACCAAGATGTCCTCAATCTCGGGAATGCAAATAGTTTTCGTCTTCCTCGCAATCTCACCGCGCTTGGAGAACCACCCCATCAACATTGTTCTAATAGACTCTACCATGGTGGCTATCAGAAATGACATTACCTTATTCATTACGGAATTTAGTGATTCCGAAATGTTACTCGACATTAGGTTATACCGATTCCCGGGGAAATATGCTAGTGTCCAATGCTTGAGACCCACTTCGACCAGCCATTTAACACAATTATGTCTTCGCTTTTCAACCTCCTCAAACCAATATCGGAAATCCCCTACGGTATATGCCCTGGCTGCGTTTGAGACAATGTTAGCTAGGCCCACACAATTGTATTTGTGTTTGACATTTCGATGCAAATGCACGGTGCAACAACCATGTTGCGCTAGTGGATAAACACTCTTTAATCTTGCATATATTGCGGCATGCCGGTCAGATACGAAAACCAGCTCTTCCTCATCGGGGACAAACTGTTGTAGCTTTCGGAAGAACCATGTCCACGAATTTTTGTTTTCCGAATCAACAACACCAAATGCCAGCGGGAATATTTGATAATTCCCGTCCTGTCCACTAGCCGCAACCACATAACTCTTATATTTCCCCTTAGTTGCAGTTCCTTTTATGCATATCACTTTCCGTAAATGCTGCCACCCTCTATTTGATGCCCCAAAGGCAAAAAACAAGTACTTGAATTGTCTTTACCCTTTTTTTGTCACTGTGGTATGAATAGATGATAGTGTCCCATGATTAGTTTTACCTAGGAGATGTAGATCTGTAGACAAATAATTGTAATTGTCTTCTTCAGTTCCCCTTGCTTTCTTCATAGCAACTTCTTTGGCGTGCCAAGCTTTCATATATGAGATTGATAGATGTAACTCAGCCAACACAACTTCTGGCAATTCACATGCTCTAGGACCCTTCTTTCCATGTGTATATTTTGATTTTAACAATTCACCAATCAAGGATGTGGTTGCCTTCTCACCTCTGTGTTGTCTTGTCCCGGCGACACATGTGTGGGTAAGTGTCACAGTTTTGATTTCCATATTTACTGAGTTGGCATGCGTTGTAGCGTAGATTCGCCAATGACAATTTTCGTCATCACAAACCGCAATGACCCTCTTTTTATCCGATACTACAATCTTCTAGTTATACATCCTTCGTATCGAATACACATTCAACACCCTACGCATCTCCATCTTGTCTTTGAAAACCCTACCAACATAGATAGCATCCTCTGCTCTCTTCAAGGATATGTTAGCGTAATCGGAGGTTAAAACATGTGCATTGTCTCTGCAAGGGTCATCATCGTGGAAAAACATTGGGGTGTTTGCTTCAATTAAAGAAAAGTCCAAATTCGCTTCTTGTCCATCGTTCCCAATTCCTCCAGTCCTATTAGGACTTCCTATATCCTCGTCCATGCCATCAGCTGACACGGAATCAGTTTGTTGGTAAGCCTCAATTTCCTGGATCTCCTGACTTTCCCCCTCTGCTGGAGTTACTCCATATACACTAATTGGGGAGCCCATACCAGCCTCACTGACATCCGTCAACCGCGCTCTTTTAAGTCCTCCTTGTGTGACCATATCATCTCCTCGTGGACAAATAACTCCACTCCCAACTACAACTTCCACTACATTGCCTTCAGATATATCCCGGGTCACTTGGTTCATAGGATCCCAGTTCGCAGGATATTCTCTATCTATCAGATCTCTCATACGGTCGAAATCGTACTCGGAGGATACATCTCCACTACAATCATCCTCACTGAAATTGTTTGGCCCCGAACTATTATACATCTCGTCCACTGCAATCGTTTTCCCAACTAGTCCATGCTCCAGAACAATGTTGTCCACAGCTTCTAAGAAATCGTCATCTTCAAAGGTCAGCGGAATATCAACCAAATAGTCATCGGCCGTCATATTGGGCTCCATCGGAACAATATCCTTCATAAAATCCTTCCCACCTAAGTGTCCCTCCAGAGCAATATCATATGCAGCTAGGACATATATATCTTCATCCATACCACCTTCATTAAGCTCTTCTGAATCACCAAATATGCCCACATTCCCCTTACGCCGCCTAGTTAAAAACAAGTTCAAACCAGGTTTCTCTTTAAGCTTGTCCATGAATGACGATAACCCACTATCACACTCCACTGCAACTGGAGGCATCCTTTGTTGGGTAAAAACTGTATCTCGTCCCTCATACCAGAAAGTTAGGAACATGTCTTCTTCTTCTAGGTTTACACCAAACAGCTTCACAATTTTTGACTTCACTGCTTCAAACCTGTCTCCGTCAACTATGTCCACGCATTTACCGAAACAGTTACCCTCAATACTAAAATGCCATTTTCCATTCGCCAAACAATCCCACGCTCCAACAATGACAGTAACCATCTTAAATCACACACCAACCACTCTCACCTGCGCATTTACTTCTCCTCGTTAAATAAATTACAAATTTCGCAACATAACAAATCATTGTCAGTTGCATTTCAGATATTATCAGCCAGACATTAAGAATAAATGCAGCTGCAAAACTCACTTGGTTGTCCACGGATAAAGTCAGAAGTGGGAAGCCATTGAATCTCTACCTCCCAATGTCTTTCTCAATGTTTTTGCAGGAAAATTAATAATAACACAACCTTAAGATGTCAATGTTATTATTTGTTAAAATATTCATCCCTGTCAAACAATCTTGTCCAGACAACACTCCGAGCATTTAATGTTTTTTTTGCTTTCAAACTCCCGCCTAGGGGAAATCATGATTACAGAGTACACATGTTTTTGGGGCAGTTAACATTACAGCCGAACCATGTCCAATATATTAGGGACAAAATCGTCCGAAATCAGCCAAATTGGTATGGCTTTGAAAGGCCACTTCGGTTATGGTAATTTAGGAAAGATTCGGCCCACAATATGGCAATTGCTGAAAATTCCCCAATAAATAACTGTTTCTCTTCGTTCTTCTATTGGAATTTCAATTTGGGTTTGCTTTTCTTTGGGATTTCTTTGAGGATTTGGCTTCTATCGATTTCTTCAATAGGTTGGTTTTTATTTTTTCTGCGCCATGTTTCCCGATTAGTCTGATTATGGATTATTTTCTCCAACTGGTCTCGTAATTCAATTTTGTGTTAAGACATTTCAGTTTTTTCTCTAATCATATGCAAACATACAATCTTTCTGTTGCGGATTTAGGCGAAATATGATTGTTTGGTTTGAATTGCTAATCCTCAAGTTAAAACCCTTGGTACATTACATATTGGCTCCGAATGGTAACCTCGTTTGGACGCAAGTCCGTTTGCAACCGCCCCAATTATCAAACGGGCGTTTGTATTTTTTTTTAAAAATAAATATTTTATTTTTTATTTCTGAAAAATATATGTATATACTTAACTTTAATATAAATATATAAAAATCAAACTAAAAATTTTAAATTATTATTTCTATTTTAAATCATATATAATATTTTCAATCAAAAATTATTTACTATTCAATCGCTTCGTTTAAACGGAGTGACCAATCTGACCCATTAGTATTTTGATATTCAACTAAAAACGCTTTGGTTGATATTTGGCAGTAAAAGGATTAAAATAATCAGATATGGTGAAACTTACTCCGGTGTATTGATGATACTCATCTTTATGGGTTTGACTTTTTAGAAATTTCTGCATACCTTCCAATATGAGACTTCTTGGTCTAATCTCAAATAAACTAAGCCTTGTGGGAATTTATGCAGATAAAGTGTTTGACTTTTTACCATTCTTCACTCAATGATACAAAATGAATGAGCTTCATAATTTCTCCAACTTGATTCTTGCTATATATCAAACAAGAAAAAGAAAAGGAAGATTTTTTTTCATGGTTCATGATCAGTTTAATATAAGTGAATCCCCTAAAACGTTTTTTTTATCATAATAAAAAAATTAAATTAAAAATATATGATTCATATATCGGTTTTAGTGACTAAGCATCCTAGTCAGCTCCGTTAAAGGTGAATCTAATACCGTAACATTTTTGAAATTGTCCATCATATTTCCAATAAAATAACTATGACCTATGTTATGACTTATTAATCGTAATATATTTGATTCACGTATTAAAATTTAATTGATTCAATATAATATTTATTTTTGAAAATTTTAAGTATTCATAGTTTGAAGACATTATACGGTCGTCATAGTTTTATTGTTTCATATTATATAAGTTAAAACTAAAATTTTAAATTATCTAAAAATTGATATGACCGAAATTTTATAATATTTAAAAGAAATTTCTTTTTAATTTATTGATATATATTTAGAAACGGATTATACTAGCCATATTTGTATTATTTGTAAAGTATAGAAACAATAATTACTGAAAGAAACAATAATTACCATCTTTTACTCTCTTTGACTAGTATTTATTATATTAAGATACATGTGAATAATTTCAGTTATATTTTCCATATAATATAATCTGTAAAATGTATATGTATATATTTTCAGGAAATGTATACTTTTCTCTTTTGTTGATTAAAATATCCGGATTAACTGAAATTGCTAGACATGCATAAATTATATCTTAATTAAAAAATTATGAATAGCATAAAAGTTTTAGTATTGATGAAAGATTAATTTTGATTATATCTCATTAATTTTAAAAGAGAAAAGGAGCTATCATTTTTTAATAAAATTTTTTAACTATCATAACTCTATGTAGTTATTATAATGAATATAATGATTTTATACAAATTCTTTTGTTTGAATATTCTTTATTAGATCCATTTTTAAACTACCATATTTTTATTGTAAACTACCCATTTTTATTTACTATATTTGTGAATATTATTTCTTAGATCCATTTCTAGTATTGATGATATTGAATACATTTGGACAGACACATATGCTTTGACAAATCATTCACACACGTTATTAAGTAAATATTTCTTAGAACATAGTAATAGATTATCTAAAATGATATAGACTGAAAATAATGGTTCATGTATATTATAGCTTGAGTAACCCACTCACTTTGCATGTCCGATTAGTGACGTAAGCAATAATATTTTTAGGAGAAAAAGAACGATAAACGATAGTATTTTCTTTTATTTTCGTGATTAAAACCCATCAAATGTATACTCTTCACCACTGTGATAAGAAATACTAATCAACCACTAAATATATGTGGGATTTACATATTTTAAAGTAGAAAATATTATTATTATAAATAACATTACAAGACAAGAAAATATCATGATTTTTTATTTTTATTTTTATAAAAAATTACGAAATATGCAAATATTTTTATTTTGTCAACAAAACATGCAATTCTTTGAAGACAAAAATTAAGATTACAATTGGAGAGACAAATCAAGCTTCAAATTTTCAGAATCATTGATGGTTGAACTGTTTTCTTCATGATTTGGAATACGATCTGCCGGGTAGTTGTCACCTCTTCCAATGGTTGAAATTAGATCTTTTGTGTAAAACTCGGGGATACGAGCATTGCCACAGATAAGATTTCGCGATAAATCACATAAAAATGAGGTTAAAGAAGATGAAGAAGATGGTTCATCAGTGATGGTCAAACAACCATGTTCAGAACTAAAACGAATGTTCTTAAATGATTGGGCATCTGGTTGGCGCTTAGAAGGATAACGAATATTAGCACGAAAGGTCTCCATCATGTCAATGTCATTTGAAGATTGAAAATTGTTTGAGTACCGCTCGAAATAGTTGCGGCTCGGATGCTTCATCTCTTTGCGTTTCATCTCCATCTCTCAAAACAAAAGAGGCAGACTCAAACCCTAGACAATCTCTTGCTTTTGTTTTGTGTTTTTTGTGTGCAGATAATGACTCAAACCCACTTTGCTTTTATAGTGGTTCTTTGCTTTCTTTCGCACATTTGATAAGAGAAAGGCAGTCATACTCATACATATTAATTAGTCTCAAGAATTAAATGGTCTTAGTTAAGCATATCTAGGTACATATGGTATAATATTTCGTAAGGTTTGACAAAGACATTAATGTCGTGAAACTAGAAAAAGCTATTTACAGATTATATAGAAAGAAATAAGGACCAATATTAATTATGTTCATTCAAATGATATCTGTACTTAAATTGCTTTCATGAAGTTTGGTAAATTGAATGTACAGCAAATTAATACAGCTCATTTATTGATAACATTTTAATAAAATGAGTCATAAACATTAATAGTGATACATTTGTTGTCAATGCGAATAGAAAAAAATAGAGCAATTAGGTAAGTGACTAAAATTTGGAGAAAAAGGTAAATAACAATTAGAAAAAAACAAATTTAGTAAATGACAGTGCGATAAGATCAATTTATTAGAATAAAAAATAAGTCAAAATTAATATTTTCTTGTTCCAATTTTATCTTTCATTTAATTGTGATAAGAAATATGATTTTTTTTTTACGATGATGATGATGGTTACTTTCATCAAAAGTGGATAATCTTTAGGCTTTTAAGGATACAATTTTAAAATAGAGATATTAGAGCGTACAACAAAGAAATCTATCATATTTAATTAAGTAAAAAAACCACTATTCTGATTACTATTTAAATTTTCCATTATCCGAAATTACCCTTTACCCATCTCTTTCTTTCTCTGACACATGTTTTTCTCTCTCTCTCTCTTTCATCTATTTTATTTGTGTCTCTTTTTGTGATGATATAGCAACGGAGAAGGACGAATAGAAGGAGACTATGATTGTACGGACGGTGGTTGTGAGTTCAAATTCACTCTCTTATCGTGTTCCGGTGGAGAAAATCGAGTAGGTCCGGACCTTGATGATGATGGTTACTTCAAAGGGCAGATTATTGACAAGGTTGAGCCAACGTTTGGCGTAATTTCGTGGTTGTTCTAGGGATTGTCTATACACTCGATGCGCCGGCGGCGGAGATGTGAGTATGTACGTCATCTCTCTCTCTCTCTCTCTCTCCCTCCCTCTGAAAGAGGATGATGTCCAAATTCGTTGCGGTGTAGCTCCTCTACAGTGGATGCAGTGGCAGAGATATGAATCCAAGTACACGACTCGATTCACACAAGGCTCGAACATATATGCTAACGTGCTAAGTAATTGTGTCTTTCACTATTTTAACTTGTTACAAATAAGTGTACACAGATAAATATATAATTTTAACATTGTCAAACATTATTTTAGCACAATATATACTTTCAAAACGATATATTTGTATTCGTAACACGTTAAACAAAAAAGTATCATTGCTAAAGTGTAAATAGGAACATAATTTAATGCAAAACAAGAAAGAAAAACAAGATGTACATTGTTTTAAGTATATTTTACCTTAAAAATATAATATTTAGGACATTTAAATATAACTTAATAATTTTAATATTCATATTTTATAAAAATATAATTATAATTAAAGAATTTTCTATTTCTAAAATATATAACAAAATCCTAAAAACAAAAATATTTTTACTATTCGCCTAATACCCCTTAAAATATAGGCACAACACGGCTTTGGCCATGTTTATCAATAGGTTTTAGTGGAGTTCTTATGAAAATATAAAATATAAAATTATTAAAACACACATTCTCTCTTCCTTTTACTCAACTTTATACCTTCTTTTTCATCTTTTTACTCAACTTTTATTAATTTTATATTTAAACATTATCTCTTCATTTCAAAAACACTCTCCAAAAGTTATTAAATAAACAACCCCCTCTTCCTTTTACTCAACTTTTATTAATTTTATATTTCAATACACCCCACAAAAACACTCTTTTTCTTCCTTTTACTCAAATTTTAATAATTTTAAACACCCCAAAACATTATTAAATTAATTTAACAACACTAGCACTCCTCTAAATTCCCTTAATAAACATGCCCTTACATACATTCTCAAAATTAACCGAATACTATAAATTTCCTTGGAATTTTTGCTCATGAGCACCATGTATAAAATATTCGTAAATTAAATCATAACAAACTTGGTTGGCATTAATTTGTTCCTCTTCCATTGGATTTATGGCAAACTTGATATATACGTTGATCGTCTCGCTAAATAACTAGGGTTTATTCAGTACGTTTTTTCTCATTGTTTCCAAATTAAATATGTACGTTTTCCCCATTGTTTCCTATCATGTTTTCTATTCCCTCCGCTTCTTTAAATTTGATGTTTTTAAAATGAAATTTGTTTCATAAAGATTGATTTTTTACATTTTTTGTGCATATTTTATCAAGTAATGATGATGAATTTTTGATTTCAAAACATATTTATTGTTTTATTGCATTGTCATACTGGTTTAAAATTACGGAAAATTGTTTTCTACAAAAAAACAATACATTGATAATTGAACATTAATTTATTTTTATAATGTGTGTGAAATCTCTAAAAACATCAACCTTTAAAGAACACAAGAAGTATATATAAAGTTTGTTTGAAGAATTTTAGTCGACATTATTTTCTCATATTACTTTTCAAAATATTCAAAATGCTCCCTCGTAAGTGAAAGACTGTTTTCACACATCGATCTACTTTGACCTTCCCTATCTTAAAAAAACTCAAAATCATTTTATGCTCTCTATTGCGATGACAATCAATTGATTCAAGTCATTTTCTTTACATAACAAGTTTTTCATCTATATATTGTTATAGTGTGCGCGTTTATTTAATATACATCATTATCCGTTTTAAAACTGATATTTATTTGGTGCAACTTAAAAGAATGTAGCTTAACGGATCTCCGAAGTTTTACATTAAGATCTACATGTAATAAATTAGCAATGATTTTTCTTCAAAAGATTTTTTTTAAAAAAACTGATATTTATTTTGAGTGAGACACGGACATACTATTGATAATTTCGTATTAAATTTTATTATCAAAACCATCGAATTACTATAGAGTATCTTTGCAACTTTTGCTCATTCACGCTTTAGATGAATGGTCCAAAAATAAAATCACAAAAAATTGATTGGCAAAAACTACATCTCAAATTATGAAGGAAATCATTGGATCCTCTCTAATTGGGGGTTGTTAACACTCACCCGATAACTAGGATTGATTAAGTACTTACGTATTCAATATTTCTAAACGTGTTATCCTCCTAAACATAACAAAATTTTTATTTATTTATATTTCTATGGTGCGTTCGTCATATAATATATATCACTATCCCAGTGTCGTACCTACACTTTAAAAGGCCTAAGAGCATGATCAACCATGATACTTTGTGAGTATCATAAGATAAAAAAATAATAAATCTCCTCTTTTTACTCAATTTTACTCAAAAAAATATTCTCTCCCTTTATTTTACTCAATTTTTTATTAATTTTATATTTAAAACACTCACTTCTTCTTATTGATACCCACTTTTGAGTATCAAAAGTATCAACCCATTGATACCCTCTCTCCAATAATAACAACAATCTCCTTTTTTTACTCAAATTTATTAATTTTATATTTAAAAACACTTCATCGTTTTACTAAAAAACACTCTCTTTCCTCCTATTTCTCAAATTTTAATAATTTTATATCATATGATACCCACAAAGTATCACCGTTGAGTTTTTTTTATAATTAGGGGCTCCAATATTTAATGATATATCGGAGATCCTAGGCAAATGCCTAAACTTTTGTACATTAAGCACGGCTCTGACTACCCATTCTGTAATTTAAGCTTCTTTTGAGTGAAACATTGACATATTATATAGTAAATTCTTTATTTTGTTTTTAAAATAAACAGATTACTATACATTACCCATGAATCGTTTGCTCATTCACTCTTTAGATGAAAAAATGAAAACCAAATCATAAGATATTTGATTGGAAAAGTTACATCTCAACTCATGAAGTGAAACATTGGTTTCTCATCAAGTAGGGGCCGACACGAAATATATGTTGTCCTCTTTGCCAAATAACTAGGGTTTATCTGGTACATATGTACTCATTATTTCTAAATTCGTTATAATTTTTTTTTCTCCAAAACTATTATTCTTTTGGTCTTATTTTCTCTAGTATAAAATTTGTTCTGTGAAATTTTAGTCAACACGATCTTTTCATATTACTTATCAAAATATTCAAAACGCTTTTTCGTAAATGCAAGACTATTTTTGTATCATTTTATGATCTCTATCCTAAGTAAGAAAACTAATTTCGTATCATTTTATGATCTCTATTTCGATTAGAATTCATTTGAATCATGCCATATTCTTTTCATAAAGATGTTTTTATCTGTATTTGTGTGGTGCACATGTCATGTAATATACATTAGTATCTCGTTCTTTAACTTAATTTTATCTTGATTGCGACACTAACATATATTCTCAAAATTAACGGATTACTATAAATTATCCTTGTAACTTTGGCTCATGCACACTCTATATAAAAGATTCGTAAACTAAATCATAAGAAACTTGGTTGGCAAAGTTAAGTTACATCTAAAACTGAAACGAACCATCAATTTGTTCTTCATCCACTGGGTTTATGGCAAACATATATGTAAAATATGTTTATCGGCTCGCCAAATAACTAAGGCTTATTAAGTTTGTTCTCCGCGTTATTTCCAAATATATTTTAAAAACAAAAAAAACTATTGATTTTCGGTCATGTTTTCTTTGGTATTAGAGTTTATTAGGGAAATTTAGGTCATACGACCTCTTCGTATTACTTTTCAAAATGTTTAAAACTTTGAATTGTAAATACAAAACTATTTCTGGACATTGCTCTAATATAACCTTCTCTGTCATAAGTAATTAAAAATAAAAGTCATTTAGTATTATTTTATGCTCTATTTCGTTTACAGTTCACTTGGTGTATGTCACCTTTTTTTTAGATAACGATGAATTTTAGCTATAATGACAATGAAGGATTTTATCTATAGCGCAATAGCGTGTGTGCCATGCATGTATTATATATTAGTATCCCATCCTAAAACTCGAATAAGTTCAGACACTAACATATCTACAACCTACATTCTAGTTTCTTCACACGTTTTCTTAAATTCAAGAGTATGATTAACTCGATGAGCATAATGAAGAGAAAATATTTGGATAACTAAGTTCTTTTTATTCTTATCATTGACGTTCTACAAAATGATAAGATTTGTAATAAAGTATTAGGGAGGTACATTACTTATTGGAGGTCCCTAATATTTCTATTACATTTTTACCAACGTTCAAATACCAATTATGATATCTTACATGAAAATTAAAACATTTTGACAAACTGAGGAATAAATCGAATTTCTTAAAGGTTTCAAATCAAGACACATAAATTGCAGAAATGGTAGAACACTCATGAGATATAGACATTGAAACAATAAATTAAAAAACGGAATCATGAATTAATAGAAAAACAACTAAAACACAATTACATGTGAATAAAAGTTGAGATGCTGCAAGAAAAAAAAGAGAACATTTATAGGAAAATACAACAAAATAAAAATAAAAAGAGAACAACAACATTAAGAGAGAGATATGTGATGGAGAGAGGTCTCAAATAGCTATGAAACCTCTAAAATGAAAATTAAATAAGGCATACAACTAAACAAAAGTACTCAAATGGATAAAGATAAATCAATGCCCCAAGTTTTAGATTTCCCTTCTTTTGGCTGTTTATCATCATCATCATCATCAATCTCCACAATGTTGGTTTTGTCAATCTTTGAGATGAGATTCTCCTCCCTCGAAATGTTCTCTTGCGAAAACAGACCGCTAGAAAGATTGGTTTGAGCAGGAGGAAAATTTCTAGGCATAAATGTTGGGTAATTAATGTTGCGGGAAGGTATGGGCTCAAGACCCCTTGAAGAAGAACCATTGCTAGTGTTCCCGGGGAAGAAGCTAGTAGGAGTCAGACGAGGAACTATGGCCATCATATTCATGTCCGCGAATCCTCTATTGGAGGATGGGTAAACGCTGCGTTTATAAGGTTCAAGAGTGATCCCAAGATGATTATCATTTGATAAAGCATCTTGAGAATACCCACCTAAGATCAAGTGAGGCTTGTCTAGGTAAGGGTTCAAAAACAAGAGTCCCGGGTAGTCTGCTTCCATCTCCTTCCGCTTCTTGTCCCATTCCCTCTCTTGCTTGTGGGCATTCTGGTGACCTCCTAGGGCTTGAGAGGTTGAGAACCCTTTGTTGCAAAAGTGACAAGAGTAGATCTATTCGATTTTGCCGGATAAATCTTCATGATCTCTTTTCCTGTTCGGACAGCACTAGATCTCACAATACACCTCTCAGTCCTCGCTTCACTCGCAGCCTCCTCAGGAAGCCCGTGTTTCAGACTGTTGTTCTCTGTTTCTTTCTCCTCCGGGTCCTCCACGACCACCATAATGCCTTTGAGTCTTTCGGGTTGGGGTGAGGAAGAGCTTGAAGAAGACATAACTTGGTTCTCTATAACAAATCTTTTAAATTTCTTTGTTGGGATTCAGAAATGATCTTTACCTCTTTGTGCTAGATACGGAGAAACGAGGGCGCTATTTATTGTGAAGACAACCTTCCTGGTCGTAAACCCATTATGGTATAAAATCTCCAAGGGTAATATATATTAATTAAAACCAGAACTACTATGACTTCATATTTTGAAGTCATGGTTGTTACTTAAATGTGTTGGTTTACTCTTTTTGACTTACAAAATGATATTATTGTGTCAGATATGTACCATTATAAGTAGTTAAATAACTCGGCATAAAACTAGTGTAAATCCATTGAAATTTATGGTTGTTTCTGTGAAAATATTATACCTTTTTGTGTCTACCCAAAATAACATTTTTCCGTGACATATATGCCGATATAACTTATATAACTAGGGTTTTTTACTTACACATTTGAACATATTGCTTTTAAATTGTTTACGTTATATATATAGAAGTACTATATACAATTTATATAACTATGTGCATATATAATTTATATAATTCGATATATTTTACTGAAAACACGAATTTACATTATACATGACAACTAACTAAAAAATCAAATATATATTAAGAAGTAAAAAGCAATTATGAAACAAGAGAATGGTTCAAAAAAATTCGTTAAATAACTGTTCTAAACTACTAATTTTTCTTTGAAAAATGCTCATTAGTTTTTGTATAAAGATATATCTAAACTGAAACTGTTAAAGTAAAATAACAATTAATAAGCCAATTAGTCAAAGTGCCATCTTTCAATGCTATATTGCTATGGAAGTATGATGTTATTCTTTTTGACAAAAAAAGAAAGGAAGGATGATATTATTTTTTGGGGTCAAACTGGAAAAATGATATTGGGGATGATTGGTTGGACTTTAATTTAGTTTACAGCCTCTCTACAGCTTTGTTTTAAAAAAAAATTAGAAATTTTTTACCAATCATATTGTAGCTTTCAAACTAAAACTAATTTTTACCAATAATGATGTAGCTTTCTTTTCAAAGTTACAACCCAAAAAATAAAAACTTTTTTTTTCTGGCTGTAACTTGTCAAAAACCTAAAGCCTTATTTTTTGGGCTGTAAAAATTATTTGGTAGTAGCTGTACATTTTTTTTGCTGCAGATTTTTTTGCTGTACATTTATACGCTGTAACTTCAAATTTTTAGATATAAAAATATTCTAAAATAAAACATGATTAGTAATATACAATATATGATGTTTTAATTAGTTTATACATATAAAAATTGTTATAATTTAGAAATTTATTGCTACTTTTAACATATAAAATAAATTTAGTTAACATATAAAATTGTTCTTTTTAACTAATTTTATTTTATATGTTTAAAGTAGCAATGAATTTCTAAATTATAATAATTTCAATCTACACAAACTAATTAAACTAAAACTACATCACATATTGTATACTTACCAATCATGTTTTATTTTAAAATAGTTACAGCTAAAAACTTACAGCTACAGCTTCTAAATCTACAGCAAACAAAATGTACAGCAAAAAATTCTGTAGCAAAAAAAATGTACAACTACAGCAAAAACAATTACAGCAAAAATTCTACAGCAAAATTTTTACAGCTACAGCCGAACCAATCACCCCCATTATTCTTGACTAATTTTATGGAAACTACAATGTATTGTATATGGAAAATGAAGTTGGAAGATATTACATAAACATGTAGTTAGGCAGTTTTTTCTTAGCCTGTTTGACTACAGTTGCATTTAGTAAAATTAGTAAATAAAAATTGTGAGAATTCCTTAATTAGTTTTTTCGGTCGTATTCAACAAATACCCCAAAAGGAAACAAAAGTACAAACATGGTGCATGAATTCTAAAGAATAACAGTTTTATTCCTTATACTTTCAGATATATATATCCAGGAAGAAAATTGCTGGATTACCTTTAGTGTCAATATTTTTCTAAAATGAGACCGGAAAACTATTGGTAAAAAATATCCAAGATACAATCTTGATTACTGATTTATTACTACTTACAACAGTTTTTTTTTTGTAAATGTTTTGTTATTAATTTTTGTGTGGGTAATATCACTTTAGTAAATAATTAAATCCAAGATGATACAGTATTTCATTAGATTAAAAAATGGAAAACTGAAAAAGAATAAAAGTTTCAAGGAGTAGTGTAACGTCTATTTCAAATACACAATAACTCATGGTTGCCACATAACCGGTTGGTCTAGCTCCAACTAAACTTTCATATCACAAAAGATAAATGATATATCATGGTTTTTACCGGTTTTTATACCATGATATATGTCCGTTTTATAGAGTCTTTTGGTGTTTTCTAGTGTTTGGTGTTTTATATTAGGTACAAGGACGTTTGGACTCAATTGGTGTTTACTGGAGCTTTATGGAGCATTGCGAAGCGAGCTGTCAAAGATACAAGTTCGGATTGAAGAAATACAGAGCATGTCGATCGACATGGTTGCATCTGTCGATCGACACGAAGATATAGAGCCTGTTGAGCGACACACTTGTCACGTCGCTTGACACGACCAACTTCAGACGAACCATATTTTAGATTTGGAAGATTTCCGTTTTCGCGCCAAAAAGCCCAAATGTTTGCAATTGGGCCCATGCCGACTTTTGTACTTATAAATACTTATTTTCAGCCATTGTTTAGGCTTATACTTTATTTTCTTAGAGATTTTTATACTAGGGATTTATTATTCATGTCTATGTCTGAGTAATTCCCTAGTTAGGTTTTAGGGATTTTTCAAAGGTTTAATGAAGAGTTGTAGAGTTTAATTACTATTGGAATTTGCATCATATTTATTTATATTCTTCACCTTGATTGCATTAACTCTGATTTAGCGCTGAATTTGATATCTTAGGTTGTTTAGTAGATGAGACATCATTATTAAATTACCTGAACTAAATCATAGGTGAGCAAGGATTCGATTCGCAATGACAGTTGGCTTTGAATCCTTGTGAACAATCGAACCTGAATTTATTGCTTGTTTAGATCAATCTGATTTCGCAACGACAGTTGGTTTTCTAGGGTTTAAACATAGATAGTATTTGCAACGACAGTTGATTTACTTTACAACAGTGTTTCGAGTTCTAGAATTGTGCATCATCAATTATCCCAATAGTAACTTTATTCTGCAACTTGGATTTATTCCTGCGAATTCCCTAAAGCTTAGCGTTTCTCTTTATTGAATTTAAATCACTTGCAATCATCCTGTTTATTATTTCTGCAATTTATATTACAACTTTATTCTGCTTAGTTTAATCCGAAAGTTTAGATCTATTGTGCAATTTGATTCCCTGTGGATTCGATACCCCAAGTACTACAATCGATCTCTTAATTTGAGAGAGTAGGACAAAGGGAAATTGACCGTATCAAATTTTGGCGCCGTTGCCGGGGAATCATAGCCATTAGATTTTTTCTATTAGGATTTTGTCTAGGTTTTTATTTTTATTTTTAGTTACTAAACTAGCTTTTATCTCTTTGTTTTCAGGTGCATGTCTGATCGCATCACTAGAAGCTACAAGAACAAAGAGCTAGTTGAACACGGTCTTCAGGAACTTGCACGTTTAGAACGTGAGAACAGGAGAGCAACGAGGATGGCTGCTCAAGGACGTATCATACTGAGACCGGGAGAAGATGGAATCCTGCGTGATCCGGCAGGATTGAGATACAATGAGGATGGAGAGAGGATCGACGACAATGGGAACGTGATTGTCGAGGAGCTTAACGAACAACAGATCCGCGAGGAAGAACGTTTGTCTCGCGAAGAATAGGAGCGTGTCGAGCGACACGAAGAGGAGATCGCTTGACGCGTGGAAGGAAGACGTGTCGCTCGACAGGAGGAAAATCAAGGTGTCGCTCGACACGACGATGGCGTCGCTCGACAGGAAGCTCAAAATCAGCAAGCTAGGATCAGAAACATCGTGAATGCTGCTCCAGGACGTACGCTCGCTGACTTTAACCGACCTGAATAGTTCTATGCGAATCGGGCTGCTATTCGTCCACCTCCGTTCCAAAGAAACGACTTCGAGCTAAAGCCTGCCTTCTTCAATCTAGTAGCTCAGGACCCTTTCTGCGGTCTTCCTCATGAGAATCCTATGGATCACATTGAGAGGTTCGAAGACTTGGCATCTAGCATCAAGGCTAATGGAGTTTTGAAGATTATCTGTTCTGCAAGCTTTTCCCATACTCTCTACATGGGGAAGCAAAGCATTGGTTGAGGATGCTACCTCCAGGCTCACTAACTAACTGGGAGGATACGAAGAATGCTTTCTTAAGCAATTTCTTCGATGATGCGAAATCTGAAGATCTCAGAGCAAAGATTGCTACATTCAGACAAGGCGATTTCGAGGCATTCAAGGCTGCGTGGCATAGAATCAAGGGATATCATAGAGACTGCCTTCACCACGGCTTCACAGATGTTCAGCTGCTGAACATTTTCTATAGAGGGATTGCTACTCGATATGCTATCACTTTAGACGCTGCGAATAACGGGAATTTCAACACAAATTCTCAAGAGACAGCCTTGAGACTCATTGAGAACTTAGCTAGTAGCAACAGTACCAAGAGTGTTGATTTTGAGAGGAGCCAGGGTCAGAACGTCAGTGGTAATCAGTTTGCAGAGGTCACAAAGAAGCTGAATTCGATGCATGATCTCCTTGCAGGAAAGAAGACGGTTCAGTTCGCTAAGGAAGTTGAGACTTTCGAGCCAGAAGATGTGAACTACGTGAATGGGTCTGGATATCAGAGATTTGGCAATCAGCAGGGCTACAGTTTGTCATATCAGAAGCCGTATCAGAGCAGCTACACAAGGGACTACGGCGCATCTTCTTATCAGAAGCCTCCACCTCTTACTGCAGAGAGTAAGATGGAGTCCATGATGAAGCGAATGCTAGAAGGACAGCAGAAGTTGACTGTCGATTTGAATGGGAAGCTGGATTCTGTCTACAAGGATTTAAATGGGAAGATTGAATCTTTAAACATTCATATGAAGAAGCTTGATACGCAAGTAGCTCAGACAAGCGAATCGGTAAAAAGGCATCACTCCAATATGATTAGATTGAAGACTGGAGCAGAGAAAATGTCTGAACCGGAGCATGCAAAAGCTGAAGCAGATTATTTCGACGACTTTGACGCAATTTTTGAGAATACAGAACACGTGTCGAGCGACGGAGCAGTCGTATCGCTCGACGCGACAGAGTTGAGCATGTTGATCGACGTGGTTAAATCTGTCTATCGATGGGACAAAATTGCAAGTGTTTATCGACATAAGCCTTGTGTCGCTTGACACTTAGTCCAGGATAGTCCAGATTTCGCGAAAACTTATGTTTCTGCAGTAGAACGAGTCTACAAGCCACCACTTCCTTATCCAAGAGCCCCTGTGAAGTCTTCTGCATCAGCCAGTAGTAGAGACAGTGAGAAAGAGCCAAAAGCGGTTGAGAAACCAGTTCTGAGGGAATTGATCAAGAGAGAGAGTATGTGGCAGTTCATTGTTCCATGTTCGATAAATGGAATGAAATTAGAAGGCACTCTCTTGGACACTGGAGCTAATGTGAACGTCATATCTCATGATGTTGTGAAGAAGCTGGGAATCTCAAATATTAAGTCTTCAAATGCTCTTGTTGGTCTCATTGATACTTCTTCACTAGTCTCTGCAGGCTTCATTTCTGATCTTAAGATTCGGATAGGGGATTGTCTTGTGCCAGCTGATTTCCACATCATAGAGACCACTAAGCCAATGGTTCTCGGCGCGTCCTTCCTGAATACTGTTGGAGCTGTCTTGGATTTCCAGAATCAGAGAATATCCTTCACAAGGATCAACAAGGAGGTCTTCTACCCAGCGATCCTCATGGATAACTTCTCTTGCCGGACGGTCGTTAGAGGAGAAAAGCTAACTCCTACAAGTCTCCCAACCCCCAAGCCTCCCATAGAGCAAAGGTACACAGTTCCTGTCCTTAATTCACAATTTCCTGATAACAAATTTAAGGTTGAAAAAGCTGTTACGCACTCATGCAAGCAACGAGTTTCTCGTAGAATGCTTGTTTCTTTTTCTGATGAATTTGCAGGACTACCTAAGGAGTGCAAACAAGGGGATAAAGGAGAAAAGAGACGAAAAAAGCTTCAAAGGCATTCTCTAAATTCAGAATCATCGTCCCTTCAAATTTAAAGGAGAAAGGAGAAGCTGTTATTCAACAGATGCTGAAGAACACGATGAGACTTTTTCCTGGGATTGTTTCTGATAAGTCTGGGGGAGCTGAAAAGTCTAGTGCGATGATAAGAGCTACAAGTTTCATGAAGGATAAGGGAGGAACAAAACCTCCAGAAGATCCACCAAAGTCCTGAAGTCCTACCAACATCAAGCTAAGGACTTAAAACAAGCGCTTAGTGGGAGGCAACCCACTTGTGAGTCTACTAACTATTTTTTTTTTTTTTTTTTTTTTCAATTTTACGTTTTGGTTTTATGTTTGTTTGAGTTTTAGGAGATTAAACGTATGAAAACAAATGAGGAATGCACTTCAGACTTGTGTGTCGATCGACACTGAGAATCTGTCGATCGACACCAAGGAAAATTACATGTGGATCGATGCGGATTATCAGTCGCTCGACGCGACCAAACTATAAGTGTCGATCGACACTACGGTCGTGTCGCTCAACACGACCCCCAGGTACCACATTCTCATTCGATTTTCATTCCTTTCGTTTTCTATTTATTTTATTTAGCCAATCTCGGATTTAATAACACTGGGGACAGTGTTGTTTAAGTCTGGGGGAGGTAGTCGCTGACTTTTGTGTTTTCTTTTGGCGTTTTTGAGTCAATTTTAAAATTTTTAGAGTCAAAACCTCCCTCTATACTTGCTTTAAACAGCACTCAAGGACCATTTCCAATGCAAGTTGGCTGGTTTTACTAAGGTGGGTAACTGGAAGTAGATCGGTTTGACGGAGCGAGTTCAGACTTCTGGAGAACGCTAGAAAGACGTTGCATACCCCGCCCCTAATGAACTCTAATCTCTTGTCTTGGGCGTTGGTAATCGCAAGACTTGATTCAGCTTCCAAACACTTGAAAGCGAGGACGGACCGCTCTTGAAACTTTTTCCCAAATGACGAATTCAACTGTCCTAGATCAAAAAGAAAAAGCCTCATGACCCTGTCTCCCACCATAGAACAATAGTAGTGAGCGCTGATCTAGTGAATCATAGAGATGCCAAGGATCTAATAAAAAAATCTACAGAAAAGTGTAGTTCAAGCAGAAAAGTGCAAGCCCGAATTCAGAAATGCCAGAATAAAATGCAGAGAAACAACAAAAATCAATCATCAAAAAGGCATGCATCTCTGTGATATCCTTAATTGGATACAGTTTCAGAGGGAAGAGAGAGGGTGAAACGCATGAAAGTGTTAAAGGAAGTGAAAGAATCTAGAAGGTCCAGCGATCGATATTCCCTCGATGAGACCGCACTTAATAAACTAAAGGGGTTTGCGACTGAAAGTATGAGATTCTCTAAGGGGTTTGGATTCAATCTGGAGGACTGCTATATTTCTAGGGAAACATCAAAGTATCACCGGATGACTTTGCAAAGGTATGTGGTTCCTAAAGGAGTGATAACATCTGTTTTGCTTAGGGACAAGCAAAAGGCTAAGTCTGTGGGAGTTGATATATCATGGTTTTTATACCATGGTATATGTCCGTTTTATAGAGTCTTTTGGTGTTTTCTAGTGTTTGGTGTTTTATATTAGGTACAAGGACGTTTGGACTCAATTGGTGTTTACTGGAGCTTTATGGAGCATTGCGGAGCGAGCTGTCAAAGATACAAGTTCGGATTGAAGAAATACAGAGCATGTCGATCGACATGGTTGCATCTGTTGATCGACACGAAGATATAGAGCCTGTCGAGCGACACACTTGTCACGTCGCTCGACATGACCAACTTCAGACAAACCAGATTTTAGATTTGGAAGATTTCCATTTTCGCGCCAAAAAGCCCAGATGTTTGCAATTGGCCCATGCCTACTTTTGTACTTATAAATACTTATTTTCAGCCATTGTTTAGGTTTATGCTTTATTTTCTTAGAGATTTTTATACTAGGGATTTATTATTCATGTCTATGTCTGAGTAATTCCCTAGTTAGGTTTTAGGGATTTTTCAAAGGTTTAATGAAGAGTTGTAGAGTTTAATTACTATTGGGATTTGCATCATATTTATTTATATTCTTCACCTTGATTGCATTAACTCTGATTTAGCGCTGAATTGGATATCTTAGGTTGTTTAGTAGATGAGACATCATTATTAAATTACCTGAACTAAATCATAGGTGAGCAAGGATTCGATTCGCAACGACAGTTGGCTTTGAATCCTTGTGAACAATCGAACCTGAATTTATTGCTTGTTTAGATCAATCTGATTTTGCAACGACAGTTGGTTTTCTAGGGTTTAAACATAGATAGTATTTGCAACGAAAGTTGATTTACTTTACAATAGTGTTTCGAGTTCTAGAATTGTGCATCATCAATTATCCCAATAGTAACTTTATTCTGCAACTTGGATTTATTCCTGCGAATTCCCTAAAGCTTAGCGTTTCTCTTTATTGAATTTAAATCACTTGCAATCATCCTATTTTCTATTTCTGCAATTTATATTACAACTTTATTCTGCTTAGTTTAATCCGAAAGTTTAGATCTATTGTGCAATTTGATTCCCTGTGTATTCGATACCCCAAGTACTACAATCGATCTCTTAATTTGAGAGAGTAGGACAAAGGGAAATTTGACCGTATCAGATAACCCCAATTTCACTTTGAGAAGGAGTTGCTATGTAGGTTTATGTCAAAGTTTAATTTTTCTAAAACTTGAAATTATGTAACTACATTTATTTAGTCAGTCGAAATAGTACCTAGTTTTAGATCTATTAAAGAATTCGGTTAGTAAGCTACTCGACAGCTACATTCACTTTTAGAGAGGATTAGTCGGACAGTAAAAACCCGAAGTAAACTAATATATTTTATAAAATAAACGGTTACATACCATGAATGCATTCATACAGTTTTATATAAAAAAAACTAAACTTTATGCCAATAAAGATAATAATTTAAAAGAAAATATGCATTGTAAATCGACTGCAAATCATATGTACTACATTCTACATATCCATCGGCCAAGTTCAGAATATTACCTAAAAAACACATATTAAGAGAGCGCTAACATATTTTTAAGCTTCGACATTCATGCACACTCAAATCAGGGCCGACCCTGAAAATTTGGGGCTCCTAAGCCAAAAAAAATTATTTGGTTGGTTTTTAGGAGTATTTAAATATTTTTGAAGTTTTTTGTAAAAGCAAAAAAAGTCGGGAGCCTTTCTGATTGGTTTCTAGGAGCATTTAAATAATTTAGGGGTTTTTTTGTAAAAACGAAAAAATATCGGAAGTCTTTTTCAATACTAAAAATCAGAAAAAATTGGGGACCAAGGCCTATATGCCTCTTTGGCCTATGCTGAGGATGGCCCTGACTCAAATTAAAGTACACAATCAACTATGAAAATAATGTAAATTCTATATTGCACTATTAGGATTAGATCAAATCTAATCTAATGATGATGTAATATTTGGACGATTAAAAAAAATGCACTATTAAATTATTCTACATAATTTTAAATAAAACAATAGTTGAATATCGAAACCATAAACTCCAGATCTAAAATTATTAACCCCAAAAATTAATTTTTAACTCTAAAAACTAAATCATAAAATAGAAAAACTAAATTAGAAACTCTTAATAAAACTCATAATAGTAGATCTTTTATATAAAATCGAAAATAGGATTTCTTTTATTTGGTGCATCCCATTTTTAAAAATAAGGTTTTTAATGTGAACTAACTTCTATTTTTTTCTGTATTTTGTTCTATTGAAATTAAGATTATTGCTTAATATTCCATGTTTAGTAATGTAGAAGGAAACAACAAGAAAAGAAGACAAAAACCACAAATCTATTTTTGTCTGTATATGATATCTCTCTCTCGTTCATAAGCCGAACGACTTTCCCGCCAAACCTCATAAAGAGCATGTAGAACAACGAAACTCTTTTATCTGTCGGAAACAAAACTATTCTTGTGAATATTTCCTAAATTATGCAGAATTTACACTCCTAAGGAGGCTACATTAAGCTTCGAAAGAGGAGTCCGTACAAAAGCTCTTAAAAAAATCAACAAAAAAAACAAAAAAATAGAGCTATTTCAATATATACCAAAAAAATAATATATATTTATATATACATAGAAAAAAACAAAAACAAAACAAAAATGGCATACGGATCATATGACGATGATTCGAAGAAGAAAAAGCGGTACTTAGTTATCTCAGTCTCCTCTGTTCTTCTCATCTCTATGGTTGTCGCTGTTACCATCGGTGTTAATGTCAACAATAACGATAACGGAGGCGATTCCAACGGAGAAATCACGGCTTCCGTTAAAGCCATCAAAGACGTTTGTGCGCCAACGGATTACAAGAAGACTTGTGAGGATACTTTGAAGAAAGATGCAAAGAACACATCAGATCCTCTGGAGCTGGTGAAGACAGCGTTTAACGTGACGATGAAGCAAATAAGTGACGTGGCGAAGAAGTCACAAACTATGATTGAGCTACAAAAGGATCCTCGGACAAAGATGGCGCTGGATCAATGCACAGAGCTAATGGATTACGCGATCGGTGAACTTAGTAAATCGTTTGAGGAATTGGGAAAGTTCGAGCTTCACAAGTTAGACGAGGCTTTGGTTAAACTAAAGGTTTGGCTCAGCGCGACGATTAGCCATGAGCAAACTTGTTTCGAAGGGTTTAAAGGGACAAAAGGGGATGCAGGGGAGACGATAAAAAAGGCATTGAAAACCGCGGTCCAGTTAACACATAACGGGCTTGCAATGGTCACCGAGATGTCGAATTACTTGGGACAACTGCAGATCCCGGAGTTAAATAGCCGCCGGCTGTTGTCCCAAGAGTTCCCTTCATGGGCAGATGGGCGGACGCGTAGGCTCTTGGCCGCGCCAATGTCTGAGATAAAACCGGATATCGTCGTTGCACAAGACGGAAGCGGTCAGTACGCTACGATCAACGAGGCATTGTTTCAAGTCCCGAAGAAGAAGAACACGACTTTTGTGGTTCATATTAAGGCCGGAATCTATAACGAGTTTGTTCAGGTAAATCGAACCATGACACATCTTGTTTTCATCGGCGATGGTCCTGACAAAACCGTAATTACCGGCAACAAAAGTTTCAAGAACGGTATTACAACCTACCGTACCACCACTGTTGGTAATGATTTTTGTGATATCTCTTAATTGTTATAATTTCGTTATTACGAATTTGTATTTGAATGAGCCTCATGGTTGGTTATTGCAGCAATCGTTGGAGATCACTTCATTGCCAGAAACATGGCGTTTGAGAACACCGCTGGAGCAATCAATCACCAAGCGGTTGCGATTAGGGTTCTATCAGATAAGTCGATATTCTACAACTGTAAATTCAATGGTTACCAAGACACTCTCTACGCCCATTCCAGCCGTCAGTTTTACCGTGACTGTACTATCTCGGGCACCATCGATTTTCTCTTTGGAGATGCAGCTGCAGTATTCCAGAACTGTACTTTCTTGGTGAGGAAGCCACTCCCAAATCAAGCATGCCCTATTACCGCTCACGGGCGTAAAGATCCAAGGGAAGTCACGGGATTTGTGCTCCAAGGATGTACGATATCGGGCGAAACAGATTACTTGGCAGTCAAGGAAACTAGTAAAGCGTATCTTGGAAGGCCATGGAAAGAATATTCAAAAACTATCATCATGAACACATACATCCCGGATTTCATTCCGCCAGAAGGATGGCAGCCGTGGCAGGGCAATTTCGGCCTTGACACACTTTTCTACTCAGAGGTGCGGAACACTGGACCGGGGGCACCAGTCATGAATCGTGTTACTTGGCCCGGAATCAAAAAGTTGAGTGAGGAAGAGATCCTTGCATTCACTCCATCTCAATACATTCAAGGTGACACTTGGATTCCAGGTAATGGTGTTCCGTACAATCCTGGTCTTTTCACTGGAAATGGTTCAGCAACCGAGGCCGCTACGACTAGTTCATCTTCTTCCAATTCCACAAATATCGCACCTATGCCAGCTACTACCGGATCCGGCTCTACCACAACTAAGTCTAGTACTGGAACCGGGTCCAATTCTACAGAAACCAGCATCAGTTCTAACACAACAACTTCTACTGAGTCAGGTAACGCTGCAACTATGTCCAATTCTACCGATTCTCCAGCCGCTGCTCCCGAAGCCTCCTCCGTCACTAAAACCGATGACTTAGGCTCGGCTTCTCCATCAGCATCACCTTCAGTTTCTCCTTCAGATTCTCCTTTAGCTTCTCCATCAGCCATTATTGCTTCTCCTTCAGCCTCTCCTAGGGCTTCTCCTTCAGATTCTCTTTCGGCTTCTCCTTCAGTTGCACCTTCGGCTTCTCCAGAAAGCTCGGTTTAGATGGCTCCGAAGGATGCGGCTAACTAGAGGTCGTGTGTGTATATATATGTTTTCTAATGGAAAAGCCAAAAATGAAATTATATTTTGACTCAAACCTTGAGGATGTGAATATGAGAGTAGTTTTGTAAATTCATTAAATTTGTTGTTCTTAATGTATTAATATTTTTTAGTACATCTTGCTATGGATGTATTGATGTGAGGGTTATCCAATTTCTATAGAGAATTCCTTCATACGGAATACGTTTCCGGGCACCATCACGTCTATATATATGAATCACAAGTTCTATCTCTTTCATTTTGAATTATATTAGGATAAAATTATTCTTTGGAGAACCGATTTTGGGTTCCTTTTTCTTCCTACTGTAACATTTTTTTTTAACGTCTAATTGGATTAATACTAATGAGATAGTACATAATCCTCATGAAGAAAGATGAGTAATAGTTACAAGAACCTAAGAAAAAATTAGAAAACGAAGAGTTGGAGTAATCCGATGCTTAGAAAGATGATCCGCTGGTCTATTATGCTCCCTCTTCGTCCATTGCGATTTAATATCCAAAAATCTATTCTTTCACTATCGAACTTCCTAATGTAGCATTATTTCAAAATTTTGTTTTTGGTTCTGTTTCATGTTATTTCAGTCCAAACATCGATCACCGCATTACGAATCATTCAAAAGACACGAAACAAAGGTTATGTTTATAAACAAAGATCGGTTTTCATGTTTGTCACAAGACAAAGGGTATCTCCCTCGTCTTTGTTGATCTTATCTCAGTCAATCTCCGTTTTCATCTTTTAGTGGTCGGCTTAATTTTTTGGTATTTGGATAGACTCGTTTTTTTCTTCTCACGTTTAGTTTCACTATAATGTTTTCTTTCGGGCTATTCGCTCCAAAGTTATATCGTTTACTTAGCTTTTAGTTTTAGGGACATTTAGTTGTTCGTCGGCTTATGGTTTATGACTCTTATAGTTATTTTTCAGTTAATTTATCTCGTTAAATTAATAACACGAAATGATAAAGAAAAAAAGAAAAAAAAACTTTTAAAGTATAAGTTTTTTTTAAAATCATTTTCCCTATAATTTGTTATATGTTAATTTGAGTGAATACATGGACATGATCAAAGCTAGTGCTAGGCTTAGTGGTTGCTTTGCTAGATCCTTATCTCTTGGTGGTAAGGAAGTTCTCCTAAAAGCGGTAGCTTTAGCTCTTCCTGTTTATGCTATGTCTTGTTTCAGACTGCCTAAGACCACGTGTAAGAGGCTTACAAAAGCAATGGCAGCTTTCTGGTGGAATTCATTTGAGCACAAAAGCAAAATCCATTGGCTGGGTTGGGACAAATTATGTTTATCAAAGAGTCAAGGGAGTCTTGGATTTAAAGATTTGCAATGCTTTAATCAAGCTCTTTTAGCTAAGCAAGCCTGGAGATTGATTCAGTTCCCTGATTGTCTTTTCTCAAGACTTTTCAAGAGCAGGTACTTCCCTCATAACCATCTGCTTCAAGCTGTCTTTGGAAAGAATCCATCCTTTGCGTGGAGAAGGTTATTGCACGGAAGAGATTTATTAGCTAAAGGTTTAAGAAAAACAATTGGGAATGGTGAAGATACAAGTGTTTGGATGGTGAAATGGATCTTTGATGGTCCTATGAAGACTCCTCTGATGAAGAATCCCATTGTGGACCTTTGTTTAAAAGTGGCTGATCTGATTGATGTCCAGAGGAGAGACTGGGATATGGTGACCTTACAGGAAAATTTCTTTCCCCCTGATATTGATCTCATTATGGCTATGAAACTAGTGATTTCCAAGGAGGATTATTGGTGCTGGATGCATAATAAAAGTGGGGATTACTCGGTCAGGTATGGTTATTGGCTTGCAAATCAAATCAAGAATGGGGTTTTGATTATGGAAGCTGATATGCAGCCATCCCTAAATGAGATTAGAAGAAAAGTTTGGGAGGTTAAGACGAATCAAAAGATCAAATTGTTTATGTGGAGAGCTTTGAATGGAGCTCTTTCTGTTGCAGATTCTCTTGCTCGTAGAGGCATGGAGCTGGATTTAAGATGTCAGATTTGTGGTCAAGAACCTGAGACTATCAATCATGTACTCTTCTCTTGTCATATTGCAAGGCAGCTTTGGGCCTTATCTGACTTCCCTATGCCGGCTGGTGGTTTTGATCAATTTTCCTTATTCTCCAATTTTTTCTTTTTGTTCAATATGGAGAAGACTAAGGGATGCCCTACTGAGATAAGAAGGAAATATCCCTGGATTTTGTGGTACTTTTGGAAAAATAGAAACAAGTTCCTTTTTGAAGGCGTTGAGTTTGTGCTTACTGACACCATTGGGAAGATTGAAGAGGAGATGAATCTGTGGTTTGTAGCTCAAGAAGTGAGCTCCAGGGATGTTGAGTGTCAAGGGGTGAGTGCGGTGCAGGGGAGAAGTAAATGGAAAAGACCCCCTTTTCCTTGGTTAAAATGCAATGTTGGTATGTCGTGGTCAAAAAGAAATGGTGTAGTGGGTTGTGCTTGGGTTTTAAGGAATCACAATGGTGATACGATACTTCATAGCAGGAGAGCCTTTTCGGGTATGAGATCGGCTGATGAGGCTAGACTTAAATGTCTTCTGTGGGCTATTGATAGTATGAGTAGTCATAGAATTGAACGAGTTATTTTTGCGTCTGATGCTAGTGAATTGGTCAAAGCAGTGAACAAGCCAATAGCATGGCCATCTTTTTGTTATCAGGTCTCTGAGTTGAAATTAAAGTTGGAAGAGCTTTCCGAGTGGAGAGTGGAATATGAAGATGGAGTATCTAACTTAGGTGCTTTCCGGATTGCCCAGAGCGTGACTCTGGATAATCGATCCCAATCTTATGTAGCTCAAGGTCATCCCATATGGCTAAAAGAGCTTTTTGATTGTGAGAAGAATATTGCCTAATGTTGTAGTTAGATGATTTTTGGAAAAGGGTTGTTGATAGATTAACAATGTTTTAAGTTGTATAGGTTACCTTTTGGGTTTTGGTTTGTAACCTATATTTGTTTTTGATCCCACCCTTTTAATATAATGTTATTCAGATGAAAAAAAAAATGAACATGATCAAAGCTAAAATCCAAAATGAAACACTACAATTCAATCAGTTGTAGCCTTGTGGGGTTGGGGCGGACTTCAAATTTTGGATCCGTCTGCTATCCGGATCCGGGTTGTAAGTAGGAATTTCTCGTATTGCATAAAATTTCTCAACCTTCCAAAATATTTATAACAAGTGCCCTAAATTGTTTTCTTTAATAATTAAGCCCTCTAGTTATTTCGAATATTATCTTTTCTTATATACTTTGAGCAAACCCTTAAGATCTAATTTCTCTGTTTGATTTTTCCCTCTGAACAATGGCGGCTTCATCGTCTTCTTCCTCTTCGTCTTCCTCCGACGTGTCCTCTGATTCTTCGCATTCTCATCGCCGCCGTAAGGATCGCCGTCGTCATCGTCGAGACAAAGACTCGCTCAAGGTGCGGAAGAAGAGCCGATCCAGCTCAAAACGACGCCGTAGACGCCAACACCCCTCCGATTCCTCCGAATCTTCCTACTCTGATTCCTCCAGGTCCGTAGATTTCTTGTAGAAAATGCTATCAACTCGTAAAAACCCTAATTTCTTATTTGAAGTTGAAGTTCTAGGTTATCTGAGTCGGAACATTTGGTTTCGAATTTTGATTCTGATTGTAGATTCTAGGGATTTTGATTTAGTATCATGCAAACTGGATGAGAAAATTGTTAATCGGTTGATTTAAACAGAGACTAGAGAAAACAAAGAATGATAATTTTGTTTTGTTTGGCAGAGATGAGAGCTCAGAGAGTGAGCACGAGAGGTCACGAAAGCATAAGAAGCGTGAAAAGCCAAAGAAGGTCGCTTGTTTTGCTCAATTCATAATCATTTGATGTCTCTCTTATGGGTTTTTAGCTTAAAGGTACTCGTTTCTGATTTACAGTCTAAGGACAAGGAGAGAAGCAAGAGTCATCGTCATAAACGGCATAAAACCAGAGATAGAAAGGTGGGACATTGTGGTCTCATTACTATTTTGTGCTTGCATAAACTGTTTATTTTGCCTCAGATAGAATTTTGATTAAGATTACTAGTTACTTATAATACTTCGTTTGCCTTTCTATGTGGCCTCTTCGAACTTGGAGCTGGGGTTTGGTGACATGATAAACTGGGGACATTGTTGATTTTTCGTGGATTATGTTTTCTTCGGTTTGTTTTTCATTTTGGTCCTGGCAATGTGAGTATTGTATAGAAAGGGGATGGAGAAGGAAGCAGCGGTCCTGTGAAACTATCGAAGGTACTAAAGCCACCACAAACCCATAAGATCTAAACTTTACATGATTCCTCTTGTCTTCTCACCATTATTCCTCTCTTTTGTAATTCAGTTTTTGAGCCGTGATAAGGATGATGGTGATCGTAGAAGTGCTGTCTCAGGGAAGAAGGTCAGTCGTGACTCTCTCATCTCTCTCTCTCTCCTTTGGGTATTCAACTATGCAGCTTGAGCAGCACGATTTTGTTGTTTGTTCACGTTCTTCTTTTGCGTTTGGCTGTAGATTCTGCTGAAGGTTGACAAGTCCAAGGAGGACAAAGCTGCAGAGAGCAAGAGAAATGAATTGCTTAAGTTCTTGAATGCAAGTTTCGACTAGAGTTCTTTTTTTTTTTTTGTCTACGTGACAGAATTGATACAATGACAAAAATGTAAGACGCTCTTTGATAAGACTCTAGTTTGCGTATCTCTGTCTGGTGATTCAGATTTTCTCGTTTTGTTTATCCGGGGAACTAATCTATCATGGATTTGAGTTGGTATTATAGCCTGTTGAACTTGTTTTTTCGATCTCTATTATCTTTGTTTGGTTTGCAAAACTATTGTTTTTTCGCACTTCGTTCTTCTTGGAAACCCGAGATATATGGTTACTGAGATTTTATCGATGCGTACATCAGACCAGTTCCAACTTCCAAGATCCAATATGGAACTTTTGAGCCATCTCCAGTTCCCATGGAGTTGTGTTCAAATGTTGTTGGGATATATATACGCTTGTGTTGATGAAACCTTAATGTGTTCTTATATGACAAGCCTTATTATTTATAGAAACAAGTTGTTTTATCAATCAATAAAGGAAATCAATTTTGGAGAATGCAGCTACAAATCTACCATTCTTATAAGCAAGCCTCATTCTTGTACCATAGAAAAGAGTATATTTTGGTGCGTTGAGGTAGAATCATGTTCAGGTGCAACGCTTAGGCTTAAAATCATAGCCCTTTGGGGGTAATTCGCACAATAGCTTTGTTACAAATTATATACTATTTCTGTGCAAGTAACATTCTTGGTAATGAAATACACACGACAAATCTAATAATGTATACATACACATATCAAGCTATATTTTGACATCACATCTCTAGCTATATACGCAGATGTACATTTATGCTTCCAAGATATTAGCTCGAATGGAGGCTAATATCTTATGGGAAACAATGGACATTTCAAACAAACAAAAACAAAGATACTCAATGGGTTCTTTCCAAATATTAAGGCTCCAATCTGATCTCAACGAGACTAACAATAGTAGCAAGAAAGATAGAAAATAGGTAAAATATTCAACCATCGACTCAGAACTGAATACTTAAAACATAACACAATGTCTGGAAAAGTGAAAGTAGAACCAGAGTTCTCTACCAAAATCTCGATACTGAAACCAAATAAAACGAAACAAGACGACTTCTTCCTCATCCTTCTTAAACCTTGAATCCACGACTCTTTCGCTTTCCTCTAGCTCTCTCAAACTTCCTTCCCTTATGCCTAACATAAGGCTTGGAGTGACTGTGTGGCACACCAGGAGCTGGACCAAAATGCTTCACTGCTTCACGCGAGTTCCTTGGTCCTCTTAGGAGAGCCTGTCATACACACCAACATATATCATGTTCATAGACTTAAACATCCCAAAAACATTCAGAAACAAACAATGGTTCGCTTAAAATTACTAACCGTGTTTTGACCTAATGGAGCTCTGAGTGCAAGCTGGTCAAAGGTTAAGCACTCTCCACCAGCTTTCACAATCCTAGCCCTAGCTCTCTCCGTAAACCTCAAGGCAGTAACCTTCATTGCAGGAATCTCATGAACCCTCACATCATCAGTCACAGTTCCAACCAACACAGCAATCTTATCCTCCTAAAACAAGATAATGCCACAAGATATAAGTATCCCTATCACATACCTAACATGACTGGGCTATACAAATACTATTAACATTTCAATGTGACGATAGAATTCGTATACAGAGAGGGTTTCAAAGAATGGAACCTTGCCCTCCATGAATTCAGCGAGCCTTGAGAGAGAAAGAGGAGCTTTGTTGACTTTGCTCATGAAAAGCCTCTTCAATATCACAGCATTGAACTTACTCTCTGATCTCCTCACCAAAAACCGATAAAGCTGCAAAGAAATGACAAAATCTCAATCAACCAAAATGTACAGAACGATTCAGCCTACAAGTCGGATCAAACAGAAGCATATATTTACCTTGACGAGAAGCTTGAGGTAAACATCATCGGACTTTGGTGCAGTCCTCTTCGTCTTCTTGCTCTTACCTCCAGCGATCAAATCGATACCCTAAAACAACAACGAATCAAACCTCAAAATGGTGTGAAAGAGGATTCGCTCCCTAAAATCCATAAAGCAATGAAGATAATCTACAAAGCTAGATTCCAGTCTCGAAACGTAGAAATCTAAGTAACTACAGTCATCTAAACCACCAGATCAAGCTCGAAAACGGAAAATTTATCAATAGAGAAGCTCAGAAACGGAGATTTGGGCGGTAGAGATGAGGAATTACCATGGCGGCGTCAGGGTTTGCGCTTCTGCTAGGGGAGGAAACCGAAAATGGTGTTAGGGTTTATTTAATTTATAGAGTAGCAATGGTTCGCTTACATTTTAGGTTTCATCTTCGCTTTAGGGTCTTTGGGCCCAAACTATAAGCCCATTTTTTTAATATCTTCGGAGAATTTTGTTTTTGTTAAATTAGCAACCTCGAAAGTCTTTTTTCTTTTGTAATGCTAATTTTTGGTCACAAACTTTGTGTTTCTATCCAAACTATGTATGTTTTTTATCCTCAACTTATGTTTATAAATGCAGTTTTGACTTCCATTTAGTAGATTTTTAGGTTCTCTAGTGCTTAAATTAAATAATTTGTTATATGTGCTGATGAAAGAAAAAAGACTTGTTTTATGTCTCATCCACAATTTTTTGTATCACCTAACTACAGCACTAGTTCTAATCGTCAACCAAGTAATGCACATTTCGTTATAAAATCGGGTGTATGTTTGTAATTTTCGAACATCAATGGTGATTTTGAAAAGCTTATAAAGTTTTGGATCTCTCTTTCATTTCCTTGTATTATAGTAATTTTTTCTTTCAGATTATTCTTTCTTATCTATTGCATTTTGTTTTTATCTACTTTCCTCCTCTAAATTGTTTTTTTTTTTAAAACAATAGACATTTCTTCTGGGCTCTCTTTGTTTGACCTTCCTCTTCATATCCCCAATTCCTTTCCCACATTTTTCTCGGGAAAATTCAAAGGTGGAGAAAAAAAACCCTGAGATTTCTCCGATCGGCTCCGGTAACCCGAATCACGATCCGTTATTCCTCGCCTGTTGTTTGGCACAAGCTCAATTTTGGATTCTGTTGAGAAAAAAATTGAGATCTGAGAGAAAACGATGATGACGAGTATGGAAGGTATGGTGGAGAAAGGAGTATTGGATGATATCATCAGGAGATTGTTAGAAGGTAAAGGAGGCAAACAGGTTCAGCTTTCGGAGAGCGAGATTCGTCAACTCTGCTTTAACGCTCGTCAAATCTTCCTTTCTCAGCCCATCCTCGTCGATCTCCATGCCCCAATTCGCATCTGCGGTAATCTCTCTCCCTCTCTATCTCATGATTGATTGGTAAAATTTGCGAAATTAGGGTTTCTTAACGTTTTCTTCGATTTGGTGGGAGATCTCAGGTGATATCCATGGCCAATACCAAGATCTTTTAAGGTTATTCGAATACGGAGGCTATCCTCCTTCAGCAAACTATCTATTCCTCGGCGATTATGTTGATAGAGGCAAACAAAGTCTCGAAACCATATGTTTGCTTCTTGCTTACAAAATTCGTTACCCAACAAAGATATATCTCTTGAGAGGGAACCACGAGGACGCTAAGATTAACCGGATTTACGGATTCTACGACGAATGCAAACGGAGATTCAATGTACGGCTTTGGAAGATATTTACTGATTGTTTCAACTGTTTGCCCGTAGCTGCACTCATTGACGATAAGATCTTGTGTATGCACGGTGGCTTGTCTCCGGAATTGGAGAATTTGGGTCAGATTCGAGAGATTCAAAGGCCTACTGAGATTCCAGATAATGGTCTTCTTTGTGATTTGCTTTGGTCAGATCCTGATCAGAAGATTGAAGGTTGGGCTGAGAGTGATCGAGGTATCTCTTGCACATTTGGAGCCGATAAAGTCGCCGAGTTTCTTGATAAGAATGATCTTGACCTCATTTGCCGAGGCCATCAGGTAATGAAAACAAACCTCCACAAGATCAATATTCAGTATTAGAACCTGTCAACTTGTTCTTGATTAGCTAGAGACTTTATAAGAACTTCCTGACCATATTGGACATGTGTGATGGTTTTTGTGTTGTAGGTAGTTGAAGATGGGTACGAATTTTTCGCAAAACGGAGGTTAGTCACGATATTCTCAGCTCCAAACTATGGTGGGGAGTTTGACAATGCTGGTGCGTTATTGAGCGTGGACGAAACTCTTGTTTGCTCCTTCGAGATCATGAAACCTGCCCCAGCTTCAAGCATTGGTCATCCTCTCAAGAAGGTTCATTTCTACCAAGAAAATATAGATTCAAACCCATCTTGTAACACATTTTCTTCAGCTAAATCTTACCAAAATACTTTTTGAAAAGGATGAAAAACATTATGAGAACCTTAGGTATCCATGTGAGAGATCTTAAGCTTGCACTTCAAGTTCACAATCTTTAGCATTAGAAACACTATTGCAATTTTGCATACTTGACAGCTATTTTCACTATGTTTCTCTTGATCAGGTACCCAAAATGGGCAAGCCTTGAAACTCTACTCTCGTCTCTGAAGATAACAGTTTCACAGCTCAAGCTAGGCGCAAGATTCAGACTTTCGTTACAACTACTCTGCCTTTATCTTCAGTTATGGGTTGAATGTGATGAAGAACCCAAAGGGTACTTAGTCTTCAAACAACTTCTGTAAAAAAAAAAGAGTGAACAAAAAACACATTTCGTTTTCTGTGCATAGATGCAGAATGATCTGTCTTCTGCTTCTGGAGATTTTAATCTCCTTAATAGTCTCTTTTCTTCCGTCTTTTAGCCCTTTTAGTTTAAAATCTGTAGTGCCTCTCTTAGATTTTATTTATTTTTTCTTGTTCTACAAACCCACGTTTCTTCATCTTAAATCCTGTTTGATTTTCTTGTCCTTAATTTTGTCAGCATAAAAAAAAACCAATCTGGTAAGACAATTCTCGTCGCATTTGGCAAAATTTCACTTGTAAGGTTTTGATTTTGATTACAACTACTGATATCCTTCCATAAGCTTACACAGAGCTTGTTCTTTGGTGAAAGAAACTTGCAAAGAAATCAATTTTGAACTATTCTTCTATTTATAGCTGCACTGTATGAATCCCCATTCACATTCCCTCCCAATCTTCTAGAGGTCCTCTGAATTGCAGCTAGTCGCTGCTTCTGCTTCCTGTAACTCCATTGCCTGTAGCACCTAAAGCAAGCGTTAGTACGATACGGTGTTACTTGAAAGGTATTCGAGAAAGAGAGAGAGCGAGGCGAGACCTGTTCAAAAACATTCCTGCTACAAGAAACGACAGTCCCAAAGAAACCTTCTGAATCGTTGTCATGACACGAACCCATTGCAGAAGATCTTTAAAACAAGATAACGTCTGTGTCTTTAAAGGCATCTTCTTTCGAGATTTTTTCGACCATGATTCCACTACTGATTCTAAACTTGCTTTGCTTCCGTAACATGGTTCTTCTCTCGAATCTGGAGTTGTTTGAACGGAAAATCCAGCTGCTTCGCAGAAACCTGTGCCGTTAGTCTCCCAATTTGATGCCTTAACGCAAATGATGTCGTCGTTTACTCCACAAGGCCCAATCACCTAAGCACGTAACCAAACCATTAGATTCAAAAAATCAACCAAAAAAAATCTTCTAAACTCTGAAAAAGTAAACGGCACAATCTTACGCGTGTAAGTGCATTACTGGCGAAGTAGGCGTCTTTGCAAGCTTCAAAGACTCTGTCACAAAAGGAGGCGCAAATGCGAGGAAGGCCCGGTTGAATTCCAACATTAGGATTGCAGATTGAACACTCCAATAACTCGAACAAATGCAAACAATCTTGACTTGCTTCACCGTAAGTAGCTAAGTTTCTTACGGCTACGAAAGCCGGGTTAGTCTGAAGAGAAGAGCAACAAGTCCTTTTACGGAACACTCTACAGAGAGTAAGATCCTTGGATCCTCTACCAACAGATTTAGGAGGCTTCCCTTGTAATTCATACGGCGGAAACCGGCCTCCTTTCGAAATGCATACTCCTTTCAAATCTGGTTTCACTGCACCTGAAAACATTCTTCTATAACCATCTTAAGCAGATTTCGTAAGTTATTGCAAAGTTCCATTTCTATTCATGGTACAACACAATCCCAAAACGAAGCTAGCAAACTACTGAACCGGTATGAACAACAAGCTTGGGGATCAACGCAAAATCCTAAACTCAATTTCTAATCAATTTGCTTTGCATCAGATGATCTAAACGACCGATACAAAAGGATGAAATTTTGATTTCTATGATACCCATTTCTGGAATTTAACCAACAGATAGATCAAATGGAAATGAAGAATGAAGAGCCCTAATAGCTGATACTAACCGGAAGAAAAGGAGATCAGGAGATGAAGAAACAGGATCGGACTCTGAATCTGAAACACCCTCTTCGTTATGCATCTTCCCATTTTTCTCCACTGATTCTAAGCTCCAAGCGAAAGTCGTGACTAAAGTTCAACAAGTCTCGCCCGCGACGAAGAGAACTATGGGTCGACCCGAATACCCGATTGTACAGACTCCGTCAATTTGGGTTTATTGACATTTTTTTGTCTGGTCACTCTGGGAAATATTCAACCCTTATGATACTCTAAAGTCTAAACTCACCATTAATCAAAATTCTGTTTTGCATAAAAATTTATTCCATAGATTTTTCGTTTACCTTATTACAAAATGAGCAAATTTCACAATGGAAAAACTGCACCGTAAACCTAGGACAAAAATCTGAGATGTATAATTTTTTAGCAAATTAATTGAGATTATTGTTACAAATTTCCTCAAAAAAAATTGGTAATTTTATCCTCATTAATCTGCAGTATATAATTCATATTTCTATGAGTAGCTCAACTTAAGATGATGTGTACTACCATCTCAAGATGTTATTTATCATCTGGTGGCATTTTTGCTAAAAAAAAAAGCATACTACAACCATGAAGAAGAAGAAGAAGAAACATGGATTAAAGCAAAGGCATTAATCTAACCTCTATCAGTCTGATTAACAAGAGTAAGCCGGAAACTAACAACTACGTTCTCAATAAAACTGATTTTGGCTTTGTGGATTATTGAATAAGTATCCTCAAGACTCACAGCAATTTGACACCAGCTTCTCGGACAGAATCGATGACAGCCTTGACTTTACCATGATACCTCTGTTCTTTCTTCATATGAACAGTGACAGCTGGAATATCTTTCATCAAGAGTCTTTCCCCAAGAATTTTACCAATCTTTGCAGCTGCAGCCACGTCACGCGTGATCTCCATTGTTTCCCTCAATGCTTTCTCCTGTGAGCTTGCTGAGCATGCCACTGTCGCTGTTGGCGAGTGGATGACTTGGGCGTGAACAAACTTGTTCGTGAAATGCATTTTCAGGACGTAAGGTTTGAGGTAGTCGAATAGACGTGGTGGTCTCACTGCAGGTGGAATCACCATCTCTCTCTCTCTCTCTCTAAAAGTCTGTAACAAAGCGTTGAACCCTTAAGAAGAGTGAGAATCCAAGAAACATTTGAAGGATCTTGAGAGAACTAAGAAACACTCTAGCTTTCACTAAGCATCAACAGCTCATGGCCAAGGTTCAAATGTTAAACACAATCTTGCATTACAGTGAAGTGGAATACAGAAAACTCACATAAGCAGAGGCAAATCAAATGGAGAACATAACATTATATCAAGGAATGACTATCCCATTTGAGCGTGGAAAAAGACTAGGTGTGATGTGACAATCCTGGTTCCATAAAAATTCGACTATTTGACGAACCAAAAACCAATCCTAAAAGAATCAAGATCCTATGCTTTTGCACTGCAACTATAACCAAATGATCAGGATTTAAGTTCTTTGAGACATTTCGTCGAACACCTGGCGGATCTCAGTATGTTAACAATCTTACACACGGTCAGGTTAACGAAATTACTCGCTACCCAGAACAGATTAGTAAAATCAAGCAATCGAAACCAATCACTCCCTAAACTGCTTTCTTGAATTACTTAACCTTGCAATGAGAAAACACATTCCGAAACAAAAAAATGTACCAAAGATGAAATCAATTTCCTTTAATCCACATCAATAAGAGGTAAATGGAGAAACTTACTTTCACTAGAAAATCCTAACCGAAATGAGGAGCCAAACTTAAAACATACGGAGCTTCAAGTCGAGCGAATCTTTTCCAAAAATTCCAGTAAGAAAATAATTCCAGATTCTAAAGTTATGATCGATCGATAGCCTAATTTCAATGTTTCAGAAATTCAACTACAGGAAGGGAAATGTAAAGAAATCGAAAGCTCGCCTTTGATAGAAACTGGCCAAATACGGCGGTGGTGACGACGGCGGGAGATTATCGTCGGCAGGAGGAGGGTTAAGATTGGGTGAGAAAGCTAGGGTTAATACTTTTTGTTGTTGTTGTAAGTTACTACATTTCACGGATTTCAATTTTAAAATGGGTGAATTATGTAAATGTGGAAATTAAGTGGTTAACTAAATTGACAAAAAAAAAAAAAAGTGGTTAACTAAAAGAAATTGTATTGTTTGGACGAGTCTTGGCTCCGCAAAATTTCTAAATATTCGGATTAAATTGTTTGGAACCGAAACCAAATTGGAACCGAACTAAGGACTATACAGTACCTCAACTATTTCAAACATAAATTAAAAATTATGGATATTTTAGTACTAAATTGAGTATGCTCAAATAATTCCAATAAATTTTATAATTTTGTGTGTTATTTTCGGTTGATTCAAGTAATTTTGGGTATTTTCGAATAATTCTGATACATATAACCAAATTAAGTTTATAATTTGTTTTTATTTTTGGGTAGTAACAACAGAACCAAACCAAACTCAATTTTTCTGGGTAAAATCATATGTGATCCGACAAGCGTTTTTTTTACGTATTTAAATTTATGATCATGAGAGAAAAGAGAACGTTAGTGAAAAAGTGATCGTAGATTTCGTTAGATTTATTATTGTCACTAACCAACATGTTTTTACTGACCATAACGGCGATAAAATTATCCATAATCCAACAAAGGTTTACTAATTTTGGTTTAGAGTTAGGAATGAAAAGAGGTGAGACAATTAACATAATGAAAAAATGACCGACTTTGATGTTGTCATTTTTGCCAACCATTACGACGCTCGAATCATCTATAACCAGGCAAAAATTTATTGATTTGAGTTTATTGCAAAAGAGGAAAAAGAGAAGATATGTCTATTAATTAAATATCTTATGTGTGTATTTAGGCGTTTATTGTAAATTAGAAATAGTATTTCATTATCCTATAATTACTCTCTACTTAGTGTATAAAGGTTGTAATCACCTATCAATAATAAACAAGATATTCAATATTCATATGGTATCAAAGCAAACGCGCGAAAAAACCTAAATTTTTCTCTCTAACACATAGCCGTCATCAATGACATCAGCTCTCAACAATAAACAACAACCTCCGCCTTCGGCCAACATCACCACTATTGACCAGATCTCAATCCTCATAGATTTCATTCTCAACAACATGTCCCATGTCCCATGTCTCCAAGTTTACTAGCACAAACTATCGCATGAGGATCCTCATAGGTGGCCATCTTTATGACTCCATCATTGTCCCGTTTGCAATAATCACAGCTAGACATCACCATACCGAAATCTAGCCAATAGTAAACGGAGTCGTTAAGATACTTATTTACAGTGCACTCATAAGAGCAATAACGCTGCCGCTTCATTCATTTGTTTCATGTTCAACCACTGTGTCACAAATCTGGATTACGTTAGCATCCACATATGCTAAACCGAGTAGAGAATAATTATAGATAATGAGATACTAATTCAAATTTACGATAAAGATTGGGATATGTAGAGGTTAATAGGCCACGAAACCTTAATCTATAGAGAGTGTCAGATAAGTCCCACATCGGAAGTTGGGAGGGACTTTGAATAATACTATATAAGAGCACTTCAAACAGAGTCTCTAACACAGTCTCTGGTTATTAAAAAAATAAAAATAAAGACAAAAGCAAGAGACAAAGAGAAAGACGTATCTCGGAGAAGAAACAAAGAAACGTTTTTTGTGAGACTTATGTGACACTTGTTTGATGATAATTGGTTGAGTACTTTTAATATTACTAATTTAATGTTAAAATAAATAAATGTGAGAAAATGAAAAGTAATAAAGTAATGTATGAAGAGACTTACCAAGAAATTTAACAGTTGGTGATGTTCTAAGGATTTGAACCTCTCCACTAATTGTCAATTGGTTTTAAATTGGATGTTCAAGAAACTAAACAATAAAGGTCTTAATATACTTAGCATATTTAGTTAATAAAATCGAGATAGTGTGCGTGCTAGAAAATCACACAATAGAAATTGTGAAGATTCTACGAAATAGAGCTTCTTTAGGGTTTCAAACACTTAGAGAAGATTGCGAATTAGGGTTTTCAGAAGTTGTTCTTATTTATCAAGATCAGAGCTATTTTTGTCTTATTATCACTTAGAAAATCGGATCCCCTCAAATAAGGGGGGTACATGCTTATTTATAGAAATACAATTCGGTTGAGGCAAACAGTGATGGGCCTTTAACGGGCCTTCGTCTTCTGGGCTTTGACCGCTGGGCCGATTTGGCGAATACGATGTCGTTTTAGGCTTATCGATTCTTCTAGAGGAGATTTAACCCCTACAGTTAGCCCCCCAGTTCAACAGTTTTATAAATAAAAGTGTTGAAGTAAGGGTGTCCGAGTGAGGAATCGATTTCCGTTTGGACGGTTTAAGTGCTGACGATGATGCTGCCGAGGCCAGATGACATGATTTGTACCTAATTTTGGCGAGTTGACCAAGTGTGACGTTATGAGCGAGTCGATTTCGACCCTGCGAAGTCGCGAGTCGATCGAGCTCGTAATACGCGAGCTGCTTTTAAAGATGCGAGTTGACGAGGCGATCAGTAGATGAAGTTGCGAGCTGATCGTGCTCGTGATCTCCGAGTTGTTGGTGACGCGAGGTGATTCGAGAGATTAACCGCGAGATGGCAAAATGAAGTTTCCAACTTCGGCGAACTGGCCGATACGATGTCGTTCAAGTCGCCATTGTCGCCGAGTCCCAAATTCGGCGAGTCGATCGTTACTATTTATCTGCGAGTCGACTTCGAATTTGAGAAGTGGCGAGATGATTTGGTGAAGACGAAGTCACGAGTTGATTTGATGAAGTCGCGAAGTCGCGAGTTGATTTGATGAAGACGAAGTCGCGAGTTGGTCTGATGAAGTCGCGAGTTGCTTTGATAAAGACGAAGTCGCGAGTTGGTCTGATGAAGTCGCGAGTTGCTTTGACGAAGGTGAAGTCGCGAGTTGATTTGACGAAGACGAGTCGCGAGTTGGTCTGATGAAGTCGCGAGTTGCTTTGACGAAGGCGAAGTCGAGAGTTGATTTGACGAAGACAAAGTCGCGAGTTGATTTGATGAAGTCGCGAAGTCGTGAGTTGGTCTGATGAAGACAAAGTCGCGAGTTGGTTTGGAGAAGATGATTTTGATGCAGAGATCGATTTGAACAGGTTTCGAGGGTGCGATTTGATCAATTCCACGGCTACTGCGAGGTTATGGTAATTGCTGAGGATCGAAGTCTTTGAGAAAGTGAAAACTTGAAGTCGTGAACTAAGCCAGAGGATCAGCTTGCGAGGTCGCGTTTTCGAGTCAATACGAAGTTGAGGCATCGCAAGTCGGTTTGGTTCCTTGTGAAACTGTGACACCTGAAGCCCAGATTCTCGGCCCAAATTAAAATGAGGCCCACCTCGAAACTCGAATCATCACAAATGCCTTTATAAGGAGCGATGCTCCTTAGAGACTTTCCATAACTCTCATTTCTTCGAAAACAGGTTTACTCTCTCTCTCTCTCTTCTCTCGTTTTTCTTTTAAGTTTTCGTTAAGTTTTTTGCTGTCCCATCACTTCGCCGCCGCCGTGTTCTTCATCGCCGCCATCGTGTTTTTGAGGAGATTCGAACATTCTTTCTTTAAGATTCTACGAAAATAATGTCGTCAACAAATTCGATCAAGTTTTCGAGATCTGCCGAGCCCGCCGAGAAGGAAAAACTGATCTGGGCGTATTCCGCTAACAGCGAATCGATCGTTGATGCGAGTTCGAGCTGTGGTCGGTTTCGTGGATACGAGAACGCGAGTACGTCTGATCGTGAGAAGACGAGTGCATCTTATCGAGAGGATCGAGTTGGTGGTCATTCTCCTCTTGCCGAACTGTTTTCTTATCCTTCCCTTGTCTTAAGACAAAGTGGCGAGACGAGGGAGATTGCTTCACCGGAGTTGGTACTTCGCACCCTTCGCAAATTGGCGAGGCTTCTGCTATTAATGAGCAGAGGCTAGTCGTGGAAATTTCATATCTCCGCGACGAGTCGCTTAGCCCTGCCGAGCCGCGTCCTCGAGTAAAGATCGAAGAATGTGCTTGGGAGTGCAATCCTCTCGTAGAAGCAGAGAGATTGCAAGCTTGGATCGGATCCGGATTGGCCGAAGTCGTTAAGAAAAAGAAGTCGAGGCGAAAGGAGCGTCCGCCTCCAGGCTCTTCATGGTGCGACGAGGAGTCGCTGGATATCCTTCGCACAGAATGCGGAATCTCCGATGCGGTCGAGATGATCGTGCCGACTGTCGAGCAGCGAGACGATGACCCACCAGTCGGCACGTTTACTGCATACGAATGCTGGTTTAGGGGCTGCTATCTCACGTTCCCTATTCCTGCGCTGATTCTGCGGTACATGTGGGTTCATAAAATCGCGCTCGCGCAGATCAATACCAGAGGAGTTCGTCAATTGGTCGGGCTTTTGACTCGAGCTGCCGAATGTGGCGAACCCATCGGGGTTCGTCATCTTCATAATTTTCTGGAGTTCCGCAAGCATGCCGACCCGAGAGGCAAGAGGATGTATAATCTGGCGAGTCGCTCCTTGTACAAAGTTTTGGATGACTTTCCAAACAAAGACCACAGTTGGCGCAAATATTTTTTCTCCGTGCCGATGTCAAGTGCGTCTGTTGAAGAAGAACACCCGGCGGTGGCGAAGTGGGGAACACTTGGTAGATTTTCTTGATGTTTATCGCGCGAGCCGTCTCCTTATGCTTTGTCTTAACTTTCTGCTCAATTATTTTTACAGCTCCCAGACCGCTACTTACCCCAGTTCCCGGAATTGACGATATGTTCAACAAGTTAAAGGCTAGGAAGTGTCTTTGGGAGCGTCATTTTCATCTTCAGAGAGTCATTCGAGCTCGCGAGTTCGCTCTAGTCGACAAAGAAGATTTTCCGAATCGAAGCGAGTCCGACGACTTCGATATCATGCCACAAAGGCCAACTTTCCGTGATATCGCCAAGAAGAAGGCTGAGAAGAAGGCCAAGAGAAAAGCCAAGCCGAAACCAGCTGCTCCTGGTGCTGAGACGTCAGAGCGGAGTGTAGCCAAAGAAGATATCCTTACCGCAAAGGATGACGAAGCGGTGGTTGCAGGTATGAGTGGTACATTGGCTGTTGTTCCTTCACTGCTTATTACCGTTACGGACGAGCTTGCCGAGTCTGAGCACCAGCTGACTCGCAAAAGAAAACACACTGCCTCCGAGAAAGGAAAGGGAAAAACCGGCGATAAAAAGACTCTTCGCGAGCTGCCTACTCTGCCTCGAGGCGAGGCCGTTCCTCCAGGTCCGCGATCTGGAAAGTCTGTCGAGCTGTACGACGATCCTTTAGCCGCACCTGCCTTAATGGCTAAGGTTACATATCCGGGTGATAACATGTCGATCCCGGAAATACTGGTAAAGAGCGAGCTTTATAAGGAATTTGCGTTTCGCCAGGCTAAGGTAAATTCTCATTATTCTCTGTTTCGTCTCGCTTCATTTCTCATATTTCCAACTCTTCTGCAGGCTATCGCCCACTGCAACAGGATGGTCATAGCGTATGATCAAGAGGCGGGGGCTAGGAAGGCCTTTATTGACGAGGCGAGGGAGAAGGAAGAAGCCGAGAAGAAGCGGCTCGCAGAGGAAATGAGTGAACTCGCTGCTGAGCGAGACGCCTATAAGAAGAGCAATGACGATCTGGGCGTTTATCTTCATAGAGTTGGTTCCGAGAAGAAGAAAGCCGTGGAGAAAGCTGCCGAGCTGGAGGCAGAATTGCTTGCTCTGAAAGCGAGTCGCGAGAGGGATCTCGAAACGGCAGCTTCATCCGCGAGGCGATCCGCGGCTGCGGAAATTCAAGCCAAACTGGACCGCGCTAACGAGCTTTTTTGTCGAATGATGAAAAAACCGATAAGGAAGATGGTCCTTCTCTCGCAAGTGAACTCCAACCTACAGCTCCTCGACGACCTGGAGAATGCTGAAGAGCCTTTCGACCCCATCGCTGAACGCGCTCTTCTAGTCGAGAACAAGGCAACACTGGGTTCTGCCTACGATGTCTTCGACGAGATGTTCGACGAGTTGCAGAAGATTCTAGGTATGAACTATGTCGCCCCCATTAATGTAGCGGAAATCGTTGTTTCTCCGCGAGTCGAAGTTAGCCCTAAGTCTGTTGGTATCAATGTAGCTTCTGGCTCTAACGACGGCTCCTTGGGTATGCGGCTGCAAAGCGCGAGCGAGGAGTTGAGCGACAGCGAGTCGGGCGAAACGGACAAGAATGTTGATCCGGATCAAACTGTGGCAAAGAAACTTCAGCGCGAGCCGACTCCACTAGAAAAGGATCCCAAGACTGGCGATGTTGCGAGTTCGGTTGTACTTTCCGCACCGGCTGGCGGTGAAATGGCAATGGAAGGTGGTGAGTTGGAGGGTTCGGCTGGCGCTGATGCTTAGATCAAGGATAAAGGTGTCGAAGAGGGCGAGCTGGTCGCCTAATCCAAACTTTTGTAATAGATTTTTAGGATTTTTCTTTTTGTTTTTGCTAAGGTTTAGGACTTGTTTTTTGTTTCGATGCCTGGACGGCTTTATCCAACCTGTGACATTTTATCTGCCTGGTTGGTCAAACCCAAATATAAAGAATTCGGATTTCTTGCGACATGCTTTATTGTTTTTAGATTCGCCGTTTTTGGCGAGACCTGTTGTGATTATTCGTTGTTTTTTCAAAGAGCCTATTGGCGAGGATTCGATTTCGTTGTCGATGAACCCAGCGACGATGTGTTGTTGAAGGTAACGACGGACCGCTCTTATCGGCGAGGCGGTTTTAGGAAGCTAAACGGCGATGCGGTTTTAAGACGCTTAGAGGCGATGCGATTTTAAGACGCTTAGAGGCGATGCGGTTTTAAGACGCTTAGTTGCGATGCGTTTTTAAGACGCTTAGTCGCGATGCGATTTTAAGACGCTTAAGGGCGACGCGGCTTTAAGACGCTTAAGGGAGAAACACTAAAAGTGTTGCCGCAAAATTTGCCATGTTTGGCGAGGCCTGTTATAGCTCGTCAGCTAGGCCTGTTATAGTTTGTTTACTTGAAGCAAATTTCGGAGTATAGATATTCCCAGGAATATCTTACCCGATAATAATCTCTGACCAGATTATGTTTGCCAAGTTCGACCAGTATTAAGTATAACTGGGTTCGCGAGATGAACATCCTTGTTTACGGTCGTATTCCACTGAATACATCCGCTCCAGTGATGAACTCTAAATTTATATAGCGCGCTTTATCCACTTTGGATGTATGGGTTAACTTCGCGATGAAGTGTTTTAGATCGTTATTATGGTCAGTAATGACGACGAGTCGCGTGTAGACAATTAAGTCGTTTGCGAATTGATCAACTCGCGTGTAGACAGTTAAGTCGTTTAACGAGCTGATCGAGTTATAACAACTGTCGCGTTTAGACATTTAAGTCGTTTGCGAATTGATCGAGTCGCGTGTAGACAGTTAAGTCGTTTGGCGAGCTGATCGAGTTGTAACAATTGTCGCGTTTAGACATTTATGTCGTTTGCGAATTGATCGAGTCGCGTGTAGACAGTTAAGTCGTTTGGTGAGCTGATCGAGTTATAACAATTGTCGCGTTTAGACATTTAAGTCGTTTGCGAATTGATCGAGTCGCGTGTAGACAGTTAAGTCGTTTAGCGAGTTGATCGAGTTGTAACAACTGTCGTGTTTAGACATATAAGTCGTTTGCGATTTGATCGAGTCGCGTGTAGACAATTAAGTCGTTTAGCGAGCTGATCGAGTTGTTACAACTGTCGCGTTTAGACATTTAAGTCGTTAGCGAATTGATCGAGTTTTGACAACTCTCGCGTTTAGACATTTAAGTCATTTACGAATTGATCGAGTTGTAACAACCTTAGTTTGTTACGCCGTGACTGGGAGTATGAATATACGGACCCACCCCCCCCCCCCCCCCCCCTTTTCGTATAGGGGGCAACTGAACTCGTTCGAAAACGAGCTGCCTACGTACCCTGTGAAGGGATAAAGTCGCGCCGTAGTTCAAGTCAAATGACTTAGTATTTTTTAGCAGTAGTACTTTTTTAGATGTCGCGCATTCCTGGAACGCGGGATCATCTCGCCTTTCATGTTAGCGATTTCGTAGACGCTTGGACGGACTAGTGCCAAATTGTGCGTGCTGGAAAATCACACAATAGAAATTGTGAAGATTCTACGAAATAGAGCTTCTTTAGGGTTTCAAACACTTAGAGAAGATTGCGAATTAGGGTTTTCAGAAGTTGTTCTTATTTATCAAGATCAGAGCTATTTTTCTCTTATTATCACTCAGAAAATCGGATCCCCTCAAATGAGGGGGGTACATGCTTATTTATAGAAATACAATTCGGTTGTGGCAAACAGTGATGGGCCTTTAACGGGCCTTCGTCTTCTGGGCTTTGACCGCTGGGCCGATTTGGCGAATACGACGTCGTTTTAGGTTTATCGATTCTTCTAGAGGAGATTTAACCCCTACAGATAGTGTGGGAAAATGATCGGAAATTTTATTATTGTCACCGAACAACAAGACAGTACTACTAAGGTAATTTTTTAGTATCGACAAAAAAAAAAGGTAATTTTTTAGTTTCTTTTATAAAAAATTGAAACTAAAAAATTGTTTCTCTTTTTCAAACTGAAAAGTTTTTGTTCTGTTCATTAGTAGTATCATTTTGTTTATATTTATTAAACTGTTGCTGAGCAAACGGACGGGAAGCAGGGAGTTAATGGCAGTATGAGTGAAAGAGAGAAAGTCCCCCGCTTTCTAAGGCAACGAACCTTTCTTCTTTTCACCCTACACAGTTTTACACGCATGCATACCCATTTATGTCAATGACGTAAGCATATCATTTTATTCAACTTTTGATTTATATCTCAATTACACTCTCGTCGTCAGAAATAAATCAGGTTACTTACATTTATATATTAACAAACAAAACAAGCAGATTTTTTGTCTGGCAAATTTAAAACCATAACAGTCTTGAAACTTGAAAATTCCCATGTAAAAACTGTATTCAAATCTTCTCACTTACTACGGAGAAAGAAAAAAGTATGTTACGATCTCAGTAGTTTCTACTTTCCAGGGGAATTCATATTGATTCATGCACTAATCTATCTTCAACCTTTACCAATTGCATTTTCATCAAAAACAAAAAAAAACTTTACCAATTACATTGTTAAGAAATATCATCAAAAAATTCTCATTCGATTATATTTTAGAAAATACTAATTTGGACATATATAGATGGATTACATGTCAGCATGCCCATTCGTGTGCAGTTGTCACTACAAAAAAAAAGGTAGATTACATCATTTATTTAGATATTTACATTAGTTATAATTGATACAAAAGAAATTTGCATTATTTTAAAAAGCGATTCTGAATTTGGTGATGCAAATATCTTGTATCACTTTTAACCAATTGTTACAAATATTTGTTTCATTTGACGTAATCGATGTAAGGATAGATCAGTTACAAAAACTGATGTTAAAATTCACATCAATTAATATAAGTGATGTTAATATTTGTTTCAGTTATGATAATTGATGTAAATGTTTATATTACTTTTAAATAATTGATGTTAAATTAGTGTCGCTTAGAACAATCGATGTAAGATAAGTACATCATTTCTACGTAATTGATGTAAATATTTATATCACTTTTGCATAATTGATGTTAAATTAGGGTCATTTAGAACAATCAATGTAAGATATGTGCATCATTTATACATAATTGATGTAAATTTTGGTGTCAGTTTTGAAAAATGATTCTAATACATTGCATCACATATTAAAATTGATGTGAAAACATGTAATTTTGCATCATTTAATAGAAGCGACATTACAAAAAAATGTTTTTTAATTATATTAGAAATTTTAATTTTGATTTTTTATGTCAAAATTTAATATAATTAGATTATTTAAATAAAAATGTACAGAAATTTAAATTAAAGAGTAGATCTGATTTGCTAGTTAAAATAATGAAAACCAACACAAAATAAATCCATTCATTGTGCAAATGTATAGAGAAAAGTAAAAGCTAATGAAAAAGAGAAATAAACGCTAAAAAGTTTTGCTAGTAGATCCTCACTGCCATGGTCTTTCCCTCTAAGCATTCTGATTTCCATTGGTATCATCTCCCATTTCCTGGAAAACAAAAACGCGAAAAAATTAACCTATTTTCTCAACGGACAACTATAAGATATATATCAATGATATTCACCTGAGAATTAGTCGGATTTGGTATATCCGCAAAAGCTGTAGCAAAATTTGCAGCCCATGCACTTGCCTAGTAGATACAAATTTTAGTGCTTCATCACAAATCATATATGTTACTTCATTTACTTACAAAAGATATATTAAATTACCTGCTCACCGGATGAAGTACCGAGTATCTGCGAGATGAAAGTAGTCAAAGTTTTAACTTTATTTTCTAATCTTTTCATTTGCGTCGCCATTCCCATAACAACTTCAGAATTTTTAATCTCAGATCTTGTTGCACTTGGACGCTTGAATAATTTTGAAGGCGTTGGTCCACGACCGACACAACGTACTCTTTCTGGACGCTCTGGACCAAACACTTGAGCATATTCATCATCCAAACTAGCTAGAACATTGCTTCCGACTTGTCTTGATGGATTTTGGGTCAACAATGTAGTAAGTGCTTCCTGAAAAATAAAACCAAGGTAAATTCATCATCATCGTATAGAAATTTACCAAACTAACTAGGCCTTCTTAAAATTCTAATAGAAAATCATCTCATAAAAGAAGCAAGTCAATTAAAAGACAAGCCAACAATCAGATAAGCTAACAACTTCAATATAACCAACTTCGTAACATCCATACTCAATCACTTGCGTTCCTATCATAATTCACCAACAAGGTTTGCAAATCTATTTTGTCAAAAGAGGGAACTAACCGAGCGTGTTTTAGCATGCTCGGATACGAAGCTTCCATCAGGTTTTGTACGAGTAGTAACAAAAAATTCTGCGCGACATGGTGTTTTTCGGGTCGCAGTTTTCTGTTAAAGACACATACACAAATAATATATATATATATATATATCAATTATTTTGATTCTTGGCTAATTTCAGTTTATATGCAAACTAATTTAGATGACAAAAATAAACAAATATGAAACTAAGTTACTCACAATATCATGTCTTTTTCTTGCAAAACTTTTCCTTCCACACAAGTGAGGCATGGTATTCTTAGTTTGATTCACTGTATTTCGTTGTTGCATTTTCTGAAATCCAAAAAGATATTACTTGCATTTGATTTAATAAATATGGTTATATATATATATATATTACCATATATATATATATATATATGTGTGTGTGTGTGTGTAAATAACTCAACCTTCCACTTATCAGAAGATCTCATGTGAACTAAATGGTGCCATTGATCCTCAGGAACATTTTCGGGTAGATTCGGCAAAGTTTCAGTTCGATCACTCCGATTGTGATCTTTCCAGATTCGTCCTTTGACAGCCCTGCATCTGCTTCCTAGTGCACTTAAGACATAATCCTTTCTTATTGAAGGATCATCAAACCAAAATTTCCACACAGCGTTGCCGATAGGCTCAGGTTCTAAATGGGGAAGAACCTGCCGTCCAGGACTCACGAGAAGCTGCCCCAAGGTCATGTCATCCCATGAAAGAACTCGACCAGGGTTTGCCTCGGGAGGTGGCGTCGGCTGTGACTCAGGCATCCTGGAACCAGAGTGGGAAGCAGAGGCGTGCGTGGGATGTGTACCCTGTCCTGGTCGTGAATGACCTCTACCACGACCAGCAGAAGTCTGTACGAACTCGCTATAGGTATACTCGTTATCCGCCATCTAAATAAATTTTATAATTTTTGAAATTAGTAATAGCATATTAAAAAAATATGTAAACTAATATTGATTTTAACAATTTTAATGATAACATTAAATAATTTAACAAAATTAGTAAATTAACAATTTTAACTATTATAATAACAATATTAATTAATCCTCAATTCGCTAGTACAATTCCATTAATTAATTATTCCTAACCATTCTCCTATAAACCACAATTAACTAATAAATTATATACGAAAGAAAAATTTAAAAATCATAAAAAAAAATTTAGAGAATTATCTTATAAGGTCGGGAAAGATTTGGAAGGTCGAGGGATCGAACGGGAATGATTTGGAAGGTCGACGGAACTTTTTTGTAGAGAGAGATACGTTTTTTGTAGAGAGAGAAGAGAGTTGTGAGGAATGAGCGAGGGATTGGAATTGCTTATATAGGAAAAACTTTTCCTCGCAATTCCGTCGCAATTTGGTCGCAAATTGGGCCGCATATTTCACCCAATGCATGTTTGCCGCCATACTTTTCGTTTCCCGCCCATAAAACGTCGCAAATGCCTCGCAAACTGTAAATCTCAAGGTGAATGTACGACCAATTAATAGAGTTGACCGTAACTATGGTCGCAAAAATGTAGCAAATTTAGCAATGGATTTGCGACGAACCTCGCAAATTAACAATTGCGACGCATTTGCGACGGTTTCGTCGCAAATCCCACGCAAACGAGATTTAGGGTATACTTAGGGGTTTGGATGTTTTAGACCAAAATTACGATTCATAAAAGTTAAATATACACTTGTTTAGGTTCTTAGTCCATGTATGAAGCAAAGGTAGTCAACTAATTGATGTTTTTCGTAAAACCGGCAAAAATGATAGATTGATCATATTCTTAGTATAAGTGCATGTCTGTGATACTTCGTTATATGTGTTTCTCGATGAAGTTTTAATAAGTTTTTTATTTCAACAATTATAGAGGGATTGTTATTTATTAGACGACTCATACATTTATATTCGAAGAAGAGCCAATATAAATAATAGATTGGTTAGAGTTTAGGGTATAGGAGTTTGCTATGTTTTTGCGACGAATCGTCGCAAATACGTCGCAAATCTTAATACTTGCGACGAAATTGCGACGATTTCGTCGCAAAAACGTAGCAAATTGTTATACCCTAAACCTTAGTGTTTTTTACTTATTCTTAATACTTGCACATGGATGCAAATAATGTTATATATCAATTAGGGCCTCTATGATATGTTTTTATATTCGAAGAAGAGCCAATATAAATAATGGATTGGTTAGAGTTTAGGGTATAGGAGTTTGCTACGTTTTTGCGACGAATCGTCGCAAATACGTCGCAAATCTTAATACTTGCGACGAAATTGCGACGATTTCGTCTCAAAAACATAGCAAATTGTTATACACTAAACCTTAGTGTTTTTTACTTATTCTTAATACTTACACATGGATGCAAATAGTGTTATATATCAATTAGGGCCTCTATGATATGTTTTTATATTCGAAGAAGAGCCAATATAAATAATGGATTGGTTAGAGTTTAGGGTATAGGAGTTTGCTACGTTTTTGCGACGAATCGTCGCAAATACATCGCAAATCTTAATACTTGCGACGATTTCGTCGCAAAAATGTAGCAAATTGTTATACCCTAAACCTTAGTGTTTTTTACTTATTCTTAATACTTGCACATGGATGCAAATAATGTTATATATCAATTAGGGCCTCTATGATATGTTTATATATTCGAAGAAGAGACAATATAAATATTGGATTTGTTAGAGTTTAGGGTATAGGAGTTTGCTACGTTTTTGCGACGAATCGTCGCAAATATGTTGCAAATCTTAATACTTGCGACGAAATTGCGACGATTTCGTCGGAAAAACGTAGCAAATTGTTATACCCTAAACCTTAGTGTTTTTTACTTATTCTTAATACTTCCACATGGATGCAAATAATGTTATATATCAATTAGGGCCTCTATGATATGTTTATATATTTGAAGAAGAGACAATATAAATATTGGATTGTTAGAGTTTAGGGTATAGGAGTTTGCTACGTTTTTGCGACGAATCGTCGCAAATACGTCGCAAATCTTAATACTTGCGACGAAATTGCGACGATTTCGTCGCAAAAACGTAGCATATTGTTATACCCTAAACCTTAGTGTTTTTTACTTATTCTTAATACTTGCACATGGATGCAAATAATGTTATATATCAATTAGGGCCTCTATGATATGTTTTTATATTCGAAGAAGAGCCAATATAAATAATGGATTGGTTAGAGTTTAGGGTATAGGAGTTTGCTACGTTTTTGCGACGAATCGTCGCAAATACGTCGCAAATCTTAATACTTGCGACAAAATTGCGACGATTTCGTCGCAAAAATGTAGCAAATTGTTATGCCCTAAACCTTAGTATTTTTTACTTATTCTTAATTCTTGCACATGGATGAAAATAATGTTATATATCAATTAGGGCCTCTATGATATGTTTTTATAATCGAAGAAGAGCCAATATAAATAATGGATTGGTTAGAGTTTAGGGTATAGGAGTTTGCTACGTTTTTGCGACGAATCGTCGCAAATACATCGCAAATCTTAATACTTGCGACGATTTCGTCGCAAAAATGTAGCAAATTGTTATACCCTAAACCTTAGTGTTTTTTACTTATTCTTAATACTTGCACATGGATGCAAATAATGTTATATATCAATTAGGGCTTCTATGATATGTTTTTATATTCGAAGAAGAGCCAATATAAATAATGGATTGGTTAGAGTTTAGGGTATACGAGTTTGTTACGTTGTTGCGACGAATCGTCGCAAATACGTCGCAAATCTTAATACTTGCGACGATTTCGTCGCAAAAACGTAGCAAATTATTATATATCTTGTTTTAAAAAAAATTATTTTTGCACCACACTCGAAAATACATACTTAATATATACACATAATTAATATTAATTTTATTAATCTTCTTCGTCATGATCAGAAACATAACTTTCTACTCCGCCATCTTCGTCATCATCGTCGTCCTCATCTTCCTCTTCGTCTTCATCAAACTCATCTTCGTTTCCTTCTGAATCCTCGAATATCACATCAAGACCACTATGAAGTGAGTCTATTCTTGTCAAATCGGTGGTTACCTTTATAGGGATAGAAACTTCTTCTGTTCTTGCAGGTTGCACTGGGGGTTGATCATCATCAGCATCAGCTGCTAACCCCCCCGACAATTCGACCCCTTGGGTTAACTTTAATAACGGATAGCCAATCTTGATCCCGTCATCCACGAGTACGAGGGTAAGGAATGAAGACTACTTGCTCTGCTTGGGATGCTAAGACAAATGGCTCAAACTTGTCAGTGTAGCTCCTATTTCCTTTTACATCAACAAATCCAAATTTGCTGGTTCTAACCCCGAGACCATTGGTTGGATCAAACCAATCACAACAAAATAATACACTTTTCAAGTTCAACACACCAACATACACAATCTCAATGATTTCTTTCAAAATACGATAGAAGTTTGTATCGCCCGGGACATGAATACCATAATTTGTAGTGGCTTTATTTTGTCCATGCTGAAATGTGTGAAAATAAAGCCGCGAGTACAATACATCTTAGTCGTTTTTATGCTTGCAATGGGCCCCAAAACAAACTCATGTACCCATAAAGGCCAACTTTGTCGAGATTTCTTCGCCACCTATTGTCAAATTGAAATAATTTGTATATATATATATATATATAAGTAATACTAATATAACTCATGCGCGCATATGGTTCTTACCTTCTCCCGCATCCAGCCAGCAAAATCACGTTCAAGGTAAAATTGAACTTCTTCATCATTTAGTTCAGGAAATGCTTCTCGTATTTGGCCTTCTAACATTCTGTACACCCGTTAATTAATTAGTTGTATATATATTTTCAATTAATATATATAAATATATACATATATATATACCTCTCATATGGCTGAAAGTAGTTAAAATTTAGCAATATATACGTATGGGCAGCTTCTATATGCTTGAAATCACACCATGTTGATTCCTTCACTTTTCCACCCATCCGACCTACATCACAGAAAACATCTGGTACACCCTCCAAGTGATATGTTCGGCCAACCCCACCATATTCGTATCGTCTACGACGGGTTTTCTTAGTTTTCACGTTTTGGCTAAAGTAGTAAGTTGAGAAGTTTGATGTCTCCTCTGTCAAACTTCCAGCAATGATTGATCCCTCTACTCTTGCGAGATTTTTCGACTTCATCTTCAAATGTTTGAAGAACCTTTCGAAGGGGTACATCCATTGAAATTGGACTGGACCACCCAAATCTAACTCATGTGGTAAGTGTACAACCAAATGTTCCTTCACATCAAAAAAAGAAGGTAGAAATATCTTCTCTAAGTTGCAAATAGTGAGTGGAATGTTTGAATTCAACTTCGAGATTTCGTCCTTCATTAAGGTTCTGACACATATGTCTTATAAAAATGCTCCAATACCTAAATTAAAACGCCAATCCGGTCCGGAGTAAGTTAATTAATACAATTACCAAATACATGTATGTATATATTAATAACCATAGATAAACGTAACACCTGCAATTGCCTCGTGTACATCCTGCGGTAAAAGCTCTTGAAAGGCAAAAGGAACTAGTCGCTGCATGAACACATGACAATCGTGGCTCTTCATCCCATAAAATTTTCCCCCTTGCTCAACACACCTTGAAAAAGTTGACACGTAGCCATCTAGGAACTTCACCCACTCCTTAACCCAGTTAATCAAAGCATTCTTCGCGGCAGGTGATAGCCGGAAACTGGGAATAGGTGCCCTTCCATCTCCTGTTAGATGCAACTCATGCCTTATGTAAAAAGCCGCGAGATCCAGCCAAGATTTCCGATTGTCTTTTGTTTTCCCTGCAACATTCAACAATGTGTGTATAATATTCTCAAAGAAAATTTTCTCCACATGCATGACATCCAAGTTGTGCCTTAGCAGATGCTCCTTCCAGTAAGGCAATTCCCAAAATATACTTTTCGTATGCCAGTTATGGTATACCCCATACCCAACAGGCATATTGCTGGATTACTTTACCAATTACCTCCAACTTTTACTATTTCTTCCGCACCATATCCATTCAATTGTTCTTCCAACTCCTCACCTGAGAGGTAAACCAAGGGGGAGGTTTTAACAACTCGATTTCGAAATAACGTCCTACTCTTGTTATAAGGATGATCCCTTCGAAGAAAACGACGATGGCAGTCAAACCAGCAAGCTTTCCCTCCTGCTGACAATTGAAATGATTCGGTCTTATCTAAATAATAAGGACATGATAACTTTCCGTGCGTTGTCCATCCAGATAGCATACCATACGCCGGAAATTCGCTTATCGTCCACATGAGGACAGCCTTCATGTTGAAGTTCTTACGGCTCGACGAATATAATGTGCGAACACCAACATGCCACAACTGCTTTAGTTCCTGGATAAGAGGTTGTAGGAAGACATCAAGTGATCTTTTTGGATGCTTTGGCCCTGGAACCAAAATGCTGAGAAATAAAAATTCTCGATGCATACACATTTCCGGTGGGAGATTATATGGCGTCACTATGACTGGCCACAACGAATATTGCCTACCAGACATCCCAAAAGGACTAAACCCATCAGTGCAAAGACCCAAATACACATTTCTATGTTCTACAGCAAAGTATGGATGTACCGTGTGAAAGTGTTTCCACGCCTTTGCATCTGATGGATGGGCGACCACCCCTTCCTCACAATCGTGTTCTGCGTGCCACCTCATTGCCCCTATTGTCTGCTCTGATTGATATAATCGCTTCAGCCTATCTGTTATTGGAAGGTACCACATACGCTTGAATGGGACTTTGGTGCGACCACTAGTCTTCTTATATCTTGGATGAGAGCAAAAACGATATTCCTGCAGCTGAGCATCATCTTTCCAAAAAATCATACAATTATCAATGCAGACATCAATCATCTCAGACGGTAATCCAAGACTTGCTACCAATCTTTGTATCTCATAGTAACTCTCTGCTGAGTTATTACCCTCTCGCAAATACTCTTTAAACAATTCACCCCATTTATCCAAGCAATTTTCACTTAGGTTATCTTCGCTTTTAATTGTCATCATCCTAGATGCTAACGACAATTTTGAAAGCCCTTCTCTACATCCTTCATAGATAGGTTCGTTAGCAGCATCTAACATATCATAAAAAAATTTAGCACTCGGGTTTGGTTCTTCAAAAGTATTATCACTACACGAAGCAGTAGTTTCTTGAAATGCATCATTTACCATATCATTAAACCTATTCCCATCTGTATTTCCATATGCAGATTCATTAAAATTATCATGAACATACTGATAATTACTATCCTCATACTTACTACCACCTTCTACATTCCCACGATAATTACTCGTACTTGAACTACCCGGAACATTGACAACAAAATCCTCCCCATGCGAAAACCAAACATAGTAGTTAGGTAAAAACCCCCTCGTAAATAAATGTTTCCAAACAGTTCGCGTATCGTGTGGAGCAAAGTTTTTGCATTTCACACAAGGACAGAAAATTTTCACGTTACCGTCGTTGGTATATCCTGCGACAACCCCTTGGTTATTTATCGCCTAGGTCAAAAACTGGTCAAGCCCTTCTCTAAATTCTCTAGACACTTCGCCAGTTTTTGGATCTTTTCGGTCGTTGTACATCCATGCTCGAACCATGTAGACCTCATGATGCGAAGACATCTTCGATTAATTATCAAAATAATTTCTCTTTAAGAAATCTTAGAGAAAAAAAATTTTCTCCTCGGATTGTTTTTAGATTATGATTGGAATGTTTGTTGTGAATTCGTTCATCACACATTCGAGGTTTTTATAGAAAATTGGTTTGTTTTGCTACTAATTTGCGATATTTTTGCCTCTATTTTGAGACACATTTACGACCAAAAATATTGCACCCGTAGTCCGGTAAGCATCATAAACACATGTTGTAATAAATTCGTCGCCAAATGGTAGCAAATTTTATTTTCTCGCAAAACAGACGCTAAGTAGTCGCTATTATTACTAAATATCTTACCACGCAAAATCTTCGCAATAGTTGCGACGATATTGCGGCGACTATGCGATGTCGACGCAAAATCCTCGCAAATTTTGCGACGATTTTGCGTCGATTTGAATGTTTCGACGCAAAATCGTCGCAATTTTGTATTTATAGTTTGTTAAGTTATTACGACGAAAGCTTTGTATTTATAGTTTGGTAAGTTAAAATTTAATTTGTACTTTTTTGTTATTAGTATTAATGTATTAGGGTGACAAGTAAATTTTTTGAAACTTATATTAATATAATATTATGATATTTTACATTATTTTATTATTTTATCATTACTAATTAACAATCGATATATATATATATATATATATATATATATATATATATATATATATATATATAGTACATTATTGCTTAAAAACGTAATACAAATAAACTGCTAACATAAACACATATTTATTTTTATTTCCTTCTATTGATGAGGTAATGTATTACTCATCATCAATTTCTTCACCATCATCCGTCGTCGACCCTTTGTCATCTACTTGGGATAACCAATTGTTTGGATTTTGATTAACACGACTGCTACTACTTTCTTCTGTGAACATTGTACCCATGTTTTCTTTACATATAACATGTCAAATAAATAACTTGATTTTTGTGTAATGCATGATACTACTTAGTACAATACCTTTAAAATATATATTGTAACTTACATTGCTTATGTTATTCAGAGTAATGTTAAGATATGGTGTCGCCCTATCAAACTTAACAACTACAACCTCCTTCAGAACCAATACCGAATCCTTCTTTATGTGCGGCCCATATTTGTTATCAGATATGACGGACCTATGAATGCTCGCTTGTACAGTCCCGGTAGGATCCTTCAGGGAAAACAAATAACATTTATCGATTACTAAATATGTAATTTATTAAAAACATCTTTTGTTATAACTTATATATACATTTTACCTTTAGTATGACCATCGCGTCCCCCAATCCATTAGGTTCCATTTTATGAATCACTGCTACCACATATGGTATGTGACGTCATTGTGGTTTTACTTTATACAACTCTTTTAAGTGTCCACCCACGTGTGTGTCCACCTGTATATATTCAACGTAGAATAAGTAAACTATATATAATTAATTAAATGTCAATTAAACAATATACAAACTTTGAAATATAATTATTTATGTTTCTTATATTAATAATAATAACATTTTAGACATATATTTATTTATGTTTAATTATGTTAATTTCTTATATTAGTAAGTAAATGTTATTACTAATGTATATAAATAATAATAAAATTTCATTATACCTGTTAATTTGTTGACATTTGCAATTGTCGTCTTCCAAAGGACATCGGTGAACGATGGATCTTCTGCCATCTGTACATGTCTCTCATAAGAATTGCATTCTTCCAACATCGATTCTTCAAGTTTTTTCCTTGCCCGTTCTTCTGCTTGTCTCCCACCAGCCGGACCCGGAATCAAAGATCGATTGTTATCCATATTTGTTGAAGTATTGAATGTGAGATAATTAATGTGGATTTTATAGAATGTTCATTTCAGTTTGCGACTAATTTGCAACTATTTTCCAAGACTTTTGCGACAGATTTGCGGCTAAAATATTAGACTCATAAACAAGTAAGAATCAATTAAAACGTGGTCAACCTATTTTCATCGCAAATCCCTCGCAACCCTTATATGGTCGCAAAATCGACGCAAATTTGCGACGGTTTTGCGTCAAGTTGTACGTTTGGACGCAAAACCGTCGCAAAATTTCAATCGACGCAAACGCGTCGCAAAATTTACGACGGTTTTGCGTTGAGATGTACGTTTGGACGCAAAACCATCGCAAATTTGCGACGGTTTTGCTACGGTTTTTTCCCACGCAATATTAGCGACGATTTTGCATCGTATTGCTAAATGTCGTCGCAAATTGGTCGCAAATGTCTCCCAATTTTTGAGGTTTTGTTTCCGTCGCAAATGGCCCTGTTTTCTTGTAGTGCCCTTGATTTAGAGCTACTTCTCGCCCAATTCGGTCACCAACGCATATCGATTCCTCCATCACAATTCGATTCCTCCATCACAATTCGAAGAAGACTTTGAAATTCTTGAACAGAGAACAAACAGATCTAAAATTCTTATAGAGAACAAACCAACCCCCTTGATTTTGAACAAAAAATCCTTGCAATTGGTTTTTAGGAATAAACAAACAAAAATTAAGAAGAGAAAGTGCTTACGAAGCCAAAACACAAAGTGAAAGATGGGAAATCAAACACGTCTTCTCTTTCTGGATATATGTGGTGTAGTTAAACTTCAATTGCTTAGAAAAAACGAACAAAGAAATCTCACCAAAGAGACATGTTTGATTTCGTCGAACAAAAAATCTCACCAAAAATTAAGAAGAGAAAGAGACGTGTTTGATTTCATCTACACCACAAAGAGGGTCAATACTCTTATAATTAAATCATTATAAATCTCACGTGACAAACAAACTAAACTAAAATCTCACCAAAGATGACAAACAAACAAAACAAAACAAAAATCTCACTGAAAAGCTTTGTCCCTGAAGAGACATACACTTAAAAGAAACTAACAAAGAAAGTAAATGAGAAAATTATATAATAATTGTTTTATGCAACCCAATAGTAACATGAATGAGAAAGCTTTGTTTTATTCTCAAATAGAAAATATAAAAAGGAACTGTAACATGAATGAGAAACCTTTGTTTTATTCTCAAATAGAAAATATAAAAAGGAACAAGGCAACAACAGAGAAGATGCTGAGACCATAGAAAAAATTTACGTTAAAATTACTACTAGAAATTAAAAGTATTACTCAAACACATTAACTGCAGCGAATGAAGCTTGAGCTACAACATCAATATAAGCGATCATGTAATAATACACATCGACTTACCGAGCACCAGAAACGCCAAGATCAGATTCACCATCAATTTGTTCTAAATCACTTGGATCACTCATATCATATAAGTCTCTAGGCTGAACATGAACTGCGATATTCCATTCTTTCTCACAAAGATTTTTTACATAATATACCATTCTCGCCTGAGACGCTAATATATATGGCTCATCTTCCTCATTATCCCCAGTGTGTAACAAGCGTGTAAAATTGACCATATGATTACCGTATGCGTCCACTCTATATCCTCGTTCCATGCGGGGTGTCAGTCTACTTGCACTTGAATAATACAACTTTGAAAACTTCATAGTAGTTTAACTCCATAACTTCAACCAGATTTCCATAATAAGCTACATTTCCTGATATTGGGTTAGGATCACGAGAACTAGCATAACTCATTATCTCTGCATCTAAATAAACACCATTGTTTTGTGTTTTTAGTTCAGTCTCTCTTTCGGTTGTCCGGAATTTGAAACCATTGATATTGTATGCCGTATACTTCAAAACCTTTTCAGATGGACCCAGAGCTAAACATCGTAAATCATCAGTTATCCCATCTAACTCATTGTTGTTGACTTTATGTTTGATCCATTTTGAAAAATTGAGATGCATTTCTCGATCAATGTCAATGGCACGACTCCTCCTGCTCTGATGAGATTGTTTGCTCCACAACTCATTTTTATACTTCCTATACATGAAATTAGTAGAATTTATATATCAGAGAGACTAAATTAAGTAAAAGGTAATTAAAATCAGTTGTTGTTGTATTAGATAAACTTACTCTCGTAAGTGATCAAGTAATTGACAATTGACCAATATATGTCGATGTGCTTGTTGCCTCTCGACACGACTAAGAGTGTAAACATGACCTGCTCCAACGAATCTTCCAAGGGTTGGGAAAATAAGTGTAAGTTCAGAATTTGGACTAACGTTAGTCTGAGCTAGAGGTCGATCATCAACGCGGCCCACCCGAGTAAATCGTGTCTCTATATCATTGAGATACATTGAGAAAAATGTTACACACTCATCAGCTAAATACTGCTCACAAATAGAACATTCTGGCTTAGCACGATTTCGAACATATGATTTGTAATGTCCTATAAGCCTGTAAATAATGAAATCAATTTAGTTTCTAGTTTTGTGTGTATAAAAAACATTGAATGGGGAAAAAAGCACATTTCAATCGGATACATCCAGCGAAATGGAACTGGCCCACCAAATTTTGCCTCTTCGGTGAAATGTACTATTAAATGCACCATCACTGTGAAAAACGAAGGAGGAAAAATCATCTCCAAACGACATAAAGTCACAACAATGCGTGATTGTAATTTATCAAGCGCATCGATATCAAGAACCTTTGCAGATATATCTCTAAAAAAATGACAAATCTCAACGATGGCTAAGGTCACATCTGTTGGCAGTAGATTCCGAATCGCGATTGGAAATAAATCTCTCATTATCACATGGCAGTCGTGGCTTTTTAAGCCTGAAAGCTTTCGACTATTAACATCTACACAACTTGATAAGTTAGAAGCGTAACCATTAGAGAATTTAACATCCTTTAAGATACTTAAACTAGTATCTTTCCCGGTATTATCCAGAGTAAAACACGCTGCTTGATACTTATCATTATCATCAGACCACAAATCAGGACGTATACCTAACTCACGAAGATCTTTTCTAGCACTCAAATTATCTTTCGATTTCTCTTTATCATCCAACAACGTTGAGACTAGATTGTCGAACAGATTTATTTCTATGTGCATGACATCTAAATTATGTCGTAACATAGCAAATTTCCAATAAGGCAACTAAAAAATATGCTTTTTTTCTTCCATTGTTGAGTACTGTTATCTTCAGCAACACGTCGATTTCTCTTCTTTCTAACTCCAACTTTAACTTTTGGTTTCTTACCAAAAGTAACCTTAACGTGTTCTACTTGATGAAATATTGTAGAACCTGATGAAATGGTTGGTGGAGATCTGTTTTCTTTTTCGCCATCAAACTTAGTTTCATTTTGACGAAAACTATGATCTTGAGGAAGAAAACGACGATGACCCATATAACAATTTTTCTTTCCATGGCGTAAACGTTTTCCGGGGCCATCAAAATTGCAGCTAGGACACGCTAATTTTGTATACGTATTCCAACTTGATAAATTTACAAGGCCAGGAAAATCAGTAACTGTCCACATGATCGCTGCTCTCATGTCAAACATTTGTTTTGTGGAAGCATCTAGTGTTTCAACACCATCGGACCATAACTCCTTTAACTCTTTGATAAGTGGTTGCAAGTAGACATCAATAACATTACCTCGCATTTTCTTTCCAGGGATAACCGTAGAGAGGATCATTGATGTATGCTTCATCGACATCCATGGTGGAAGATTATAAGGAAATAATATCACTGGCCATATGCTATAACTACTGCTCATTGTACAAAATGGGTTAAAACCATCAGTAGCCAAGCCGAGTCTAACATTTCTTGGATCAAATGCAAATTCAGGATATTTTTGATCAAAGGCCTTTCAAGCTTCTCCGTCTCTTGGATGTCGAAGCTTACCATCATTGTTACTAGCGGTTGCATGTCATTTCATGTGGATAGCAGCTTTTGGTGATATGAATAAGCGTTGGAGTCTTGGCTTTAGAGGAAAATAACAAAAAACTTTTGCAGGAGTTTGTTTTAATTTTTTCCCTTTCTCTGATCCAGATTCAGAGACTTTCTCTGTACTCTCGGTAAACTTATCTTTTTTCCAACGAGAAGCTTTACAAACTTTGCAACTTTGCATTTCTGCATCCCCATCCCAATATAACATGCAGTCATTTGGACAAGCATGAATTGACTCATAACTCAATCCTAATTTCCGGATAACCTTTTTCATATCATTAAATGAATCTGGAAATTTGGCATGTGAAAAAGGCTTCTTTGAGCAAATCAAACACCATAGATATTCCCTTGTCACTAATCCCACACATACACTTGATATGGTTCAACTTCAATATAAAGGATAATTTTGTGAACTTAGTGCATCCTGCATATAGCTCTTGAGTAAAATCAGCAAGCAAATCATCATAACCTTTTCCTTTTCCATTGTTTCCACTTGAAGACGATGGTATATCAGTGTTCGTAGGCTGTTCACACGATGCATGTTCATTTTCCTCATGCATATCGGTAGGAAAAAGATCATTCAAGAGATTCAAAGTTGAATCTAATTCAGCCGGAATACTATCAGCATACACACTTACATTCGCCGAAACAGATTTAGCCTCTCCATGTAGCAACCAACATGTACAAGTATTTAAAAAGCCAAAACACATCAAATCACCTTCAATGTCTTCTCTTGACTTAGTTTTCGTTAGACAACAACGGTTACATGGGCACTTCATCATGCGCGCATTTGATTTACCGAAAGCAAAATCCAAGAAACTTTTCACTCCTAATATGTAATCTTGAGATAGCCGGTGTTTTTCGATCCACGACTTATCCATCGACACCTGAATAATCGATAAATTAGTAATTAAGAGAAGATTATAAACTAGTAATCATTGATTAAACTTTCTCAAATCGTTAGAATCCAATAAAAATCGAATTACGTCGACAAACTTACGTAGCACGGAATCGTCTCCCTTCAAAATCAGAAGTTGAATCGGAATTTCAATTCTTAGAAAGTATCGAAAAATCGATGTGGAACGCACGATTGAAAGATAGAAACAAAGTGTTATAAATCGGAATCGTAGTCGTCACTGTTTGCCTATTTCTTCACGAAGAAGACGAAATTATAAGACTTATTTTTGTAGGCTTTTTGTTTCATCTTGGCCTAATTCAATTTACTAATACTATATACTAGACCCATTCATATTTATGACATATATAATAAAATAGTTAGTTATGACATTCATCTTGATCAAGAACGTGATTTCCTAAAATCAAATAGAAATTGTCGACCAAAAAAAGAAGTAAAATAGAAATTAATCTAGTTCACTTACGTATCTAGCTATATGTTTATTCATATTGATATGATCTTGAGTCTTATAAAATTTTCAATTTGTTGGACAAAAGAAAGATAACATCAATATAATAAAGTTAACTTTAAAAGAGAACTTTTAATTATAACGTTATTACTTAGCATCATTTTTTTGTTATTGATGTCACTTTTCTATCATTTTTATAAGTGATGTTAACGACAATTAATGAAAGCATCATTTTTATAAGTGATGTTAATGATAATTAATGAAAGCATCATTTTTATAAGTGATACAAATTCTTATTTTATTATCAATTTTTTTAAGTGATACAAATGGATATAAATTGTATCAGTTTTATTGAAATGATGTAAAACTAGTTAAAATAACATCAGTTATTGTAATTGATACTAAACCATATATATTTGTTTCATTATAAAATAAGTGATTTAAAATAGCATCACTTGGTTTTGTGATACAATATAAGTGATGTAATCTACCTCTTTTTTTTGTAGTGTGTGCACCATTACCAACAAAAATAAAAGTATAAAATGGACAAAATATAAAAGTTTACTTCAAAACCCTTCGTACTATATACGTATATACATATACATATATTAATTTTTATATATATACGATGTAGAAGAAGTATATAAATTAATTGAAAATATAGTATATATATGCGTAATCATGGTAGTAAGTGATCCAATAAATTAAACATGAACTCGAAACGCTTATATATGTATGTACATTCTTTTGATCTCTCCGTGGACGATGGCATATTTAGGGAGGAGAATAAACACGTGTTGGAGGAGAAGAACACGTGCGATCAAAGAGATCAACACTTACCGATCGATCTCATTTGTGTTCGCACGTGCCCTGCTTCTCCAGCAAGTGTTACTCACCCATTACATTTCGCTTACATCAACTCCATATAGCCTCCATAGTAACACGTGTATATATATATATATATATATGTATATTCTTTTATATAGAGAGATTTGTGTGTGTGGAGCAGCAGGAGAGAGTTAAGAATTAAAAATACTAGTTAGAGTGAGGACTGAGGAGGCAGGATTTGGTTTCTCTTACGTACATATATATAGTGGCTTCAAGTGTTTGATAAAAGGAGGCAAAAGTCAATAAAAAAAGTGAAATCACGAAAATTCAAAAATATAAATGGGAGTGGAGTTAAAGTGATTGAGTCTTGAAGTGGGATTTCTTTAAATGTGGATAAGAAGTAAAATGTCAATCATATCAACAACAAGTCTTTCCATTACGTAACGAATTATATTTATTTTTCCAAATTTATTTTCGGGATATATGAATGTGTAGATATATACATATTCGTAAAACGAGACCTCGCAGCTAAAGACTACTATATTTCGAAAATTATCCAATCATCCTCAGCGTTTTTTTTTTGTCAATTCTCAACGTTTTTTTTATCAACTAACTAATGAAATGAAAATGTTGACAAGAAATATAACTAATGAAAATAGACCATCTTATTTTCGTTGGAAAAGAACTAAAATAAATATGCATAAATCAACAGAATTGAACTACGACCATGACAGGAGGATCAGATAGTTAATTCGCAATTGGACAATATTTCAATTCGGTAGCTTGTAAGAATAGTAATAATATTTGATTAGTATTATTTGTAATGAAATAGTTTATTACGCAATGTATGTAGTAGAGACAGACAGTAAACATAGGTGATGAGTTTGGGTCAGTTTATGTCTACTTCCTGCCGCCGTATCCAAGTTCAAGTCTCACTATATTATCCCAATTTTACTTCACTGTGACGTCACCACATATTCATATATATACATGTGCAAAAAGAAACGGAAACATATTTATCAACCAATTAATATGTATAGTTAATTAGGATTTCAAATGTCGACAAAAAAAAATTAAATGGTCAAGTAGGTTTTAACTTTAAAGGCGTTTATTGAACAGTGTCGAATTTGTGTTCTAACTTCTGTTTTATTTGTACTTAACAAATTGTTAAAAAAAATCGAAGTTGAACTGAACTTTATTACCATATAATTTATATCAAGGAATTATTTGCTCACTAGAAAATAAAAAAAAATATAATTCAAAAACTAACTAAAAATCCTAGATCTAATGATCATGATTTGCCACATACACATATTTTGATTACTTTTCAAATCATAACTTTTTTTTCCTATTCAGCAAATTAATCCTCATATCAACCCATATAAAAAAAAAAATCCATAAAACATGGGGAAAGATGCGGTTTCCCGTAACAAAAACATGCTTTACTTTTTACAACCCATATAAAAATTTTCACATTTTTCTACCACCTAAATTAGTAAGTAGAAACTAATTTGTATGTTTCATTCTCATATACGAATCATGATGTTAGCTAATTAAAATAGAAAAGAAACGAAATAAAAAGTTCATAAAGAGAAAAGGGAGGATGGTGAAGAAGTGAAAGTGATGGAGACAGTAACACAGAGAGGGAACAGGTTGCGTGTTCCTCGCGAGTTTCTTCTTCCCTCTCTCTCCCCACCCCCCCCTTCTTTTTTACCCTCAGAGAAGAAAAAATAAAGGAAGATCCCACCACCACCATAGACAGACAGACAGAGACTTTGTGTTATTGCATAGTTCCAATGCAATTCTTCTCTCTTTTAATCATTTATTCTTCTTTTCTTCCCCCACTATTAACAAAAACTAACACCTATCTTTATGATCCATGTATCTTATAACATTAATGATAAATTTGAAGCCAGTAGTTAGTTGGATTGGTTACAATGCAATATCCTACGATGATAACATTATTATTATTTTACCAAAAAAAAAACACATTATTAGTATTTTATAAATTTTCCAACATTTATGATATAATGGCTTCATTCCCCATTCACTTATTTTGAAGAGCTTATGTATTTACGTTTATATTACTTTTGGAATTAGCTAATGTTAAAATAGCTGATATTATTTTGAGTAGTACAAGTACAACTGTACAAGTTCTAGGGTTAGATGTAAACAAACGCCATATTTACATGTTTGAAAGTATGCATATCGAATCTTAGATGATATATATCATGATATGTTCAAAAGAAATAGAAAGAAAGTTTTATAACTAAAAGATTGTACTTTCTACAAGAAAAGAAAAAAGAAAAAGATAAAGTGGAGGATTCTTGCAGTTCACTGTCACTTACTTCTGACGAAGTAGAAGTGAATCGTTCCCCCATGTTTTATGGGTTTGGGTTTTCCCCTCTGACGTCGTTGCTTTTAACACTCTCTCTCGACGACAAAAAAAAAACACTCCCTCTCTCTCTCATATTAACTTCTAAAATACAAAGTTCATAAGTGTAATTAATAATATAATAATATGCTTTATAACTAGAAGATGATTTAGGAAGGGCTTATTAGCTTATACTACAAGTTATAAGGTAGTTAGGACATTTCCAACCTCACTCTAAAACCCATTTTAAAAGAAAGTTTAGAGTAAAATCATTTTCAATGTCATTCTAAATCCCACTCCAAAATAGAGTAACTCACATTTTTACTCTACATGTAGAGTAAACTCATTCTCACTCTATTTTAGAGTTGAATTTTTTTTCTTATTTATAAAAAGAGTTTTAAATTTTTTACTCATTTTACTTTTATACCTAAAATCTATTATTAAAAATGTGTTTTTATTATTGGTTCGTTAATTTTTGACAAAATGATCAATGTCCCTTTAACAAAATTACAAAATGATAATCTACATTAAAAACAAACTTTGACCAAAACAACTTAAAAAATTTAATAAAATTATAAAATGATAATTAAATGATTTAATTAATCATTTGTGACAAAAATTCAGTAATACTAATGCTTAGATTATATATATTTTTTCTTATTATATTGTGTAATGTAAATTTATTTCTATAATAAATTTTAATTAAAATAGTATAGTATTTATTGCTAATTATAAAATAATTAGGTAAAATAACTTATGCCGTTATATGAGTAATATGCATCTAGCATATTTTACAAAATTGAACTTTTGTTTTTTTTTATATTATGAAAATGATTTATTAAGATAGTTGATATATAGTAGTTCTAGAAAATATAACTCTATTATAAAGCTTCAACTATAAAAGACTAGTTAAATTAGGATTAATCCTTTCTCTGTTTTAATGAAAGTTTATTGTGCAATGCATTATATAAAATGATAGAACTTGAAATGATCGGAATAAAAGAATAATATTTGAAATGATTTGACAAAAATTTGAGCTTACCATTAGATGATCAGAACACATGGTAGTATTTGCTACTTTCATCACTTTATCACCATTCCAATTAATCAAATTTGCATATTTTAGTTATTGACAACGAAAAAATATCATGTACTAGGTAATAATATATTTGTCGACGTTAGTAGTGAAATTATTAGACTAAGTTAATAGATGTCACGTATTGAAATTGGAGAAACAAACTATTGAAAAATACGATCATGAAAACATATAATTGATGATTAATTAGATTAATAAATGAGAAACATACGTAAAACTTCCAAATAGAGAGGGCTATGTGTTTTTTTTTTTTTTTTGTCAACAAGGTTATATGTCTAATAAATGGGGCAATTGCAAATATGTTTTACTAAAAAATCAATGAAATTGGAGAAACAATGATGCCCATTTTGAGAATGTGGATAGTAGTTAAGTGCACCGCAATGGTCACATCATCCGTCAATATCCCTAACATTAAACCATAGTATTGGGTTATGTTCATAGCGTGGGCTAGAACGAAATGTATTGCACCAAGTATGGCAGCTACAAGAGTGTATGAGCCCGAGTTTTTGTCCACAAAATTCTTGCTCAACCACGAGAGACAGCCATACAAAACTGATTGCCCGTAAAACTCAACATACACATTGATATGTACATTCTTCCAAGCCCAATTTGCATAGCATACTAATGCACAATAGAAAATCCCGAAGAAAAAAACGACCCAACGTGGTATATGTAATTGATTTCTTGTTGAATCTAAGTAATTTCTGAATGTTGATAGCATTTAATAACTCTCACCTCATCATTGTAGGCAGTTGCACGATGAGTGACTATCTCCCCCACTTGGAGTTTGTATCATGTTCTTGATAAAGTGCTGAACCAAGGCCCATTGCAATGGTGTTGGATCATAGCTTTGGCATGCCAGCAGACAACTCTGTTCTGTATCTGTGGCGAAATATCTTTTTTGAGTCATTTTGCATAGGCCTAAACCACGTTGAACCCATTGGGAAGACCAAAGACACAACGAAATAAACTAACGAAAATACGAGATTCACCACCCATGTATAATAATATCATTTATACATATTTATAATACACTTTTCTGCTCACTTAACACTACTAGTTGTTTAGTTGGGCTATGAAAATAATTTTAATAGTTAGTATAATAAACAAGTTAAAAATAGAGACTGAAAATAATGGTAGGAGCTACGCGAACGCAAACCCTCTCTGTCACAAATAATGACGCATGCTCTTCCATTTGGAAAGACCTTAAGCATAGCACCCATCCTTCATGTGCAATGGAAGTCACTAATGTATTGATGTCGAATGTGTGAAATTAAATTCCAGGTTTCTGAGAAGAGAATTAACCATGTATCTAATTATAGTTGAATAAACAAATTGGATGGATCTACCATTTTTCTCAAACAGAAAACTGTAAAAGCAATTGTATATTAATCGATGATATAAGGTAGAGATTCTAATGAATACTCTGAATTTGGGATAATAGATATATATGATCAAGATTTAAAGTACAAAAAGAGAATGACTAAATTCATAATACTGTATAAGCCAACTTATAAGTGAAAATTTTATTCATTAAATATATATGTACGTGTGCCTTCCATTTTGGCATCCCGAATTTTGCAGACAATCTGCTAGGCGTAGGGATTATAACCCCATAATGATGATCTATTTCAAAGTATCAACAAAACCATTTAAAAAACATGAAATTCTCACTAGTTATATAATATGCCTACAACAACAGAATAGTTAGGTATCAAGCCATGACCCAATCCTAGTCCTTATTTTGAGATAAGTTATCAGGCTTCAGATATTTCGGGTAGCGATCGGTGGTTCCAGTTTTGTGATCATAGTACTCCACTGCGGCTGCTCCAGCCAGAGCGGCCAATGTCAATGCCTGAGCATGCAACCTGAGAATATATAATCCAATCCAGATATGTGTGAGAGATCTATAGGAGAAGATGAATTGTAAGATCATAATCATCATGCTTGGTAAGACTAACAAAACAAATCCAAGGAAGAATTCAAAAAATTGCAGTGTTCACAATGTTTTATGATCGATTTTGTCTAGCAATACAGAACTGATGGGAAACAGAGCAGCTTATAGTAAAACTCGAGAGATACGAATTCTTCTAAAGAGAGCATTACACATTTAACCGGGCGACAAAATGAAGAAACAACGAGCACAAGCGGTTTTCATTCACTTGAAAAATCTCAGGGCCATACACAAAGATATAGAGTAACCATGACTAAAGCTAATGCAAAAATGTTTCTATATGAAATGCCAAGTTTATGAGAATACATAACTAAACTATTTTGATGCAAAGAATCAGATCCTTCAATGGAAATAACCTAACAACATTAATATCTTCTACCATCAACCAAAAAACTAAACCCAGAATTGAAAGAAACATTACGATTAGAACAAATACCTAGCGTGGATGATTCTGACACTGGTTTTCATTCCAGGTTTTGACCAGTTGTAAGCGATTGAGCCAGAGATACCACTAAGCCATAAACAACCTAATTCAGATACAAATATATTAGAACAAACACAAAATTCATACATCAAGCATATTGGAGCTCCAAATACACAAAAACGTGAAGTAATAAGAGGAAATTCGATTTTGGCAGATACGGAGAGGAAAAAGAAACCTAGAGTCATCAAAATTGAGATAACCTAGATCCATAAATTCGGATCTGAGGGATTATTCAGATGAATGCGACATAACGCAGATCCATGAAAACGTTGAACTCTCAGAAAAATCGATTCGTGTAATCTCATTACGCCAAAACAAGCCACGATAAAGTTTGTTTTCATAGGATGAACAGAGGGAATAAAGAAGAGAGTGGTTACCGACGGTACGAAGCTTGTGATCGATGATCCATTCTCTGATTTCTGCAAATTTCGTCTTTGATTCCGCCATTAGTGAAAGAGAAAAATCGTCGAAGAGGGGAAAAATAAAGAGTTGGAGAGGAAACGAGCAGCGTCGGGACGCGTTTATAAAGCGGGCAAGGCGGAGAAATGTGAGGAAGAGAAAGCCAATTTCGCTGATATATGCTTTAAATAAATATTTTTAAAAGCATAAACATTCGCTAATTGATGTATGCTAATCATTTTGGAAAAATTGTAAAATTACCCTCACATTGAACTGGTATTTGTCCCACTACACTTTTTATTTCACGTCTTTGTTTCATTATGATTTTATTTTATGATAAAATAAATCAAAATTTATCTGTTTAAAATTTTACAATTTGTTTAAATTTTTTTTAGTTTTTTTTGTTTGAAAATCAATAAATCAAAATTATGTAACAAAAAATAATTCTGATATAAAATTAAAATAATAAAATTACAATTGGAGGAAAAATTAGGTCAATCTCTCAAATATTTAAATAATAAATTGTTTTAGTCTTTTGTTTAAAAACCAATAAATCAAAATTATGTAACAAAAAAGATTTATGATATAAAACTAAAATTAAAATATTTAAATAATAAAAATGCAAAAACGGAAAATTAAATATTTTAAAATATTTGTTTTAGGTTACTAGAATATTCACTTCCTAGATTTAAGCAAATTTTGAACTAACTTGCAGAAACATATTCTACCTCATCAGTAGAAAATAATTAATGTGGTAAATTCTATGTTCTGGATATGGAAAACGATATAAAGAATGGTGGATACTATGTTCTGTATGCGGTAGATAACATACCAAATCGTGGAACAAACATTATGTGGAAAGGTAGAACGCATACCATGTAGTAGAACTAACATTATACGGGTGATAGATATTCTCCAAAAAACTGAACAAATATTCTACCGTCTTGTAGACGCAGAATATGAATTCATGAAGGCGTAGAAGCAAACTAAATTTCTTTTTAAAAATTTAATTTACAAGATTTTTTTTTCACAACATACTTCTGGATTATTTATGATGGTTTTCTAATTTTTCAGATTTTTTAAAATATTAAAAACTATTTATTTTAATTTTTTTAATAATTACCTACTGTTAGTATTGGGAAAAATGATCAAAAATGAAAAATGTGTAGTGTGACAAGGAGAAGTTTAATGTGGGATATTTTTACAAATTTCTCAATCATTTTTGTGATTTTGTAGATTCTCTCACCTTTCGCAATTCTCTCTCCTTCTTTTTGGGATCAAATCGTAGTATTCTCTTATCACAATTCTAAAAAGAATTGTATGTTCTATTTTACACATTAGTTATTCTATCTTCATTTTGCTTTGCATTTTCACTTTTTGATTACTTATTGAGTTTTTGGTTTACTTTTTTTTCCCAACTTTTTTTTTTTTTTTTTTTGTCAAATGATTTATAATTGCTTAAGTTCCAAAAGAGGAGGATTGTTTACATAACAAGATAACAGGGAAAGCAAAGCAAATACATTCACTGCTACATACAGCAAGCGAAACATACAAACCAAAGATAGGAGAAGTCATTAAACTAAGGCAACTAACATTGAGGAGAGGTCCTCTAATCTCGACAACATGTGGCCATAGTAGAGGAATGACTTCATTGGAGATTGAGAACACAACCGGTTCTCTAACATCCGAGGTTTGAACCGCAACTAGTGCGACAATAACCCTCTTGAAATCGGCTACACTAAATAGTGTTGAGCCTTTAAAATGTACAGGGAGCGAATCCTCTGTATCACATTCTTTCAATCCAAAGTCTAACCGCGCAACACAAAGCCAACGGGGTGAATTTGGTCTGAAATAAGTGGCGATAAGCTTGAATAGAAGCATCCTGCAAGAGACACTTTTACAATTCAACAACAAACAGTACATGTAACCTACTCTCAACACATTAGAATTCAGTTTGAGCCAAAAAGAGTACGGGAACAAGCTAAGGTTTGTCGGGCTGCGATGGGGATAATAGCTACGGGACACAGACTTAAGAAATCTATCCGATGCTAGACCCAAAGAGGAGACATACTCAACCAAAACTAAGTTTGAAAGAGAGTATGGACTTAAACCCGATACTAAAGCCAACATAGAAACACACACATCCACAAGTAAGATTAGTGGAGAGTATGAACTTTGCTTCGGTAATACATCTATAACGGTTTGAAACACATCCAAAAGTAAGGTTATTGGAGAGTAGAAACACTTATGAGAACGCACCCGGAGAAGATTGAGATTCACCGAATGTTGATATGAAGCGCTAAGAATGAGAATTTTCCTCTCCAAGCTCGATGTGGAGGGAAGAACTTTTAACGAGCTTTGTAACGTCAAGCCGAGCTCAACAAAGGCATCACTACAATCAATCCCGGACTGCTTATCATAGGCGGCTTGCAGAACGAGGAGAGGCAGGAGGAGCAAACTTCGAGTGCCAATCGGTGAGCTTTGAGATCTGGTGCCGTTTAGATCTATAGAATTAGCCGGAGAGGACAAACGGAGTAGGGTCTTGAGGACGATAAACGAACCAGGATCTGTCGAGGGTAGATTCAGAGGGTCCGGCGGCTCTGGTGGGAGCGGAGGCCTTGGTTGTGCCGCAATGGTCATCGCTGGTCGAGAGAGGACCAATAACGACAAAGCGTAAGAAGAACCCAGGAGCAGATGCAAGGGCTCGATCATACACGCCATGGAGAGAGGAAGTGAGATCGGATGAGATCTCACAACGCATATCTATCACTGGAGAACATCGGGAGAGTTTATAATGTCTCGAGAACCACGATTTGATCAACGATTCGACCTAATCAGAAGGTTTCCATGCCGATGGAGATGACCGGAGATGGAGAATCGAGCAGAATTGAAGTCGGCAGCCGTCTCGAACTTGGTGCCTTTTCCCTACTTTTTTAATTAACAATAAAACCAAAGAAAGATTGTTTATCCAATCTGGAATGGAATTCCTATCCTATATCTATTAATTGACGACACACTAAAAGTTCAAAATCCTAGGTGTCACTCAAAGAGGCCTTTAGGAAATATTAAAACTTAAAAATCCTAAGTATCATCCAAAGAGAGTTTTAGGGGATAATTATCATTCTATTAAAAATTAAAAAATAACATTTTTAAACTTATAAACATGACAACAAATAAAAAAGATTCCTAAAATTTTGCATTTACTTTCCATTAATCCGAAAATAACATTTATATCACTTTCCTAAAATTATAATGACTTTTAATATACACATCTTACGAAATCCACTAATTGTCTATAGAAGGTAACAAATATTGTGGTAATTAATTACACAAAATCTCTAACTTTCCTATTAATTCTAAAGACATTAGAAAAAAAACATGATTTGTCGATCAAAGAGAACTTGATAATGATCTGCAACTTTTTTATTTGTTTTGTTTTTTGGTACTACTACAATTTTGTAATTATACATTTAAAAATGAAAATCTTGATTTGGTTTGTGCGAACCAACTCAAGAAAATTAAAATAAAATTTAATATTGAATATTTATTTATATTTTAGTCAAAATACATGTAAAAGTTATTAACTCAAGTGTATATAAATGTTTTGAACATCACGCACAAATCATAATACCAAATTAATTTAAACTTAATAAGTCGCATACCATATTTATTTAACTTTTAACGATAGATTTTAAAATTCTTTCATAAAATTATTTTCTCAATTCATGTGTTAGTTCTATATTCTATGCAAATCAAAATATAGAAATAAATAATAAAATTTATAATCCTGCATTTGACGCGGGTCCAAATCTAGTTCCTTACAAAGGAAAAATCAATAAGTTTAGAAATAAAGAAAATGGGAAACCTATACAAAACCGATCGAGTTACTGACTTTGCAAGCCTATCCGAGAGAAAGGAGAAGACCGGCCACTCCTCCGAGTGCTAAGTGATGAGAAGTATTTATGAGCAATTTATCTCAAAAGCCTGGCAGAAGATACTCAACATCGTCCATAAAAAAGTCTCAAAACTTTGAAGGGAAAGTTTCTCAAACAACCTTGGAAAATTGGTTTTGAACAAAAACAACCTTCTCATGAGAAAGTTGTAGTTTTGGGAATTTTTACCCGTTTTACCCTTATTTGCCTTGATAACAAAAAACGTATTTACGAAACTGCCATTAATGAATTGGCGGGAAAAGTTCCCGCCAAGGAAAATAAATCTACCATGTTGTGATGATAGATTTATATACTAACGGTAGACTTATTTTTTTAGCGGTAGATTTATATATGAATGGTAGACTTATTTGTTCCAGTGGTGGTAGAGATGTTTCCGAATGGTAGACTTATTAGAGTGATTGGTAGATTTATTATTTTCAGTGGTAGATTTATTTTGGAGCGGTAGACTTATTTTGTGATTGGTAGATTTATTTCCGAAGATTGGTAGATTTGTTTTCTTTAACGGTAGAGTTAAATTTTCGTGATAGATTTATTTTTGCGACTGGTAGACTTATTATAGTGGTGGTAGATTTATACTGAGTGGTAGATTTAATATTTTTGACGGTAGACTTATTCAATCTTTTTCCCTTTTACTAGAATAATTTCCCGAAAAACATTGGTAGAGTTATTTTTTCTGTTTACTTTATGGTAGATTTGTTTTTCGGAGGGTAAATTTGTTTTTCGGATGGTAGATTTATTATCCGGAGATGGTTGTCATATAGTTGTGGTAGACTTATTATCTGACGATGGTTGTTCATATAGTTGTGGTAGACTTGTTTTCTGACATAGGTTCATATAGTTGTGGTAGACTTATTATCCGGAGATGGTTGTCATATATTTGTGATAGACTTATTATCCGACGATGGTTGTTCATATAGTTGTGGTAGACTTGTTTTCTGACATAGGTTCATATAGTTGTGGTAGACTTATTATCCGGAGATGGTTGTCATATATTTGTGATAGACTTATTATCCGACGATGGTTGTTCATATAGTTGTGGTAGACTTGTTTTCTGACATAGGTTATTTAAACCACCCTGTGGTGGTAGACTTGTTATGTGACTTAGGTTCTTCAAACAAAAATGTTGTGGTAGACTTGTTATGTGACTTAGGTTTTTCAAACAACAATGTTATGGTAGACTTGTTATCTGACTTAGGTTCTTTAAACAACAATGTTGTGGTAGACTTGTTATCTGAATTTGGCTCTCTAAACAATATAGTGGTAGATTTGTTATTTGGCTTAGCTTCTTTAAACACTGTTGTGGTAGACTTGTTATCTAACTTAGGTTCCTTAAACAATGTGGCGGTAGACTTATTATTTGACTTAGGTTCTTTGAATAATGTTGTGGTAGACTTATTATCTGACTTAGGTTCTTTAAATAATGTTGTGGTAGACTTATTATCTGACTCATGGATAAAAGGTGCATTGGAGACTTAGATGGAACGATACCAGCCAAGGAAAGAACACAAGTGTTTTAATTGTCGTCAATACGATCATAATCATACCACTAGTGAAGCTTAAATATGTGTCTATTATTATGTGTGTCTTTTCAATTCTAATTTGTTTTTCCTGTTTTAATGTTATAGTAATTGATGCTAAAGGCATTTGGAAACAGATTATATAGCGAGCAAATTTCTAGAGTACATAAATTCTGCCAATTCATTACATTGAACAGAGAATAAATCTACCATCAAAGAAAATAAATCTACCATCAAAGAAAAACAAATCTACCATACCACTAAACAGAGAATAAATCTACCATCAAACATAAATTTATAAGTTATCCACGACCCCTGCCTCTTCCGCCACCACCTCTGAAGCCTCTATGTCCACCAAATGAACCACCATCAGCGGCGGTTCCTTGAATCGGAGTACCGTCTGATCTAGTGTGGTCCGTCTCGACATTGTAAAATGTCAAAATAAATCTACCATTACAGAACAATAAATCTACCATTACAGAATAATAAATCTACCATGACAGAACAAACTTCCTACCAAATTAAACTACCATTAGAACCGCCGAATCCAACAGATCCACGACCTGTGCCTCTTCTGCCACCACCTCCGAAGCCTTCACGTCTATCAGAATAAATCTACCAACAAATGAAAATAAATCTACCATCAAACTAGAATAAATCTACCATCAAAGAAAAACTACCATACCATTGAGCAGAGAATAAATCTACCATGACAGAATAAACTTCTTACCAAATTAAACCACCACCACCATCGCCGAATCCAACAGATCCACGATCTCCGCTTCTTTTGCCACCACCTCCGAAGCCTCCATGTTCACGGGAATAAATCTACCATCAAAGAATAACAAATCTATCATCAAAGAAAAATAAATCTACCATCAAGAACATGAACCCATAAATCTACCATACCATTGAACATATAATAAATCTACCATCAAAATGTCAAAATAAATCTACCATAAAACATAAATAACTCTACCACTCAAATAAATTACCATTACAGAACAATAAATCTACCATGACAGAACAAACTTCTAACCAAATTAAACCACCACCACCGCCGCCGAATCCAACAGATCCACGACCACCGCTTCTTTCGGCACCACCTCCGAAGCTTCCACGTCTACCAGAATAAATCTATCATCAAAGAAAAACAAATCTACCATCAAAGAATTGGACTTTTTTTTTCTCCATGTAAAAAAAAATTAGTTCCATCTTCTTCGATTTACAATCGATTGTTTCTCGCCGGTTGACCCTCGCCGTTGCCTCGCCGGAGCCAGAGCCTGGCCGATACGCTTCGCGTCCATCTTCCACATCGTCGTCATTACCCATTGTCGAGATCGAGACTTGTCGCCATCTCTGACGCCAAGCTTGCTCGTGGTTCGTGGTTGCTCCTCGGCGGTTGATGGAGGATCTTCAGATCCAGAAACGAAGAGACTCGCCGGCGACGATGAGAAGAGTCGACGATGAGAAGAGTCGCCGACAATTTTTTTTCTTTCCCCGTGTTCTGTTGAAAAAAAAGTGTTTTATTAGGTTTTATTAAAATAGTAGCAAAAACCTTTTTTCGATGGCAATTCTGTAATAAAGAGAACATCACAAGGTTTAAAAGACTTTTCATGTCTTCTCATCTCTACAAAGTTGTTTTAGTTATTACTTTCTCCGTTCTCAAAAGATTGATGTTGTAGAAAAAACAAATATTTCAAAAAGATTGATTTTTTACATTCTCAATACATTATTAATGAAAAAATAATGATGAATTATAAATTCCAAGACACATTAATTGGTTTTATTGAATTACTATTGGTTTAGAATCATAGGAAATTGTTTAGTACAAAAGACAAGACATTTATAACTAAGAATTAATGTGTTTTCTTAATAGTTGTGAAAATTCTACAACATCAATCTTTTGAGAACGGAGAGAGTAGTAGACTTTTCAAGGTTGTTTTAGTTATTAATGCAAATGTGAAATCTGCATTCTCTGTCCTCGAGCTCCTAGAAGCAATGAAAGTTTCCACCTATCTTTTAATAAGCCTATTATTTCATTAAATCTAAGAATATTCACAATCTCATAATGCTTCGTTGATGTAGGAACAATGGTTCTTTTCGTGATCACCAACACAACCCACCACAAAATCAATATATTCTTTCTACATCGCTTCATCTTCCCAACGTCACATATACCTTGTTGAATACGTACTTTAGTTTGGGTAACGATCCATATATCATTTTTGTCTACCTTCTTAAAAAATACTATTCATTAATGAGTTTCAAACTTCAACTTTCATTCAGATTTGTGTTTTTTTTTTATTCGGTGTTTAACTGTTAGTACATTAGACCTAAAATAGTTCTGTAACATTTGTCTTCACTTCTCAAGATTTTGATATATTTTAAGATCGAGATATTTTTATTAAAAAATAATGGTGGCTGAAATTAAATTCTGAAAATTAAGCGGAAAGGGGAGTCGTTGACCAAATTAATATTTTTGTATGTATGAAAAAAGTTCAAGCCTTGACCATTTTAAACTGTCAAACCGGTGGAAACTTCAAAACTTCGATTATTCAGTAGCCCAATTGTATTGACAAATTTTTTTTTCTTCTTAAATTTGTGGGAGGATTTGGATTAGTCTGTTATATGACCAAAAAAACCATGAAACCTTGGGTAAGTTTTTTATATAACCAGAAAACCAAACCATGAAACCTTGGGTAAGTTTTTTATATGACAAAAAAAACCATGAAAACTTGGATAAGTTTTTTATAAAAACAAACTCGATACCAAATTTTTTTTTTTTTTTTTTCATACCAAATTCTTCATAAAATACAGTAAAAATGAATGTTTTAGTATTGAATGATACCTTAAAAACAAGTTGAAAAAACAATAGTCAAAATGACCACTTGTCTCTTTCACTTGAAGCAAACCAAACCAAACCAAACTAATTAACTTGGTTTAACCACAGATCAAGCTCGAGATGCACCAACAAAACTAATATCTCGTTAAAGGATAATTTTCTCAATTTTAACCAACAAAAATCTCTGACAAAAGCAAGACCAAAACAAAATATTGAAACAGTTTCAAGTTCCTCAAACATAAATAAAATATCCCAAAAATTTTCAAAGTCTTATTAGAATGCCAATGGCAGGGACTAGCCAAAGATGCTTACGACTATAACCATTCATGTCATCAGTCACGGAACGAGGTCAATAAACGGAAACGAGGTCCACCACGTCTACCTCTACCACGTCTGCTTCCACTGCTCCTGCCACTGCCACCACGGCTTCTGCCATGGCTGTTTATGCTGTTGCACCTTCCACCGATGTTGTCTCTTCCATCATCACTGTTGCCACTACTGCTGCCGCCATCAGGGCGAAGTGACTCTAAGTCTCCTCTAGCAACTTGTCTCTGCCCAGAAGGAATCATAGAACTAGTGGGGACTGGTCGAGTTACATCTTCCAAGTGTTCTTCCATCCAAGCACGGATGGCCGCTATATCAGGTGTAATCCAATTAGCATTGTATACTGAAAAATCGTCTTGACTAGACAAGTTATCAGCCGTAGATGTTGCAGCATCAGTGTTGAGGTTACTGCCACACACAAACAAACAAAATAAATAAATCTCTATGTTGAAGAAAATGTCTAGCCAATGAAAACAAAATGAAAGAGAGAAAAACGTGATTTTTTTGATTGAAGAAAAAAGTAAAAGGAAGGTACCGATGATTCAAGTACGAATGCCGAGTGTAATGTCTTGCTGTCATACTACCACGGTCTAAACCGTTCCAGAAATACCTTGGATTAGAAGGTACTGGACTAAGCAGAACATGTGAAGCATAAGAATGGACCTGTCCTAAGTTGGTAGTCAAACTAGAATTCTCAGTGATTCCAAAAGCAGCAGCAACATCTTCTGCTTGAGCTAAGGTGAGATGATAGATTACATAACGACATTGTTGTCCTGCTGATTCATGTGCATGTATGTCCCTTCAAAATTTGTGAGAGAGGCAATGGTTAAAACTCATCACAAACGACAAGTTCTGGTTTACCAGAGTTGTACTACGTATAGAGCCGTGCCGTAATGATTAAATTTTAAACAATGGCTTAGGGAATCAATTTTTTTTTTTTTTTTTTTTTGTCAATTTTAGGGCAGAAATTTTTTTTAAAAAAATTAATATAATATAGTTTTATTAATTATTAATCTCAAAGTAGTATTTATATTTACATGGACGTAAGTTTGAAAATATTAGCAATATGGGATTTCCACAATAAACAAGTATATTAGCTCATAATTAGTAGTTAAGTAATTAGATTAAAAATATTCTTTTAAAAAGTTTTTAAGAAATTGCTAATCTTAAAAAACCTAGAGAAATTAATTTTGAAAGAAAACTTCTAAAGAACATTGATTTTGAAAGGTTGATTAATTACTTATGTTATTATTTAAAATTATTTACATATTAAACATTGTATTGAATATATGCTCTTCCAATATCTTGTTGTTAATAATTTGTTATTTAAAAATTATTGACAAATTAGAAGATATTGAATAACAATTAATAACTCATATTTAAAGTGTTCCACGCCTATCTTATTAAAAGATATTGTACTGTAACTAAATCTAACGGTTATACCTTAGAAATTTTGTCTAAAAAATTTATAACGAATATCAATTGCCCGCCAATAATGTTTATAAAGTATGAATTGAATATCAATTAGTTACATATATTAAAAATATTAACGCCAATTCATATCCAATATCTTGCTTTCTCATTATATCACTAATTATATTTTTTTAAAATCAACACAAGCAAATGATACATAACATTATTGTGAATCAGTTCTATAAATAAATTAGTATGAATTTAATTATTCAAAAACCAATGTTAGCTTATAAATTGTAGAAAATGCTGGAAAATGATTTTCTATCTCAAAAAGAATTAATTATTTTACTTTTTTTTGTCAAAAATAATATTAGGTAATGTGTGGTTGGTAATAATGGATTTTAAAAAATTAATATTTTCACATATATTAGGTAAAAAATATAGAAGAAATATTAGTTGATTATAATTTGTTAAAAATTGTAATTTATAGAAATATTGTAAAACTGGTAAAAAATAAAAATCTTTGAAATATATTTTTCCTAAATGGGGGACTTCTGCATGTTTAGTCCTAGTGTGGGGCTCACCCATTTCCTTTTGAGGCAGGTTTTTATTATTATTAAAATTACTACTAAAATATGATAAAAAACAGGCAAAAATGTAAAAAAATATAACAAATATTCACAAGACATTGGACACTAAACTAATCCATGTATGACAGATATATTTCCAAACAAATATTCATAAGACATTGGACACTAAAATAATTCATCATGTATGACAGATATATTTTCTATAATCTCATTATATATTCTATAAATATATGATAGATAAAAATAATAATATAAATAGCTAACATGGAATATGTGGTGTACCACATCATTAACAATTTAGTGTCTACGGTCAATTTAATGGATGCATATTTTTAAATAGAGGTTTCTACCAAGAAGATTTTTTATTAATCATTCGCATGACTATAAATCGCATAATTAAGCTCAGGTGTCTTTCGTCTCTTTTTTGCAAACGACACCTTTTTGCAAATAAAATGAAAAGGAATGTCAAATTATCCTAACTATTCTAACTTTTTCTAAATTCAAAAGAATTTTCAAATCCGTTAGATTTCCAGGAACCAATAACCCCCACTTAAAATGAACGGGTCTCCAATCAACACACCAATTTTGCATAGTCATCAATACAATTCCCAATAACGCACATGCTTAAATAAGAGAAGAAATGAAACATAGTTTAGGAATAACACATATCAAAAGATCCTCAATAGATCGTCGCATCTCAAAAAAGAAGAAAACGATAGTTTATTTGGCTGACAAAGAGACCATACATGAAAAAAACCACAATCACGAAAGAGGCCAAAGTCAATAACGATCTAAACTCGTCTCCGAAATGGCTTTGTGCATCCGGAATGGCACAAGATCATGATCTTTGAATTAATACATGATACTCTTATCTAACGCGACAAGCCAACATAAGTAAAGGCTGCACATCGGCCTAGATCCAAAATCTCTACTATAATGGTGTAATTTTAAGCCGACCATGCACTGTTTTGCTTGCTTGGACGCTTGAGAATATGGATTTGTTCTCATGCGTCAAATAGAAACTAATGGATCCTACCACAGGACACGAAGTACACAAATGCTTCTCAGGGTACAATCATATATCTACATCGACCCCGACGATCAAGAGAAAATTTCAATCATTACCACTCAAAAGATTTCATGCTAAATGACCCTTTTGAGCTGAAGAATATCAGGAAAAAACACTTACCAACGGTGTGCAAACTGATGTTTGAAGAGAAAATCAAAGACACAACAGAGGTCTACGTGAATGAGAAGAAAGAAATCTAAACAGAAAAATATCAAATAGAAACTTTAATTTCACAACATCAAATCATTGCAGAAAAAAAACAACAACATAACAGCCTGTTTTCTTTTCCTGGGACTGGCCTTTGGAGCCTTCCTTCTCTACCCAAATGTTGAAATGAGGAAGTTCTTGTAAATGCTCATGAACTTGGCCACAAATGCTGCAATGTTACATCCATAATGTAAGAAGATTTTTACTTTATTTTATGTAACTTTTATGGCCAAATGCAATAGCTACTGACCTTCTATGTGAAATATGGCTTTCTGACCTAATCGCATCCGATGTTCCTGTAAGAAGAGCCAAAGTCAGATCATGAAGAAAGCCATCAAAGCAAAGCACCAGAGCTCAGGCTCAAAAGAAAAGACAGAAAAGAAAAAAAAAGAGAACACAGACATTGAGATACTGGTGAGAACATCTAAATTTTTTAACCGAAGACTAAGATCGGTATACAAATAAACTTACATAATATGCAGCCCAATGGCAGACTTCAAGCTTTAGGTCCGGGTCCAGTCTCTTCAGCAATTCATGAAGAAGTTTCTGGAAACGCATAAACAATACGTAAAAAAAAGAAAGACAAACGGACATGAATACATAATCAAATACCAAATTGTTTTTGTTTAAAAAACCTTCAGTATGACGTCCGGTGGAATGCAGTTAACTAGCAATTCATACACCTTCCCACGCACTTGAAACAACCTGAAGAAGCGCACAAAAGATGATAAACTCAAGTGAGGGATGAAACTCATAAACTGTAAAATAAAGAATTTACTAGAGAGTGTTACCCTTTAGGACTCTGCTCCTTCATCATGTCAGTTGCTATTTCAACAACATACTCTTCCCAATCCATGGGAGATATCTCTTGGTTACCTGTGAATGGATAACTACCCAAAAAAAACATATTAATGGGAATATGAAAGAACATAAGAATCAATCTCAATGATCGTTTATGATGCTTACTTTTGGACACGACACGTCTCAAGTGACAAAATAGCTCTTCTAAGACTACGGTTTGATTTTTCGGCAATACGAGCAGCAAAACCCTGGGGTAGTTGCAGACTTTCCTTCTTCGCAACGAACTCCAACACTTTCACTATCTGGAAACAGAGAAGTACATTTTTTGTGAACTGCAATCTTGTATACTGAATCTTTGGAAAAAAGTTTGGACGGTGTCAAATAAAGCAAACACTGAATCTCATGCCATCTTCATGTTAGCAACTACAAATTCTCTTTAGTACATATATTTAAATCACATGAACAAAGTTGCACATCATAGAGATGTATCAAGACCTCGTGAATGATTCTCTTCGAGATAAAAGTTGATATATAGTGGCAAGTCTTAACTTGTGTTTTTTTTGGGAAATCTAATGAAACAGGATTATGGCTTGACTATGAGATCCCCCAAATGATGTGCATTCTAAAGAAAAGGTTTGATATGAGTTTTCTCTAGAAAAGCCACAAAGCAAGATTTGGTGTCTCAATGCTGAGTTGAATACTATATTTCCACTATCGGCAACCTTCCACAAATTTGGTTGACGAATCATTTGAGCAACTATTTTACAATGACAAGGGAACAGTTTCTGTACCTCTTCCTGCGAAGGTGCATTTATCCGCACATTAAGACAACGAGACTTAATGGCTTCTGTAACCTTCGAAGAGCTGTTACAACATAATATGAGACGGCAAGATGAGCTATACTTCTCCATTGTTCTCCGCAATGAATGCTGTGCTTCTCGTGAGAGCTTGTCAACCTCATTTAGTACTAACACTGCCAATACAAAACAGAAACAAGTTAAACTATGCGCTTGGCACAACGAAATCTTTTATCCAATGCCCTTTATAAAAGCCTCACATGTCTTTGTATCCAAAATTAGCTTATCAATTTTTTATAAGCCCTCAACATCCAAAATTTATCCAGTTATGATACTTTTGTACAGAATAACGGTCAGGCGTACCTTTATATCCCTTTTTTCCTTTAGTGTCAATTGGTCTGTTCTTGGCCATTTCTTTAATAATCTCTTGAACGATATATCTGTCCTGAAAGCCTGCGTCACTTGGAGTAAGTTCCACATGATTGGTGCTTGATAATGTAGTGAGCTCCAGATCAAGAGTTCTACTCCCAGCCTGCATTTATCAAAATTGTCAGTTATCCCAATGTTGTCATGTTTAAATGAAGAATCTGGCAAGAATGACCACCCAGAGAAATTGATAGCAATCACATCTCTGGCTTCACAAGTAAAAAAATACCAATCTAACAATGGCACAAGACAGATATGAGTATCAAGTAGCAAGAAGGATAAAAGTAAATGAAATGAAAGGGGGAAAAAGATGTGCAACTCACATCAACTTTCCACGCCCTGTTCTCCACTTTCACCTGCAGTCAAGTAAAATCCAATCGAAATGTGTAAATTATCATAATTTTCAGTTCCAGTAACACCGCTAGAGTAACTTCCCAAATCAAAAACCATATCTCAACATGCAAAAAGAGTATCAAATTCGTCATCTTTCAGTACTGAGACAAAAATTAAGGTTTTTTTCTCTAAAATCCTGCATTACCTGACAAAAAAAAAGCAAAAGGGAAAGAAGGATACCTTCTCTGCACTGGCACCAAATATCTGCTTGAGAAGCGCAATGATTAGGGTTTTCTTACCCGAACCTGACGGTCCATAGAAGAGCAAATGCGGACAATCTTGTTCGGTAACCTAACGGGATAATCGATAAATTAGCTCTTAAATCATCCAAAAACTCTCCGAAAATCCCTAGGGATCGAAGAAATTACATACCAATTTCTTGAGATTTTGAGCGATATCCTCATGAACGATGACCTTGTCCAGCGATTTCGGCCTGTACTTGTCGACCCACAACATCTTCGCTCACCACCCTTTAGGGTTTTGCCGAACACAATCAAAAGTGGCGGGAAAGTAGTGAATCGTCTTCCTCTTCCTCACCAACTTCTTCGTGAGAAGTCTTTATACTGACACTTTCTTCCACTAAGCCTAAATCCTTTTACTTTGCCTAGGAACACAAACTCTCTCTTTGGTTTAGAGTATTACATATTTTATTTATTTATTTAACTCGCCTTCCTCATATATACCATTCCCAACGATTGTGAAAAACTGAAAATATACATAACTTATTATGAATTTGATGAACAATTACAACTTGGCATAAACCACTCAGAGTTTCCAATAGATGTTGAATCTGTCAAAAACACCAGTGACCAAACCCCAGAAGAGAATCTCTGCGAAAATGACATACATAAGAACACCCACTCTACGTGAATGCCATACTCGAATAAAAACGTGCTCCCGAATCCAGTTTACCTATAACCATGTATCAATCAACACAAGATGCGTAAGATAACGTTAGGTTCAATGGCGCCATTACGAGGTGCAAAGAAACGACGAGTTTTTTTACCAGTGTGTTGCGCGGGTCGTGATAGTACCAACCGTTGAAGAAAGCAGCCAAAATGCCTTCAGCTCCCATCACGTACACCAGCATTGCGTTCATGCCTATCCATTTTAGAGGTGGAAACATTTTCTTCCACCCCAATATATCCACCTGCAAAATCCCCCAAAAAAGCAAACAACAATTCGTTTCGTGCAAAGTTTATCAAGAGTCTTTCTTGTTGTCAAATGCGAAAAAAAAAATAACAAGAATCACCAGAGAGTACAAGGCAGAGAAGACGAGTGCAGCTGCACCAGAGGTCACGCATATGTAGCTGAAACTGTAGAGTTGTTTATTCAAAGGCATCACTGCAAACATTTTGAGTTTCTAATACATACATGTAAGAGAAAGAGAATGTTATAGATAACTGAGTTGGACCAAAAACAAAGGTGTTTCTCACAGTGGGTGAAATGTAGAATGAGCCCAAGAGTAAGGAGAGTGAGACCGGTGGAGATCCAATGTTTTAGCCGAGCAGAATGCCCCTGAAAAAAATTAGTAATGTTGAAAACAGTGATAGTTTCGTATGAGCTTGAGGGTTATGTTTTATCAAGTAAGTTGACCTTCAAGTGTAAGATAATATGTCCAAAATGGACTCCGATGATTGTACAAAGAATAGCAGATATGGAGCTGCATCAGACAAGTTTCTGAGTGATTTAAACTTCTGAACAAGATTTACTAACTCTGATGACAAGATTAGACCTTAGGACTCCTTCAGGCTCAAACGGAGCATGGCACCATGATGCTGCATCTTGTCGTAAAGATCCCTCATAGGGGGAATCATCGGTGCACGCCTAAAACTCAAAATACCACATTAGGATTCAGTCCATTGACATAAATCATATTATCATTAAATTCAAAATAACACATGCATTAGGATTCAGTCCATTGACATAAATCATATTATCATTAGTAGACATTTTTTCTTCTATGATTCAAAACTTGTAAAACTATAAACATATCACTAATGACACATTATCTTCTGTGACATAAAACTCAAAAACGCATTAGGATTGGCGTAAAACATTTTCTAGCATGCTCAATCAAAAAAGAGGCTAGCACAAAGGGATTTCATCTAGGGGTGGGCGTTTCGGTTTAATTTCGGGTTCGGTTTGGGTTCGGTTCTGTTCGGTCTATTTGGTTTTAGTAAAATTCTAACCAAAGCCAACCAAACTTAGTTCGGTTCGGTTTTGATTCGGTTCGGTTTCGTTCGGTTTTATTTAAACATAAACCATAAGTATTGTATTGTATCTAAAAATAATCAGCATAAGTCATACATATTGTATGTTAGCTTTAATACGTATTGTAGGTTAGCTTTTAATACATAAATTATACTAAAAAAATCAACATAAATCATACGTATTGTTTCTATATTACTATTAAACATAATTAACTAATAAGTGAAATAAACATATTGTTTTTCGGTTCGGTTCGGTTCAAAACCGAACCGAACCGAACCATTTGGGTTGAGGGAAAACTCATCCAAACGGTTTGTGTGTAGACTTTGGTTCGGGTTGGGTCGGTTTGAGTTCGGTTGGGTCGGGTCGGTTCGGTTAAAATGCCCACCCCTAATTTCATCAAATGAAATCAGAAACTTGGGTATAGTACCTTGGATCGTCTCCACGCAGGATGGTGATACATATGATTGATCCCTAAAACTTGTCTGTCAATATATCCAACAGCATTGCAGGGAGGGTTTAGCTTTCCTCTCACTCCACATGACACCTAGGAAGCATTCACAGAACTTCTTAAATGATCTGATCATGAAATCTACACAACGGTGATAACGTGCAACATCCAAAGACTTACAGATTGGATTTTCCCATAGAGAATGCTATCTTTATCATAGACAACAAATTCCCAGTCAGGTACATAAGTTCCATAGAGAGTGGCAATATAAATCACAAGAACTGATGCACCCACAATCCTGTGAATGTACTAAAAACAAGATTAGTCCGAAACTCTCGATCTGGTTTTTTCTGACTAACTCAAAATGTTCGGTTTTACCAGTGCCAATAATATGATTTGAAAACTGAGAACCTTCCAGTTTGCAAATTCTCATCATGTGATTCCTTTGTGAAGATTTCGACCAATGATACAACCAAGTAGGATAAAGCTATTCTCTACATTAAGAAGAAATATATATATATATCTCAAGATACACATCAAGCATCTAAACCGCGTATAGATACATGTAATGACTCTTGAGCCTGAGACAACACCTGGAGAATCCCACAAAATCTCATCATAGTCACATCAACGCCGTATGTTAATTTGTCAGGAGCGTGAGAGAAACCGCCTTTTCAGCACAAGAAATGAAGAATCAATCATCTATACGAAGAAAAGTAGACTACAAGGTTAGAGTGAAAATCACCTTGCAGTAGAAGACCCCAGAAGAGAAGCTTGCAGGTTCTAAACCCCACCTTCTTACAAGCTTCAAATTTGTTCGGAATTCTCTGAAAATTCAAAACCAAAAACGGGAAGAATTGTGCATGTTTTTAGCCAATTAGACAGCGAACTATGCGTAATCTGATTCCTATTCAACAAGTTGGAAATCAAATTGGAGCAATTTATGAAATGGAGAATAGGAACACCTTGAAGGCAAGTGCGATGGAGACGCCGACGATGAACAAAAAGAAAGGCATGACGAAATCGGCCAAATTACAACCGTTCCACGGAGCGTGAGCAATCGCTGGCCAGTCTCCTCCGGCGTCATCTACGAGAATCATCAACTGTTCTTCCAATCAACGGTCGAGATTTAACAGTACAAGTTCGAAATTCGCACTAGTTAAAAAGATAGAGAGAAGAAAGATACGGCGACGGTGAGGCCGCGGAAGATGTCGAGAGATGCAAGTCGTCTATTTCCGGCGAGGCTCCGAGTGGAAGCAGTTTCTTCCGGTACGAGGAGGCGTTGATCGTGACTTGTCTCCGGTTTGATTTCCGCCATTACTGTCCGTGGCAGAATTAATTCTACTTGGAAAAGAACGCACAAATTCGCTGGTGAGTATGATAATGTTTATTGCATGATAATGTTTTGTTTTCTCATCGTTATTTGATGTTCTATTGTGGACACACAAGAATATCTTAGAGAATTCTTTTGGTGCAACCAATATCATAGAAATTTGTTACATAGTAAAGAAATCGAAACTAAAATTTATTCCAAAATAAATTCGCAGTCTGATATGTCGAAATTGAATCGATGATCACAAACTCCATCAACACTTTGGTCAAGCTATATACACTACCAAGTATCAACCAAGGTATACAAAACAAAAACAGAAATTTGGTACAAAATGGTAAGAAATTTCTTAAAATCCAAGTTCTTGGAATAATATCTCATTAGCGTAACAATTATAGTCAAATAAGAGAATTTTAATAGTACAAAGATTCCTGTAATTGACTGGTCAGATTCAATCTAGTGCAAATGAAACAGAAGTACATCTTCACGCAAAAAAATAAAATGGTATTTAGCCACTCATATATTTCAAATTAGAAACACACTCCCTTAACCCTTACATAAAAATAGAAAACACCAACTCTAACAGGTTTCTTCTCTGGTCTAAAGACAAAGAAACATATTAAAAATTGTAAAGCGTCTAAAATTCACCCCTTCTTATGTAACTTTGGTTTTCTCTACAATCAGAGCAGTGATTTGGTGTCAGCAAGAAACAGAGAAACTCCTAAACGTCGTTGCATCAACCTCGTCCACGACCTGCTCCTGTATTCACAACATATGAAAGTTTAAGCTTAAATCTCACCGTGCGGACAAAACTACCAAAAATATCAGTACAGGTTTTTGGTGTATACTTGTAAAATCAAAGTTTTGTGACAGCTTAGGTTGTGTTTTTTTACCTCTGTTTCCAACCATCTTCCCCACTGGACCTCCTCGGCCTCGTCCTCTGGCCCCTCCATCATCGATACCGCGTCCTCTTCCACGTCCAAGCCCTGGAGGTTTCCTATCTGCACATATTTAACCATTGTTGACAGTTATGACAAACAGCTTGCTTGCGTTTGGGAGAAAAATAATCCATAATTCTTGCCATTGCTTAACTCCTCAACACATGATCTATAGCGAGAACTAAGAACGAACTTGAAACAAACCCCATGAATAGGATCAACACATAAGCATATTAAGCAAGATTACAATTAAGGTATTCTGAGATGTCTACTCTAGTCAAATCTCGCTTGACAAGAAAATTATAGCGCTAAATATATGACACCTCGAAAGCTCAAAATTATATATCAGTAAAAGGCACAATATAGACATAAGAAAACAATACCTGTGCGGGTCTTCTCCTCCTGTACTTTATCAATCACCTGAAAAGAGAAAAACCCAAACATAAGTCAACTCAATCTACGAGAGAAATGAAATGTAAGCACCTTCTAGAAGCAGTAAGAACATAAATAGAGAAATCTAGTTAAGTAAATGTATATGATCATAGAGGGATCCAAAAGAGAATACTCCAAAGACATGGAGTTACTGGCTTCAGAAACACAATAGAGCAAAGTCTATAAAAGTGAGTAATTATTCTGGTCAGGCAAAAACCATTCCCTGTGAATATCGTCAAGACACGCTACAACAAGAGGCAAGCCATTTGTTGAACATGGTTCAACAGAAATGCCTCTTGGAGCATATATCTGATTTGGCTAAGCATCATCACTCCAGAGCAAAAAAGAAAACCAAAAGAAAAAAAAGACTAGATCAATCGACATATACACCAAAGAATATATCACCTCATCTGGAACCCGAAGGTACTTGATTGTGTTACCACGGATATAACATTCCGGCATTCTCCAAAACCTGTCTCCGTCCTACAGTGCAATCAAGCAGCAACGTATCTGAGTGTCAACCACACAAAACTTCATCACGGAATAGAAACAAATGGAAATGTGTATCTACATTTACGAAATCAGAAGATAAACCTTTGATGTACAGATGACTTCACGCAGATGGATGTTCATCCATGTATCACAATTCACCAAATGCCCATTGTACGTCTCTCCATTCTTGAGCTCCACAAGCTACCAAAACGATTCAACAATCAAACAAATGCAAACTTTCAGAAAACGAAGTTCCTATGCAACATCTCAAATTCGAACAGTGCTAACTTAATTTCGGCTCCATCTATTACAAAACTATATTCAAAAGGGCGAAATTTTCCTTACCATAGGATGCCCTTGAGCAGTCTTGAGCAACGAAAGAGGAAGCTAAGAATCAAAACACAAAAGCTAGAGTCAAAATTTGAGATTTATACCCAAAAAGATGGAAGAAGAAAAACCCTAGATACATTTAAGTCCATCAAGCAACTTACCATCTTTTCGAATCGGAAGATTTAGAGATCCTTAAACAACCTGATATCAACAGAGAGTTATGAATAAGATGCGAAGAACAGAACTAAACTAAACCCTAGCGAAAATCTGAAACAAGGATTGGGTTTCTCTACCGCTAAGAAGGTGACGGCTTTGAGGAGAGTGAGCGATGAGTAGATGGAAAGAGATCGAAGACGACGACTGAAGCGGCGAGATTTCGAAATCGGTTTGGTTTTTCTCTTTCTCGGCTCTTTACATTGGGAGGGATCTCTGATTATTAGGTCAGTGAAACTTTTAAGGCTTTTGCAACCGTACCCCTCAGCTTTCTAATATTTCAAATTTGGCGTTCTAGTATATTCACATATTTAAAAGTAATAAGTCAATCAAACATCCGATGTCGTCCAGCGGTTAGGATATCTGGCTTTCACCCAGGAGACCCGGGTTCGATTCCCGGCATCGGAGCTTTTTTGCACTTAGTAGTATTTTTAGTTTGAAATTTTGATCTTGAGAAAACCAAGTACACTTGATCATTTTTAATGTGGTCTTATCCTAAACCGATCCAGTTAAAATCTTAAAACTCAGTAATGTGAGATACTTGACACATTCAATCACCCGAGATACTTCACACATGTCTATATTTAGCAAATCCAACTCCAATGTTCTTGAACGTTGGCCATCTCCAGTAACTAAATATAAAGCATAGTCTCTTATCACCCAAACTGTACAACTGTGAATGGGTAACTGGTTTCAGCACATGAAAAGCTGATAATCAGGTTCCTGAGCTCCGACATTCAAGTAATTGACATCAACCGCGGTTATTCCCAAATCATCTGGTGGAGAACGGATAAGAAAGAAAACTTCATTAGATCATAAAAAACTTTTAACTGTGTGAACAATGAAGTAATGCATGAAAGAAACAGTTGATCAAACCTTCGTATATTGTTCTTACAAACTTAACATAGTCAGGGATGAGATCTCGGTATATGATTCCATCTGGGCGTGCATCAAGCACCACAAGTACACCTATGGATCAATCAGATGATAAGGTAACAATATAATTGCTTCTCGCGATTCAACACAACACAATACAAAAGTTCTGGAATGAACAAGAGTAGTCTTGGATGCGTTTGTTGGTATTTTAGTTTTACTCTTAGAAATGAAAACAGAGAGTTAGGATAAATTATACCTGGAGCAAGCCAGTCGGAAGTAGTGCTACTGGGTAATGGTCCAAGCCAAAGGATATTCCTCAAGTTCATTGAATCATCGTACGTCACGTCAGATCCTAACAGAAAGACAATACAAATCATATTACTGAAGATTCAAGAGATCTATGTGACTATTTCTATGTTCCAGTTACACGGACTGTAGCAAATTAAGATACCTCTCTGGCAATATCCCATGTTGTAAGAAAATTCTTTCTTGTCATAGGCTGGGTATTCTTTAGCATGAAACCTACCATTTGCAATCAAACACAAGATACTCTGATCAACAACACTCCCTAAAATCTACTGCAACCTTATACCCACCTTAGAATTCTTCCAACAATCACCATTATATATGCTTAGCCTTTCTAGAAATTTCAATTGCAACAAGATTCACTCGAATGTACACTGCTCTAAACTAATTCAGTAAATCCTCTCCTAACAGAACATGACTCTTGTTTAGTCGATAGTCATAAGACCATTCCAAGAACCAGAGTGTGTTTTGAGAAGGCAAGGGGGCTTACAATATTCCAAGGCGTCCAGAATCTAAGGCAAGGAATAAGTGGCCATGGAACAGATCATATCGAGTCAAGGAAACATTCAATCCTACACTAGGTCCCCTAGATTCAATTAGACGAAACAAGAACTCGAAATATGAGTTCACTTCCTGTTCATCGGCATAACTATTTAGATCACACTCACAAGAACAACTTATGGTCGTCAATTCATACCATACAAGAAAAATGTTTCAAAATTAGCTTCTTTTACCTCTGCTATGAATTGACGACCATAAGTTGTTCTTGTGAGTTGACATTTACCTTTTCTTGATCCTTCCACATCAGGAACCTACATGAACCTTAAATTAAGCAGATTCAACCACTAATTATAAGGAATTATAAGCCAGACGAACCGGGAGCATTTTGGGATCGAGGGTTCGCTGAATTGCCCCGGGATCACCACCGGAGTCAACAGCCAGACGAGCAAGCTCCAGAATCGGCTCCGGTGGCCACCATACCAGAGAGTTATCCTCCTCAAACTTATTCCGCCTCTCAACGGCGTCGATTTTCCCCGAGCAGAGTCCAGTGCGAAGCGAGCATTTTCCCAATTCGGGTCCATGTTTATCCGTCTTGAAGGGGACGAGGAATTTGAGACACGATTGGATTTCCCGAGACACATTAGGGTTAACGGTCGACGCGGAGGAGGGTGGTCCTAAAACAGAGAGGAGATCGCCGGCGGTGGCATTGGGAGAACGGGAGGTGGAGAATTTGAAGGAAGAAGCTGCTGCGATGGAGAAGGAGAAGAAAATGGTGAAACGAAGATGTTAACATGTGTTTAGCTCTGTAACCTGTAACTTAAGTCTTTAAGTCTTTGTGTTTAACGCTTAGTTATGTTTAATGAGCCTTGTCTTAGTTTGGATTGTTTCGGTGTTAGGAAAGTCCAAAGTTGATTAGGTTTCCTTAATCAAGTTGGCTTAGTCTCTTACTTGCTATAAAAGAGATTAAGTTGTTAGACTTGGGTTGTACGGAAAAAACATATCTTCTTCCTCGAGTATTATCTCTGCATTAGAGAGCTCGATCTTCCTTGATAGTGAATTGCTGGTCTTAGCCGGCTTCAGAGCAGTAGTTTAACCATCTCGGTGGCGAAGCTCTGGGTGAACAATTGTGTCTTGTGTTCTTACTTGTGTCTTACGTTTTTCTTGTTCAATCGATCGAACCTAGGTTGGAGCATTACTTATACCTAATAAGTGTTAATTCCTCAACAGCTGGTATCAGAGCTTCGGCTAAAGATCGTGATGTCGAATCCAAGGATTGAGGTGGAGAGATTCGACGGCTCCGGTGATTTTCAAATATGGAAAATCAGGATGATGGCTAACTTTGGTATTCTCGGTTTGAAGAATATCTTGACCGACGAGAAGCTGATGATGGAAGTTCCTTTAACAAAATTGGAAGAGAAGAAACCGGTTGGAGTTGAACCGGATACATCGGAAGAAGCTTCGTCAGGGTCTGTTCCAACGCCATCATCCACGGTGGTTCCTGCGGCACCGGGAATGAAGTTTGTTCCCGATCCAGAGAAGATTGAACAATCAGATAAGGCTAAAAATCTGATTATACTGCATATCAGTGACAACGTCCTCAGGAAAGTACAACATTGTGAGACCGCAACTGCTATGTGGTCTTTGTTAGATCGATTGTATATGGCAACTACCTTGCCGAATCGAATCTATATGCAGCTCAAGTTTTATACATTCAGGACCGATGAAAACAAATCAGTTGATGTGAATGTGGATGAGTTCTTGAAGACTGTTGCAGAGTTACATAGTCTTCATGTAAGTGTCTCTGAAGAAGTGCAGGCGATTCTGTTCTTGAGTTCATTACCTGCTAGTTTTGATCAACTAAAGCATACTCTAAAGTATGGACGAGATTCTTTAACTCTTGAAGAGGTTATTTCATCTGCAAAGTCTAGAGAAAAAGAGCTTGCTGAGAAGCAGTTGGAGAAAGGTCATGCTTCTGTGTTGTACACTAAAGAACGAGGGAGACCCGTTGGTAGAGGTAAGTTAAATCAGCGAGGTAGATCTAGGAGTAAGTCAAGCTCTGGATCAAAGGTGATTTGCTGGTTTTGTCGAAAAGAAGGACACATTAAGAGAGATTGTTTTGCTAGGAAGAAGCAATATGAAAGTGATGGAGACGGTGAGGCCGGTGTTGTAGTAGCACAGGAAGAGCTGGGAGATGCCTTGAGTGTTGCGATTGATAGTTGCAAGGAAAACTGGGTTATAGACTCAGGTTGCTCTTACCACATGTCATCTAGACGAGATTGGTTTTATGAGTTTGATGAAGGCAGTTCTAGCAAGATTCTCCTAGGTGATTTTAGAACCGTTGAGTCTCAAGGCATTGGTTCTATAAGGATAAATACACATGGAGGTTCGGTTAAGGTGCTAAAGAATGTGAGATATGTCCCTCATCTACGAAGAAACTTGATATCTACACCCACTTTGGACAAGTTGGGTTTTCTTCACTCGGGAGGTAATAGTAAGAAAGAGTTTTACAAGCATGGTAAGTTTGCTATGAGAGGAATTATGCAGAATAGCTTGTATGTGCTTGATGGTTAGACGATAACCGAGGAAGTGTGTCAAGTTAAGAAGGTCACGGGTTTGGCTCCTATGTGGCACAGTCGCCTGGGTCATATGAGTCATAAGAACTTGCAAATTTTGGTTAGAGACGGCATCTTGAAGAAGAAAGATGTTGGCAAGGAGTTCTTCTGTGAACATTGTGCTTTAGGAAAAGCTAAGAGAGTAAGCTTTGAATCCGGGAAACATGATGCAACACATGTTCTTCAATACGTGCACGCAGATTTATGGGGTTCACCTAGTGTTGAAACATCGAAGTCGGGTTGTCATTATTTCCTATCTATAATTGATGATTATTCTAGGAGAGTATGGATATACTTCTTGAAATCAAAAGATGAAACTTTCACAAAGTTTCGTGAATGGCAAGTATTTGTGGAGAACAAAACCGAGAGAAAGGTGAAGTGTTTAAGAACCGATAACGGATTGGAATTCTGTAATAGGGTGTTCGATGATCACTGCAAGTCTCACGGCATAGAGAGACATCGGACGTGCACTTATACTCCTCAGCAAAACGGAGTTGCAGAGAGAATGAATCGTACTATTATGGAGAAAGTAAGATGCTTGCTAAGTAAATCTGGTCTTGATGAGTCCTTTTGGGCTGAAGCAGCTGAGGTTTCAGTGTACTTGATAAATCGTACACCATCATCTGCTATTGGTTTTAAGACACCAGATGAGAAGTGGTTAGACAAGAAACCAGGATACAAGCATCTCAAGAGATTCGGATCGGTAGCTTACGTGCATATGGATCAAGGAAAGCTTAAGCCAAGGGCGGTAAAAGGTATATTTATTGGATACCCTCCAGGTACCAAGGGTTACAAAATTTGGCTTGTAGAAGAACAAAAGTGTGTGGTTAGTAGGAATGTTAAATTTCATGAAGATCAAGTTTATGGAGATATTTATCACAAGGAAGAGAGTAAACCTGTCATGAATGTTAAGGATCCTATGGAGAAACCATCAGTTGGTAAAGTGAAGATGATCGTGACTGAACTTGAAGCGTCTAAGGACATTAAAAGATCGGTTCCCAGATTGAGTAATGATGGGATACAATCGGGTAGTTCTGTGGCAGGTTCATCTCGAGGTGGAGCTGAGGTAAGTCCTGAGGTAGAGCCAGTAACACCGGTTTCAGGTGGAGCTCATACCGAGTCTATGGAGCTGAGTGATGGAGAAAGTGATGATAGTCAACCTGGACTTAAGTCATTAATTGGAAGGCAGAATGCTATGGATATTCAAGTAGCTCAAGATAGACCAAGGAGGATTGTTAAGAAACCGATTAGATAAATCGAAGAAAGTAGCTTTGCATTTGCATTATCGGTGGAAGAGTTATTTACGGAAGAAGGAACTATAGCTTTTGCTCTCGCAGCAGCTGGTGTTGTGGAGATAACTGAGCCCCAAAGCTACACTGAAGCTATGGAGAGTGCCGATAGTGAGCTGTGGAATGGTGCTTGTGTCGAAGAAAAAGATTCATTGGATAAAAACAAGACCTGGATTCTAGTTCCTAAGCCAAAGGATAGAATGATTATTGGTTGTAGATGGTTATTTAAGCTAAAGCCAGGGATAGAGATTGAAGAGCCACCTAGATACAAAGCTAGACTTGTGGCTAGAGGATTCACGCAAAAGGAAGGTATTGATTATCAGGAAGTTTTTGCTCCTGTGGTAAAACATGTGTCAATCAGGACGTTGCTTTCGGTTGTTGTGAATTTAAATCTGGAGCTTGAACAAATGGATGTAAAAACCGCGTTTTTACATGGAGAATTAGAAGAAGATCTATACATGTCACAACCAGAGGGTTTTGAAAATGAAGAACACCCGGATTATGTTTGTTTATTAAAGAAATCGTTATACGGGTTTAAGCAATCACCAAGGCAGTGGAATAAGAAGTTTAATCAAGTAATGAAGCTTCAAGGTTTTACAAGAAGTGAACATGACTTCTGCGTGTACACAAAGGAGATTACTAAAGGAAGCTACGTTTATCTTTTGTTGTATGTTGATGACATGTTAATTGCAGCTGAGGACATGTCGGATGTGAAGGAGCTTAAGGCGCAGTTAAGCTCAGTTTTTGAGATGAAGGATTTGGGTTGTGCAAGGAGGATACTCGGTATGGACATCGTTCGAGACAGAGAAAAGGAGATCCTATATTTATCCCAATCCGAGTATCTCAAGAAGGTGTTAAAGAGTTTTAGAATGGAGAATGCAAAGGTGTCGCATACACCCATTGGAGCACACTTCAAGTTGTCTAAGGTCAAAGATTGGAATGAGTGTGCTGATTTAGAGGTAACACCTTATTCTTCTGCTGTAGGAAGTGTCATGTATGCAATGATAGGCTCTAGACCGGACTTAGCATATGGTATTGGAATGGTTAGTCGGTTTATGAGTGATCCAGGACTTATGCATTGGGAGGCTGTTAAATGGTTGCTGAGATATATTAAAGGATCTATAGACCTGAAGTTGGTTTTTACTAAGTCAAAGGACATGAAGGTTCATGGTTATTGCGATTCAGATTTTGCGGCAGATTTAGATAGAAGTAGGTCCATCTCAGGGTATGTTTTTACAGTCGGTGGTAATGTGGTAAGCTGGAAATCAAGTCTACGAAGAGTGGTTGCTCTATCAACTACTGAGGCTGAATATATTGCATTGACTGAAGCGATTAAAGAGGCAATTTGGTTGAAGGGTTTACTTGAGGATTTCGGGTTCAAGCAGGAAGTAGCTCAGGTATGGTGTGACTCTCAAAGTGCCTTGTGTTTAGCCAAGAACAATGTGTTTCATGAGCGAACGAAACACATGGCTACGAAATACAACTTTATCAGAGATATCATTGAGGATAAAGAGGTGATCGTGCAGAAGATTCACACGAGTGTAAATCCGGCTGATATTTTAACAAAGGTTGTGCCGATAAGTAAGTTCAATGCGGCGTTAGACTTACTTAAAGTTCTCAAGAACTAAGAGAGCCGTAAAGGCTCACTCGCCGGTGGTTAAGGACATGGAAGGATTCACAGGAGATCAAGGAGATGTTTTGAAGATTGGAAGAAGTTAAAGTTTCAGAGTCTAAACAAGGTGGAGATTGTTAACATGTGTTTAGCTCTGTAACGTGTAACTTAAGTCTTTGTGTTTAAGGCTTAGTTATGTTTAATGGGCCTTGTCTTAGTTTGGATTGTTTCGGTGTTAGGAAAGTCCAAAGTAGATTAGGTTTCCTTAATCAAGTTGGCTTAGTCTCTTACTTGCTATAAAAGAGATTAAGTTGTTAGACTTGGGTTGTACGGAAAAAACATATCTTCTTCCTCGAGTATTATCTCTGCATTAGAGAGCTCGATCTTCCTTGATAGTGAATTGCTGGTCTTAGCCGGCTCCAGAGCAGTAGTTTAACCATCTCGGTGGCGAAGCTCTGGGTGAACAATTGTGTCTTGTGTTCTTACTTGTGTCTTACGTTTTTCTTGTTCAATCGATCGAACCTAGGTTGGAGCATTACTTATACCTAATAAGTGTTAATTCCTCAACAGAAGAGGCGTGTACGAATTCACCATCTTCGCTTCCTACCTCCGAGTCTAATGAATTTTGCTTTTGGATAACTCCACATTATCTTTCTACTTATGGAGAAACTAGTGTTATGGGACCCGTGTTAGGAGAAGCTGTTATACTACACCGGTTAATTTTATAATGACGAGAAGTTTTTTTTGGGGGGTTCTAAAAAATATGAACAACATTCAAGATGGAATAGTAAGTAAATTTGTCATGGTGACTGATTTTTTTTTATTACTCTTGTTAATTTTGGTTTCTCTCCAAAATCATGGAACCAGATTTTATTAGTTGCTGTGCGATATTTTTTTTTAGTTGTTACATTTTTTTCAATTGAGATTTCTTTCTCCTAATCAGAGTTATAAAGCGTTTACTAGGCGGTGAAAGTGGGTCTAGAGTCTAACCGTATACACAAGCGTATAGCCGTGGCTTAGACAGATGATTATTTCTTTAATAATACGGACTAAGCCGACGAATTCCTTGTTTTAGTTAATAAATTAAAATTTACAGTTTTAGTTAGCAATCTGACTTTTATCAAATTCACCATTGTTGCTTCCTCTTTCTCATGGGTTTTGCAATTTGGTAAATCGACATTATTGATATTACGGAGAAATTGCACTTACGGAGAAATTGAACAAGTTGGAATCCAAACTAATAATCTTTCAAGAAAAAATGTAAATTTTATACATAACAGTTTTGCGGAAAAAATGTAAATTTTATACATTAAAGTTTTGCGTAGACTATTTAAATTAGAGTGACCCATCGAAGCGTCCATTTTATACATAACTAGAATAAAACTCTCGCGATGCGAGGATTATTTGATTTATAGTAAATAGTTAAGTTTAAAAAATGTTTGGAGAAGAAATATACTATATTCTTAATTGAAACCCCAAATTAGATATGTAGTGATTAAAGTTATAGGTTTATATGTAATTTGAAAAATATAGTATCATATTTGAAGAATTTGAAAATCAATAAAGTATATATGCATGATATATGTAAATATGGTTTGAATCATTAAATTATTTTATATAATAGCTAAATCATTTTTAATTTCTTTTTTTTTTGTCACAAACCAAATCATTTTTATGTTTTTGACGATTTTTTTTTTTATGATATTTTGTAAACTTTACACATGAAAAAAATTCTACTAACCAATTTTTTTTTTTTGCTTATTTTTCTTGATATAGTTCTCCGTTTATATATGATCAATTATTTTGTGTTCCCCATATATATATATATATATATATACACATATGTTAAACCTCTGCCTACATATAATGATAGAATCATAGTCGATTCTATTTTTAATTACATATATAATTTGGAGAATTTGGAAATCAATAAAGTATATACGCTTGATATATGTAAATATGGTTTGAATCATTAAACTATTTGATATAATAACTAAATTATTTTTACATGTTTAGACGATCATTTTTTGATGATATTTCGTAAACTTTACACATGAAAAAATACCACTAACCAATTTTATTTTTATTTCTGCTTGTTCTTCTTGATATAGTTATCTTTTTATCCATGGTCAATTATTTTGTGTTCCTCATAAATATACATATGTTAAACATCTGTCTATATATAACAATAGAAATATGGTTGTTTCTATTTTTAATTACATAGTTGGCTATTTTTCTTTTATGTTAAATTTCTCTTTCTTAATTATTTTCAACTAAATATCTTATATAACTATTCTTATAGAGGTTTTGTGAAATTTGTAAAATTAATTAACAATTTTGATATTGAAAATTTACATATTTAAATAATTAACATGTGTTATAATCTAATCGACTACTGAACACGTGTCGCGATCTCGTGAGTTAGAATTATGGTCACTCTCCTTTATATAATAAGATGTTTAAACATACGTATATCTTGTGTGTTATTAGGTGTTAGTGGCCTCGTGGCTACAAGATGAACCAACATGCCACCAACAGCCACATTAAGAAATTATTTGATTCTACCTTTGAACTTTTGTTAATTGATACCATCATCAAACCTTTCTTTGGACAAAACGGCTTACTTGATGGTTCTTTTAGGATGTGAAGGGTTTGAGGCAATCCATGGATTTTGACGACATTGATGATTCGGGCTTAGTTTATTTTGAAGAGCATCTTATTCTCCATGATTAAGGTTCAAGATCTCAAAGATCATTAACTGCCATATACTTTGATCCATAAAAGGACTTTATAGAAGGCGTCCTGAGATAGATTCATCCATGACTTTAGTGAACTATTTCGAAAAAATAGTCATCATCTTGTAAAATTACTTCATGTTCATGTTGTGATCTTGATAGGCCATTGATTTCAGATTTCACTAATGCCAACAAGAAAAAGTGAGTTCGAGCTATTTACAAGTTGTGTCACAATTTTCGAAACGTTTATCCACGAAAGTCACATAGATCCTTTATATTTTGAATTTGGAAGGAACTAAGACCATGTGCAATGGAGACACCCCACATGCTCTAATAAGTCTTGGTTTTTAGGTAAAAAGCAAAACTAACTTGCCCTAGTAGTAATTAACCAAACAACAACAAATCACGATCCATCATATATAAGTATAACCAATTTGATCAAATAACTATTTTTATCAACATTCAGAATTATATAAATACATAAAAAACGAAGAGCATTATAATTGCATAAGTAAGCATCAATATGTATAACTTCATAACAACGTTTTGTCTGACAATAAAACCAATATATATAGTACATAAAATCACAGGAAAAAAAAACAAAGTAAAAGGGCACAAATAATTAAGAAAGAAAGTGAAAAAGAGGAAATACAAAATCAACGCCCGCACCTGGAGATTTGACTGCAGCCACGACTATAAGGATTAGCCTGAGCACCCCGTTTGCAGTTGTAGTAAGATGCACCCCGTTTGCACACTGTTCTTCTTCATCGCACCGTAGCTAACGTACTTCTTTGAAGCTAAAATGGGCCTGCTTATCTCATAATCCAACTCGAACTCTTCTTCTTCGGCTATACAATCGGCGATTGACCCTTTGCAGCTAGAGGACGATCCGGTTCGGACTATAAGTGCGAGAGCTGCTGGTACAGGTAGTAGTACAAGAAACAAGCATACTGGTACGGTTACTACTACAGAACCGGAACACAATGCACAAGGGTTTTCTTCACATAACCTTCACTAGATTGATATAATAAGAGTACTTACACGTTTCTTATTAATCCAATCAATCCTAGCCTCGTAGTTCAAAGATCACAACCGATCTTAGAACTTCTAACTACCTTTTAACCCTAGATTCAAGATATTGTTTTCTAACCTTAAATCCCTTTGCTAAAGATTGTAATTCTCCATTGTGTTAGCCTGCACAAACCGCAGCTAACTCCCTATATATACCTATAGGAATATTCCCAAGTTTGGTAAGATTTGTATCTTCCTAAATCTTCCCAAACTTCCTTAAATCTCTCAAGTATCTTCCCGTATCTTTTTCTCCACGTGAAGATCCCTTGGCCGCCACTCAGCTCCTCTTCATGACGGCTACACACTTAAACCTAGGCCACAACCCAAGTCCTTCAAGCCCAACTCCGTTGTACTTGCTCCAGCTGCGTCTGTACCACTGTCGTACAGTGACTGGTACAGGATTTGCTTCTTCAATCTCTTCTGCCTCCTTTTGTCTTTACTTTAGTCGGCAAATAATCCTCAATTAGGTTAAAGCCCAAACTCGTTAAGCACAACTCTTTTGTGCTACCTGAGCTCTCGTTACCACAACTGGTACAGAGACATCTTCTGGTACAGACTCCTTCTAGACTTGCATCTTCAATCTTTGAACTCTTTTATCAACACTCTCTCACTACAAGAAAACTGTAATTTAGCATCGAAATTTAGCGTCGAATTTATTCCGACGCTATTTTAGCGTCGAATTTGCGTCGTATTAGCGTCCAAAACACAATTCGATGCTAAATCGACGCTAATTAGGGTCGAAATATTTCGACGCAAATTCGACGCTATATTGAGTCGATTTAGCATCGATTTAGCATCGGAAGTATATGTTCGACGCTAATTCGACGCTAAATTGGCGTCGAATTAGCGTCGAATGCAAAGCGTCGAATATTGCGTCGTATTTGGTAGGTAGATGACACATTTAACACGGGTTCACCTACTTGTATAGCGTCGTTTGTAAACGACGGAAAAACGACGCTAATTCGATGCAAAATCGACGCAAAGAAATTCGATGCTAATGCGATGCTAAAATTCGATGCAAAAGCGATGGTAAATCGATGCTAAAATCTCCTATATATACCCAATCCACCACCACCGTAAGGAATGATATCAGCATTGGGAAAAAAAAACCAATCTTGTGTCAATAAAATTTTTTTTTCTGATGGGCGATATATACGAACTAAGACGCTGGATGTATCGACGAAAAGATCGAAATGGAGGCCTTTCAGAAGAGTTCCTCAACGGGCTCGAAATTTTCATGGCTCAAGCGAGTAGTGTGCCTACAATTCAACGGACTGGCGTGATGGTGTGCCCGTGTCGGAAGTGCAAAAATTTGATGCCACAGACAATTGATACAGTTGGTACGCATTTATTTAATAGAGGGTTTACACCTGAGTATTATGTTTGGTTTTATCATGGAGAGGGATATGAAGATGAAACTTCGGGTAGTACTAGTTACCAACCTATGGATCAGGGTCAGGGTTATTCGAATGAACAATATGATGGGCATCAATTTTTAATACAAAATGATGATCATAATGTCGGGTTAGAGCATAGTAATAGGTTCGAAGAAATGGTAACCGATGCATTTCCTGGAGTTATGTCTGCTCCTGATGTTGCTGAGGAACCCAATTTAGATACAAATTTTTTTTATGATATGCTTGATTCTGCAAAACAACCAATCTATGAAGGTTGTAGGGAAGGTCTGTCTAAATTATCGTTGGCATCTAGGATGATGACAATAAAGTCTGATCATAATCTATCTGAGAGTTGCATGGATGATTATGCATCTCTTCTAAGCGAATATTTGCCAGAGGGTAATCATGCGGCTGAGTCATATTACGACATACATAAACTAGTCTTTAGTTTAGGATTGCCATCAGAGATGATAGATATTTGCATTGACAATTGCATGATATTTTGGAAAGATGATGAAGATCTGCAGGAATGTCGATTTTACAACAAACCAAGATTTAAGCCCCAAGGAGCTGGTAGAAAAGTGTCGTTCCAGAGAATGTGGTATCTGCCCATAACAGATAGGCTACAAAGGTTATACCACTCAGAACGCACAGCTGCATCAATGAGGTGGCATGCGGAACATTCAACAATTGAAAGAGAAGTTCATCATCCTTCTGATGCAAAAGCTTGGAAACACTTCAACTCGGTACACTCTAATTTTGCTAAAGAGAAGCGCAATGTTTATCTTGGCCTATGTACAGATGGTTTCAGTCCTTTCGGTATGCCTGGCAGGCAATATTCTTTGTGGCCGGTTATATTGACACCTTATAACCTTCCGCCTGATATGTGCATGCTGAGGGAATTTCTGTTTTTGAGTATTTTAATCCCTGGTCCGAAGCATCCAAGAAGATCTATTGATGTGTTTTTACAGCCGCTGATTCACGAGTTGAACATGTTGTGGTCTCATGGGGTTCATACGTATGATTACTCTAGAAAAAAGAATTTTACCATGCGAGCTGTGCTTATGTGGACGATAAGCGATTTTCCAGCCTATGGGATGTTATCTGGTTGGACAACACATGGTAAGTTATCATGTCCGTATTGCCAAAATGAAACAGATGGCTTCCAACTTAAAAATGGTAGAAAATCATGTTGGTTTGATTGTCACCAGAGGTTTCTCCCTATGAACCATCCGTATTGGGGGAACAGGAGGTTGTTCAGAAAGGGCAAACGTGTACGTATCCCCCCACCTCCATATCTTTCAGGAGAGGAAATTAAAGGTCAACTTGATTATTGGGGAGCTCAGGACACAGCAAAACGTGGTGGTAACTGGCTAAATATTCTGACCAATCTCCCAGATGGATACCTTGCAGAACATAATTGGCATAAGAAGAGCATTTTCTGGGATCTATCGTACTGGAAGGATCATCTATTGCGGCACAATCTGGATGTCATGCACATTGAGAAAAACTTTTTCGATAACATCATGCACACCATCTTAAATGTTCAAGGCAGGTCTAAAGACAACTTGAATTCTAGACGAGATTTGGCTCTTATATGCTCTAGAGTTGAGTTACATCTCACGGGAGATGACAGAGCTCCAGTGCCTACCTTTAGATTGTCAAGCGAAGGCAAACCAACATTCTTCAACTGGGTTTCCACCGAAGTGAAGTTCCCTGATGGATACGTGTCAAAACTCTCTAAGTCTGTGGAGCAAGGGAAAAAAATTTCTGGTATGAAGAGTCATGATTGTCATGTGTTTATGCAGAGATTAATGCCTTTCGCCTTTGCAGAACTTTTGCCAACAAACGTGCATGAAGCACTTGCAGGTATAATCACATATGTAAACAAATTATGTGTGGAAAATTACATTTGTGTTTTGGTTGACATTTGATTTTGGGTTTAGGTGTTGGAGCATTTTTTCGAGATCTTTGTGTTCGAACTCTGACTCAGGATGGAATTCAACAACTAAACAATAACATCCCAATATTGTTGTGCAACTTAGAGAAGATATTCCCTCCATCTTTCTTTGATGTGATGGAGCATCTTCCTGTCCATCTTCCTCACGAAGCCGATTTAGGAGGGCCTGTTCAATTTCGTTGGATGTATCCTTTCGAGAGATTCATGAAACACTTAAAAGGAAAGGCAAAAAACCTAGCTAGGGTTGAGGGATCAATTGTTGCGGGCAGTTTAACCGAAGAAACCTCTCATTTCAGCTCATATTACTTCCCTCCAATTGTCCGGACACAAAAAAGAGCTCCACGTAGGTACGACGATGGTGGCATCGCACAAACGTATCCAGTTTCAGATGTCCCAGATATATTCTGTTCAGTTGGTAGGCAGACGGGAATCATAAGAGAAGAAGACTGGTCCTCTTTCGAAGACTACAATTGTGCCCACACATATATTCTCTTACAATGCGACGAAGTTAGCCCATTTCTAAGGTACATATTATAAATCCCAAATATAGATTGAGGTCAAAAGAGTTATTTTCGTACTTATAATAATCTTTGTTATTAGTGAATTCATTCGCCAAGTTAACGAGGCTTTCCCAAATGCATCCGTCGATGAGATTGAAAAACGTAAAGATCTACACTTTGCTAAATGGTTGAGGAATCATGTATATAAGTTAAACACAAAATAATATATATATATCTAGTTTCCATATCAACCTATATGTACAATTTGTGTATATATACTACTATATTTACAACGTGTATGCTGTATCTGCCAGGTTGATTATGCAGACACGTCATACCCTGTATGGTTTAGAGAGTTGATCCAAGGTCCGTTGGGGAAGTTACGTCATCTCCAATGTATTTTACTCGAGGTTATGTGTTTCATACGTTCGAACGGGGCAAAAATAGAGCAACTGCGAACTATGGTGTGGTAGTTCGAGCCGGGGACACAGATTTTTATGGCATTATCCAAGACATTATTCTTGTGAAATTCCCTCGTTTGGTTAACTTAAAGTGCACCCTTTTCAAATGCGAGTGGTTTGATCCAGTTGTCGGGCGAGGGGTTCGAGTAGGAAATTTTGGTGTCATCGATGTTAATGGATCGCGTTTTTATGCAAAGTTTGATCCATTTGTCCTTGCATCACAAGCGGATCAAATATGTTTCATTCCATATCCACGTGTCAGAAAAATAGGGATTCTATGGTTATCTGTGCTAAAAATAGCACCTAGAGGAATGATAGTTGAATCAAAGGACGCTCCTATGCAAAATGAAACGGCCGTGGACCTAACAACTCCAGAAGCAGATATAGACAACATCATTCTTATAGATCCCCAAAGTCGAGAAGCTGAAATACTTCCGGAAGTTAACGATGCAGAAAACCCCGAAGACGACTTCGCAAACGAGAGTGGAGAAAGTACCGATGAGGATGACGACAACTCAAATGACGATTCAGAGTGAAGCATATATAGCTGTTTTTATTTCATTTGTATTTATTTTTAGAATTCGTACGATTATTATCGTTATATGTGATTGTTATCGTTATATGTGATTGTCATCGTTATATGTGATTGTTATCGTTATCTGTGATTATCGAATACATGTTTTTATTATCGTTATATGTTGTGTTTAGAGGGTTTTGAACGGAGCCATGGTTTTGGATATAGTAATTCCATAGATCTCGGTTTGCCTTTTTGAAATTGAATATTATTGTGTTAGGATTTTGTGTTGACTTATTCTGACTTTTATAAGCAAAAAACAGAGATATTTTAAGCTTAACGTGTCGAATTATCGTCGCTTTAGCGTCCCATAGCCTCGAATATAGCGTCGAATTTTGTGTCCAATTTGGTAGGTACATGAGACATTTAACACGTGTTCACCTACTTATTTAGCGTCGTTCATAAACGCCACATAAACGACGTGAATTCGATGCAAAATCGACGCAAACGAATTCGATGCTACTGCGATGCTAACATTTGATGCAAAATCGTTGCTAAAATCTCTACTTAAATCTTTTACAGATACGAAAATTATATGGACACAAGTATTTTGAGCAAATCCGATTTGACAACTCATTTAAACATATTTCTTCTACTATAAATACATATGATGCATGGAGTGTATAACTTGTACACCTACCAATAAAACACATAATGTCTTCTACCTCTCGTAAAGAAGACTCTAAATCAACAAACGTGCCAAATTTTTTTGATATTCCAAAATACTCGTGGGAAACCGAAACTCAATGCGACAAATTCACTCAAGAGATACCCACTTACTCGTGGGAATTTGATACGTGCTCACCAACCCATAATGAAGATTCTACATCAACAATAGTGCCGGACAGCCAGTGCTTGCCAAACATCCACCACATTCCTAAATTTTCGTGGGAAACAGAATCTCAGTGCGACGAATATACTAAAGAGATACCAACCTACTCGTGGGAAGCTGATTCATGCTATCCTGCCAATGTTGTGAGTCCGAAATTTGAAGACGGGATCAGTTATTCAAAACACAATTATGATAAGCAGCCAGAATGTCATGACCATAAGCTCGTTGACGACGAAGTTTTGTATAGGCAAATCGAAGACGGACAACCATCTCAATTAATTGGAAAGTCAGATACTTACCGTGGAAGTCCTTCTAATGACTGTAAGGACCACTACTACGCTTATGAATTTGCCCAAAGTCCAGAAATCCCAAACTTAAGTTTAGATGTTGATGCAATCAAAAGGGAACTTTGCGACGGATTTTTAGATTCTCCACCAAAGAAACAAAAGGGAAAGAAAAATTTCTGGTTCTAACTTGTAAAATATTTTCAAGTCTCTACTATATATGTCGTTGTTGGGTTTAGAATCTTCTAACGGTATCGAATGTTTTAATATGTGGTGCGATTTATTTAACCTAAATTTTGAAAAAAATAATAATTATTATTTAGCGTCGAATCAGCATCGAATCACATAAATTCGACACTAATTCGACGCTATATTACAACTTTAGCGTCGAAATAGCATCGAATTTATGTAATTCGATGCTAATCCGACGCTAAATCTTTTTTTTTTTCATAACTCAATTTTGTGTTATATATTAGTAATGAAATATCAATATCTAAGTTTTGTTATAAATTTTTAATGATATGTATATAGGAAAGATGTAGGAATTAGATGATAGGAAATTTGATATGAAAAAATTCATGTGATTGTACCCGTTATATGTACCGGGTTTAGAATCTTCTAACGGTATCGAATGTTTTAATATGTGGTGCGATTTATTTAACCTAAATTTAGGGGAAAAAATTATTATTATTTAGCGTCGAATTAGCATTGAATCACATAAATTCGACACTAATTCGACGCTATATTACAACTTTAGCGTCAAAATGGCATCGAATTTATGTAATTCGATGCTAATCCGACGCTAAATCTTTTTTTTTCATTTAGGGTTTAGGGTGTAAACAATAAAATCTTTAATGTCGACGATTCAGAGTTAAGCTACAAGATTTACTTCCCAACAAATTAGTATGTTTGTGTGGTTCGATGTTAGAAATGCATGTAAGGACTGTTATTTGAAATAACTATATAGGTTTACATATATTTTCATAACCCTTAATGAACCAAATATGTAATTTCAAATTGCAAAATTTTAAACTATTCTATTATATGAAAGATTGAAAAGGGTAAGCTCGTTTTCGTACCAGTGGCGGATACCCTAGACCCTAAACCCCAAACGTAAAATAGATTCACGTTTGGGTTGGTTTAGCATCGAATTAGCATCGATTCGATGCTAAACCGACGCTATATGACACTTTTTACGTTTGGGGTTTAGGGTTTAGGGTATGGAATGGATAAAATGATGCTAATGCGACGCAAATTCGACGCTATATTCAATTAATTTGATGTAACCAATGGCGGTAAACCGAATAAATTCAAATTATTTTGGTTAAACCAACGGCGCTAAACCGAATTAAATTGGGTTTAGCGTCGATTTTATTAACAATTCGACGCTAATTCGACGCTAATTTAGCGTCGAATTAGCGTCGGCAATCGATTTGTATACAGAGAAAAAGTCTTCTTCTCCGGTCACGGTTTAACATCCTCTCCTCTCACTCTCTCCATCTCCGACCACCGCTCCTCTCTCTCTAGCGACCACCGCTCCTCTACTCTCTCTCTCCCGCGCCTCTCTCTCTCCCCCGCCTCTCCGTCTCCCTCTCCTCTCCTCCTCCACCGACGAGATCCCGCGCCTCTCTCCCTCCCGCGCCTCTCTCTCCCTCTCCTCTCCCTCTCCCTCTCCCTCTCCTCTCCTCCTCCACCTCCGATCTTCCTCTCCTCTCTCTCTCCCGCTCCTCTCCCTCTCTCTCTCCTCTCCTCCGCACCACCGCCGTCAACAACCGCCGGACAGCCACCGTCGGATAAGATGGTAATAATTCTAATTTTATTTGTTTAACATTTTTATATATATTTGCAATTAATTATTTATTAGTTATGGAATTTTATATAAACTTGATTTAGAAATTGGTTTTATGACATATGCAGATTTTAGGAATTTAGAAATTGGTTTTATGAATTAGAATGTATGAAATTTGGTATGAAATAGATTTTAGGAAATGAAATTAAATTTAGATTTGATAAGTTATGGAATTGAATATAGATGTGCTAAGTTATATATTTGAATTTAGATTTTAGGAATTTAGAAATTGGTTTTATGAAATAGAATGTATGAAATTTGGTATGAAATAGATTTTAGGAAATGAAATTAAAATCTAGATTTGATAAGTTATGGAATTGAATATAGATGGAATTGAATTAAATTTAGATTTGATATGTGATAAAATTAAATTTAGATTTTATTTGAATTTAGATTTAATATAATATATTTATGTAAAGTTTACAAAATCTAATTAAGGAGTTATTTTTGGAAGTTAAAATAAGTTTTGAAAAAAAAACGAATTTACAAGTTAATTTACGTTAATTTAAAATTATTTCATAAATGTTAAATTTATTTCGAAAATAAAATTTATTTCCTAATTTTTAAATGTAAATTTTACATTTTTAAATTTACTAAATCTGTTTTATTTTATAGGGAGATCGACCACTTACTCCTTCATACGGCCAGTTATTTGGCGACGATGGTGGTTCGCTTCACGGATCCGATGGTCGTCGCAGATCCGCATCAGGCTCGGGGTCGGGTTCGCAGGCTGCGAACTATCGTCCACGACCTCCGCCACAGGCTCTGCCCCGAGCTCCGCCACGAGCTCCGCCACCGCCTCAGCCTCAGCCAGAGCCTCAGCCACACCCTCAAGAAGGCGAAGATGGTCATCCCGATGACCACGATCAGCCCTCTCCACCGCCAAACCCGCCTCTGATGATGGAGATCTCTGAGCTTCTCCGCCAACCTGGACGTGAGACACGGCTTCCGATTATCCATGCGTTGCGGCCTCGTGGTACATTATGGTATGTTTTAATTTTTTTCAATATTACTAATTAAATTTGGTTTGTTAAATTATAATTACAAGTTATAATTAGAATCTAATATTTTGTTTCATAGGTTTGCGGATAACAAGGTTGCGTGTTCCGTGACCAAGGCAATCAAGGCCCACTTCAGTATGGCGCATCCTAATTGGAGCATGACGCCGCAGAATGTTAGGGATATTTGGTTCGAGTCATGGGCGGTAAGTCATTTTGTATTATTTAATTTTATTCATTAAATTATTTTATTATAAATATATTGATAACATTATTCGTATGTTTGTAGCAAGGGTGGCATTGGGAGGAAGCTCATACTTTCGAAGTGCGAGCGGGGTTCGAGAAGAAGGCCCTATTGCGTCTCAACGGTTACGTCGGGAACTTGAAGAAAGCGTGGGGGCAAGAAAGGCGATGAGGCGAAGCCGCTCGCGATGGATCCCAATGTTTGGTCGGGTCTAGTGCAGTAATGGGTGGATCCCAAATCGGTGGTTAAAGCGGCTAAGTGTTCTGCAGCCCGTCTGACGCCGGTGGCCGAAGGAGATGGACCTTCAAAGCATTGTGCGGGTCCATCATCATACGCCACAGTACGACTGACAATGGTAATATTTGTATTTAATTAATTATGTGATTATTTATATTTTAAATATTTATTTATTATATATTTTAATTTTATTTCTATTTATTTTTGTTAAGGCTGATGGCGGTGAGCTTCCTCCGATGGTTAAAGTGATGGAGCAAACTCATCGGAGGAAGAATGGGACGTTTGTTACCGCTCAAGCGGAACAAACGTTCAACGCGTACAATGCCCGACTGGAAGAGATAGACGAGTCTGTCCAGTCTACGATGGGTCTCGAAGATTTCGATAGACTTTACGAGGAGGTAATTTTATTAGGTTTTTATTTTATATTATAACTTATTTTTAATTATAACTTATTTTAAATTATTGTTTTATTCTAATAACACTTTTATTTTTTAGGTTGCACCGAAGAAGAAAGGACGAACGATGGGTTTTGGATCCATCAAAGATGTCCCGACAGCTTGTTCGTCTTCTCAATATTCTTCTTCCTCGCCGGGTCCGTCTCATCCGCGTTTGACTGCTGAGTTGGAAGCTGCTAATGCCAAGATTGTGGAGCTACAGGGGCATGTCTCGTCATTGAGCGGTCTCTTTGACATCATTGCAGTGGATAATCCGACATTGGCCACTGCCTTGCAAAGGATTAATCGTCCTCCACCGCCTCCTACACCTCCCGATGCAACGCAATTCCACCAAGAGTTCGAAGATATCGTGAACCTAAGGACCCAAGAACCGCATGCGGATTAGCGTTTTATTTTGTTTTGTAACGGATAATTTTATTTTGTTTCGGATAATTTTCGTTTTATTTTCATTTCTAGCGGATAATTTTATTTTTATTTATAATAATTTTGTAAAATTAAATTTTTTTTTTTTAAAAAGTTTTCATTCGCCGCTAAATAGATGCCAAATCGATGGTTAATTGGCATCGAATTAGCGTCGACAACTGATTCATCCGACGCTAATTCGCCGCTAATTTGGCGTCGAATTAGCATCGATTGAATCGTGTGTCGACGCTAATTCGATGCCAAATTACCTTCGATTTGGCATCTATTTAGCATCAGTTTAGCATTGACACATTTCGATGCTAAATCGACGCTACTTTAGCGTTGAATTAGCATCGAAATATTGTGTCGAATTAGCGTTGAATTTTCGATGCTAAATTAGCGTCGAATATAGCGTCGAATACCATTCGACGCTAAAATAGCGTCGAAATAGCGTCGAAAATTGATTAGCGTCGACGATTATGCGTCGAAATGTTATTCGACGCTAAGACGATTTAGCGTCGAATTATGCCGACGCTAAATCTGTGTTTTTTTGTAGTATCTTATTCCTTAGATGAATACTTATTAAATTCTAAAACTCATGCAGCATACATCTTCACGGACCACGAACCCTAACGCTTCTCCGTAACCGCCGGCTTCGACGGTTGCGATCACGATCATGAGAATCGCGACAACGGAGAACTCAACATTTTTATTTACAAATCAACCACCTTTTGAATAATAAATCAGAGGATTTCAGCTTTGTCTGTCTTTTTAGAGTTACTCTGAATCGTTTTATTGTGTACCTACCGCTGAAAACATCATGGGCTCATGGCTTAGCGTTAGTTGTGAATCCTCTTATTATATAACTCAAGGAAATTATTAGAATGGATATCTTTTTCGTTTATGTACGGAAATACTATCGTTTTTGTTTGCATAGATACGCGTATAATTTTACATTTTCTCAATATTATACTCTTTAAAAATATACAGTAACATGCTAAAATCATGTAGATCACTAGGAGCTAAAAATGACCGCAAACAATAAAACCGGTATTTAAAAAAAAAAAAAATCCAGAAATAAAGAACTCCACAACGACCGACAAATATAGATAACCATGGGTATTGTTCGGGTGTAACTGGTTGACTGCTTTGTCAAATCCTTCTAACTCGAGAGAAAGCGAAACGGCATTTACCCTAACTCCGTCCAACGTTTTGCCAAAACATTTTAAAAGTTGAATCAAAGAAAGACGTGAAGCTCACTTCTCCTAAACACCACCACCACTTACATAACTTCACGATCACCCCCTTGCTAGGGCTGACAAATTACATACCAAAACAAAACAAAAGTAAACAACTTTTTAAAAAGGATAATAATAATTGTGGGTACTATCATAACGCCCGAAATTAAAAGTTTTAAATACTTCATCTGTTCCATAAAACATGATGTTTTAGATTTTTTTCTTGTTCCACAAAACATGATGTTTTACTTTTTAATTAATACATTTTCTATTAATGCATTTTCTTTTATAATATAAATTAATTGTTTTTATTGGTACTAATTAAAGTTGATTGCTTTTATCAATAATGAAGAGTTAAAAAGTCAAATTTTACTACTAAAGCATTTCAAAAGTTGCGTTAGCCTATTATGGAGGAGTTGTTTGAGTACATGTGTTTAATGAAAAGTGAAAATTTGGTTTGATAAATTGTGTTTTTACTTTTTCTTAATATACAGTATGTGCAAAACTTAAAACATCATGTTTTATGGAACAGATGGAGTATTAATCAGAGAGTAACGCGGTGGTTTTTTTTTTGGTATAAATATATCGTCGAGAGATTAACGTCCATAGCTGACGTCATTAAAGAAGGAGAAGCGGCACATCTCCAAAACCGGTCCCAAAGTATCACACATCACCTCAGAACTTTGGACGCCGTTGCGCGTTCGCTACTTACCTGAATGCCAAATCTCCACTTAACTATAATTTTACCCTTTTCTATTTCTCTTGTATATAATCTAATCTAATGTTCTTAATACAAAATTCTTAATCACTACCAAAAAAATAAAATAATACAAGATTCTTAATGCTACCTAAATGTTATACAGTTATGATTAGCAGTGTTATGTTTGCATCATTTTTCAATTCGTTATGAGAATTAATGTATGTTTATATTTGTTTTAAAAAACTCAATTTCATACTACACGTTGTTGGAACTAATTTGGGTATTTGGTTTAGGAAAAGTTGAGTTAAAGTTTGAATGAGAAATTGTTTTGGCCATATTGGAAAAACCCCAAATGGTGTGGAATGAAGTGTGCATGTAAAAAGTCTCACATCCCTTAGGGGAAACTTTTTCATGTGGTATATAAAGAGTTTAAGATATACCTATGTTCAAAGCATAACACCCACACATGAAGAGACACAAGGATACCACCACCGAACCAAGCCGGGCTTGGGCTTGGGCAATTGGACCGAAGGTCCATTAAGATTATTCTTTTTGGGGAAAATATTTATTAAAAATTTAACCGAACAATCGCAACCCTCCGTGTTGGTTTTATTATCGAGAATTTCTTCTTCTTCTTAATTCGTATTCATATTTCATTCGGATTTCTCAATTCGGTGTTCGCGGTTCCTACACTCGTTAAATTGAAAAGGGAGTGTCACAATGATGGATAACTCCATATGTCGATATTTCTCAGGATCATATTCACATTTAACCATGACAGACGAACAACAAATATTGTTTGGCTTTATTTTGAGGAATACTAATTCTAGATGAATTTCCTTCATTTTCCACTTATTTTGTAAAATCCACTAAAACTTAGAGAAATTCACCCAAATGATAAAACTGTAGAAATAATCAATTCCACCAAAAACAATTTCTCTAATGTGTCAATCATTTGCACTTAATGCTTTTTTTGGGTGAATTCTGCAAATGGAAGTCATGTTAGAGGAAAAAGTGAAAACGTGGATTCCTCCTTGTTCCCTCAATTTTTTTACCATTTTATGAGAAATACACGTTCTTCCAAATTTTATGGGGCCCACATAATTAGTGGAAAAAATATTGTTTCCTCTAAAAGTTACTCTTATATTTTAATTAAAAATATATAAATGATTTTGACGTGAACTTGTTTAGATAATATTGGAAATGGTCAAAACAATAAATAGTTTTCAGCTTTGAATAAAATAAAATATAAACTAACCACAAAAAAATCAGTTCAATCTTTGATATCTAAAAATTGTATTTTGAAAATTTAAAAATTATTTAAAAAAATGAAAGAAAACCGATGGCTACTCCATTTCCTATAAATACTACTGTTGTATCAAACTTTTGTTTTTTTTTGTCGTTAATTTCAAATAATTTTTGTACTTCTAATAAAAATTGTTATCCTTTTAAATTATTTAATTTATTTGAAATTTTTTCTTAATTATTAACTTTAATGTTGAATTATATATATAATTAAAAATATTAAATACTAAATTTATATATTCATCTTTGTTCCTCTAAATCATTACCATTTATTAGTTATTTATACCTCTGCAGTTTATTCATATATTCTTCTGCGATTTATTCATCTATTCAACTCAATAATAATATTCCACTCGTTTTTATTCCACTTATCATTATTCATCTCATTCAACTCATTCATTTTGTTTGCTTCCATTTGCAGTTTTTAGTTTTAAATAACTGGAATCTCACTATCATGGATACGTGAGCATCGACATCATACAGTTGTATGGGTCATCTTGTTGGTTAGAAGGTTATTGTGGTGTATATTGCAATAACTACAAATAAGTGATACTTTTAAATTTTGACCATAAAGTGGGATCAAATCAAACAAATGAAATCTTAACGCAAAGCGTTGTTACTCTTATTGGTCCTGAAAAACGGTTAAAGATGCAGCTGATAAACAAAACAAGAAGAATCTTGTTTTTCCACTTTTTAAAAAAGTGGGAGAAGGGAACAAACTTTCTTCCTTTTCATTTTTATCAAAGGAAGACACTTTAGAGGAAAAAAAAAAAAAGTGGAAACGTAGATTCCTTTTTATTTCCCCAAATTTTCACCAATTTATGAAAAATAAACATTCTTCTAAATATTATGGGGCCCACATAATTTGTGGAAAAATGTTGTTTTTCTCTAAAAATTGTTCCTTTTGTTTTTAGGAGAAGAATCACAGAAGAATAGATTTTTTAGTTGAAAAATTAATTTATTTATGTTTTAATTAAAAAATAGTGGAATTGGTCAATATTTTACAGTTTTTAATAAAATAAAATATAAACTAACTAAAAAATCAGTTCAATCTTTGATATCTAAAGATTGTATTTTGAAATTTAAAAATTATTTAAAAAGAATAAAATAAACAACTGATGGCTACTCCATTTTCTTTAAATACTACTATTGTATCGCATAACAAAACTTATGAATTAAACATGTTTTATATCAGGAAAAAAAAAACAAATTTCGACCATGAATGAAAGGTACTAGTTTCTTTGTAGTTCTTGATTTCTTGGACTACTGTTTTCTTTTTTATTGTTTGAGCCATTCAAAGTTGTTTTGTTTATTTGTTTTGCACAAACAAATCACTTTTCAATTATATGCGTGTGCTCTCAATTTTTTTATGTTTATTTGAAAAAATGTACTTCCAATATTGAAAGGGATATATATAAACTCTGGTTTGTATATTCATTTAATTATTTAATTTAATTTAAAAATTTTCTTAATTATTAACTTTAATGTTGAATTATATAGATAACTAAATATATTAAATATTAAATTTATATATTTATCTTTGTTCTCCTAAATCATTACCATTTATTAACTATTTATTCCTCTACAGTTTATTCATCTATTCCTCTGCGGTTTATTCATCTATTCAACTCAATAATAATATTCCACTCGTTTTTATTCCACTTATCATTATTCCTCTCATTCAACTTATTCATTTTGTTTGCTTCCATTTGCAGCCAAAGTTTTGAAATATGTTGAACAATATTATCGATGAATACTATCACTTTATACATATTGTAAGTCATTTTTTATTTTAGTTATATATATAAAAAAAGACTGAATCATCGTTCTTGGCTACACAAATATCTTAAAACAAGAGGTGAAATGCAAAACCGTCAAAAGCAAATTTATCAAACCATTTGGTTATCAGAAGATGACTTTTTGATTAATTTTATATAGATATAAAATTATGTACATAAAAATCTAATAATTTTATTGTCTCCCAACTTTACATTATGTGTGTCGTTTTTAATTTGGAACTTTATCCAGCTTTTTGTAGTCCAAAAAAAAAAAGTTTAGCATATGGGCAGAGGGAGATAAAAAAAAAAAAGGAGATGTTTCAAAAAATGTTATAAAAACTTCAAACTTTTGTACAAGTATCAAGAATTAATATGCTTGTAGTCAAGACGAAACTTAGTATAGTTAAGGAGATTTGAGGGCACTATCATGAGCTTCAAGCTTCTACATGTGTCTTTGATGAGCATAAAGAGTTGGGAACTTTTCTGAACTACACCATTTTTCTTGGTCAAATGCAAAACTATACATTTTTTTCTCTCTCTTCTATTTATTGAGTCTTTGCCACTAAACTGTCCAATTATTTACAAAACTGTCATTACGTAGACTTCCTTTTGTATTTCGTAGACTTCCAATCAAAGATGAAAAGTCTCAACAATCCCACATAAATGAACTTATTTACCGAAATGTCATCTTCATCAATTTTCCAACCACCATGAACAATCAATTTCGAGCTCATAATGGCTCAACAACTAATTTTCGAGCTCTTAATGCTCCTCTATAATTCTTATTACTTATTTCCTTTCCTCCCCTCTACAATTTCATCCATAAATCTTTCTAAGTTTCATTTTCAAAAGGATTTCCCACAAATCTTGTTTTAACACACCATAGATTCTTCAATATCGGTTAAATTTTCAAGTTCCAGTGTTGGAGGAAGCAAAAAATGAGCTCAACGTATGAAAAAGAACTGAAACTTGCAAAATCGAAATTTCAGATATAGAAAATTGAAGGAAATTTGCACAGGTTTTACCGGATTAATCTCTATTAATCAACCTAGTGACAATTCTTTAGCCTAGGATCTAGGGTTTGTAAACGATGAATCTATAAGAACGGATCTCGAATATACCTGGAGTTTTGCAGCGGAATTAGAATAGGGATTCGAGATCTTTAGCGCATCAAGTGTTGCGCCTCTACCGATAGTCCACACGCACACAAACTGGAATCCGCAGGGATGCTAGTGCCTGGAATCGGATCTCTCAGGGAATTCTGCGTTTCAGAGGTGGCTATAGACTTCAGGCTTATCGGGTTTTCGTGCCTCATATCCTATATATAGGCACGAGCCAAAAACCTAATTGACCAGTAAATAAACCGGCTCAAATTAAGTCATTAAACCGAAATCCCTATTTCGATTATTGGCCCGTGTCGATCGACACTACTCAGTGGTGTCGATCGACACCTTCTTTAAACCACGATTATAATGTGTATCAAATACACATGTCGATCGACACCACTCTATAGTGTCGATCGACACATCCTCTAAAACATGATTCTTATGTGTATCAAATACACATCATTTGATCATTACATTAATGATCATTCCCACATAAAGTAAATCCAGTTTGCTTAGGTGTGTGACCCTGTAGGATCATATAATACTAGCAATGAGTTCATAACTCATAGATCATCAGCGGCTTCTAGCAAAACGTCATGACCACCTAGTATCATATGATTGTCTAATCTCGACAGTACAACTATCTCTAGAGTGAATACAAGTGTGATTTCAGGACATTCCCAACAATCTCCCACTTGTACTGGAATCAACTATTCCCATAATCCCTTCGTCTCTATATCTCGATATGGCATAAGGCAAGAACCGTGTCATCCTTATTACAGCCAATATCATGTTCATCGAACTCCGATTTATACTGATCAAAAACAAACGACTGACAATCACCTTGTTTGAGCGCGGCCACGTATTTCTCAGTATCAAATCTTCGATGGGCCCTGAGATATTTATCTCCTGTTATATAGGAGGGACAAATCCCATCTTATTCCATCCCTGTTACTTCACACACTTCATGATACGCCCAATCAATGCCTTTATAGTCACCTGTTACGGATAACATTTGACAAAGTCAAAGCGGACCAATTCATATGCAAGAAATCATGATGAACTCAGGTCTAAGGACTATACTCTATAGTCGTAATGAGAACCTCTTATGACACTTATATAACTATCCTGTAGAGTTCTCATTAGTGGGTCATGTCCGATCCTGTGTTCTCTAATACATATCTATGTGATTGACTTTAATACTCTTATTAATGACTCCATGAAACTTAGTCATCAGTCACCTCACATACCAGTCTCACACGGTTGTCAGTATCCCACTTTAACAACCTTGACCAGGGACAAATACAATCTATGTCATTTATCACTTATAGGGTTTCATGATCAAGTCCTCAACTTGATGACCTATAAGAATGCCATAAATTACTTTGGGACTATTATTTAATTATCCAATAATCAAATAATACTTGAAACAATTTCATTATGACATAACCAAAGTATGTCTATATGAATATCATAATATAACTAATTCCTTTACAACTCCCACTAGAATCAAGATCACATCTTAATATATCTAATACCTACAGCAGGAGGGTGAAACTCATGCTTAGGTCATGGGAGAGGCTGCGGCGCTCTGCTTGGAACCCTTTCCAACAAACCGCAGGCTGCGGTGCTCTGCTTGGAACCCTTTCCAACAAACCGCACCGCAGTATAGACACAAGACATAACCAGGTTCCGACCGGAAATCGTCTTTGTCCGTCTAACCATTCTCAACAAAATCATTACTTCCTTAGTTCACCAAGCTCTTATCCTTAGTATTTCTCAAATACTTGAGAATATTCTTGGTAACTGTCCAGTGACTTTCACATGGATCATATTGGTATCTACTCGTCTTGCTTAAAACACAAGCAATATCTGGACGAGTGCAGGTCATGGCATTCATGATAGATTCCACTGCATAAGCCTGGGAATCCTACTCAAATGTTCTTGCTCAGCCAGTGTCTAGAGACACTGCATCTTGCTAAGATTAATGCGATGAGACATTGGTATGAGGCCCTTCTTGGAATCATGCATACTGAATCTGTCCAAGACCTTATCACCATAAGCATCTTGACACGATCCAATTAGCCTACCCAATCTATCTCTATAGATTCTTATTCCAAGAATTCACGCGGCTTCTCCCATGCCTTTCATTGAAAAATAACTTCCGAGCCACGTCTCTAAAGACTAAATCAACGGAACGTCATTTCCGAGAAGAAGTATGTGTTCTACATACATAATGAGAAATGCAACTATACTCCCACTAGTCATCTTGTAAACACACGGTTCCTTTTTCATTCTTGATGAAGTCAAACATTTTGACTGCTTCATCAAAATGAAGATTTCAACTCCGTGATGCTTGCTTCAATCCTTACATGGATCGATGAAGCTTGCATTCTTTCCCAGCATTATTTGGATCACATCCATTTGCCAAATCTAATCACCATGATAAATGACAGTTGCTAGTATAATCCAAATGGATTTGAGCATAGCGAATGGGAACTGGTTTCATCATAGTCAATACCATGATTTGCTTGAAACCTTTAGCCACCAGCCAAGCTTTGAATATCTTGATATTCCCATTTCGGATCTAGCGGCTCCAAGCCACTTATCGGAGTCCGGGCCCAACACTGCTTCTTCAAAATTCGCAGGCTCGTCATTGTCAATGATCAACAAGTCATGACAATCGGTCACAAGAAATTCATATCTCTCGTGATCGTTACGAATCCTTTCGGATCTGCGAACTTCAGGCACCACAGGTGTAGGTTCTACAACTCTTTGCAGATCCAGCTACTGCTCTTCCTTAACAGGTTGAGCAATCTCCTGTGACTCTCGAACTTCTTCGAGTTGTACTTTACTCCCACTGTTCTTCTTGGAAAGACAATCTTTCTCAAGCAACAAACACTTTGTTTTCAGAACTGTTGTAGAAGTGGTATGCCTTAGTTTCCTTAGGACAACCAATGAAGTAGCACCTATCGGATTTGGGTGCGAGCTTATCAGATATGAAATTTTACATAAGCCTCACAATCCCAAATTTTCAGGAAAGACAAATTGGAACATTTCCAGTCCACATCTCATGTGGTGTCTTTTCAATTGATTTTGATGGAACCCTATTTAGTGTAAACTCAGACATTTCTAGAGTGTATCCCTAAAAGAGATATAATGGAAGATCTTTGTGACTCATCATTGATCGAACCATATCCAATAAGGTCTGATTCCTCCTCTCGGAAACTCCATTCCATTGGGGCGTTCCAGGAGGAGTGAGCTGTGAAACAATTCTTGACTTAAGTATTCTCCTCCGCGATCTGATCGAAGAAGTATTCTCCTCCGCGATCTGATCGAAGAGCTCTAATACTTTTGCCAATTTGATTATGTACTTCATTCTGGAACTCCTTGAACTTTTCAAAGGATTCTAACTTGTGACTTATTAGATAAAGATAGCCATGCCTACTGAAGCCATCAATAAAGTACTGATAATTTCCTCTAGCACTGGTGCCCATCGGGCCGCACACATCTGTCTGTATAAGGCCCAATAGTTCTTTTCCCTTTCATTTATTTTGATAAAATGGGCCTTAGTCATTTTGTCCAACAGTAGGATTTACATTTCTCACATGATTCACAATCAAGTGAGTCCAGAAGCCCATCACTATGGAGCTTCAGAATCCGATGTGGCCCAAAATGACAATGCTAGAGAACCGTTTGATGTTTATGTTATAGACAGGCATAGATTGGTTTAAGACATAAAACTCATTCTCTAATGGGGTGCTATCATAGAACATATTATTAAGATCAAAAGAGCAACATTTGTCTTTTATCAAAATAAAATCATTCAAAATCATACAGGAAATTGAAATGACATTTCTGCTCATAGCAGGTACATAATAGCAATTATTTAGTTTCTAAAACCAAGCCTGAAGGCGACTACAGATGGAAACTTCCTACAGCTAATGCAGCAACCCTTGCTTCATTCCTGTTGAGCATATCCACTTGTCCCTTCTTCAACGTTCTACTGTTGCTTAGGCCCTGCATATTTCAATAAATATGAGTACCACAACCGGTATCTAATACCCTTAAGATAGAACTTGAAATAACATAAATACCTGAAGAAGAAGTCTCATACATCTTCATCATTTCCATAGTATCTTCCATGTATTTCTTGCATTTTCTCCTCCAATGCCTTGGCTCCCCACAGTAGCTGCAAGTATCATCATCAGATGGGCCAAACTTGGGTTGAGTGAGAAAATCGGGCTTATCCTGATTCACAATTTGGACGGCCTTTCTCTCACCCTTGTCTTTACCAGGTTTCTCAAACCTTTTGCCCTTCTTGATATTGAGCTCAGCTGTCTTGAGCATGTCATGCAGCTCAGTCAACGTCTTCATCAAGCCATTCTTGATGTAGTTCTTGATGAACTTATCATAGCTCGACGGCAGTGACTTCAGAATGATGTCAGTAGCCAACTCTTGGCTAATAGGACAATCCAGTCTCCTCAGGTTATCAATATAACCTATCATCTTCATGACATGAGGACTTACTGGAACATCCTTTGGTAGCTTGCACTCAAATAGAGATTTAACCGTCTGATATCTCTCATTTCGAGTCTGCTCCTGAAACATCGCTTTCAGGCTAGTGATCATCTCGATGGGCGACGCCACGTTCTCATATTGCTTCTGCAAGTCAGAGTTCATGGTAGCCAACATCAGACAACGCACATCGACCACATCATAGTAATGCTTATTCCAAGCATCATATACTGCATTTGAAGCATTGGACCTTAGTTTCTCGGGGAGAACTTTCTCAAGGACGTAGTACTTTCTCTCCTGCTTGAGAACGATTCTCAAGTTCCGATACCAATCAAGGAAGTTGGATCCATTTAACTTGTCCTTCTCAAGGACGGATCTCAACGAGAAAGAATTCTGATTAGACATAACTGTAATAAGAAAAGGAAAAATTCAGTTATGATATTCAGGAAATGAGAAATCTTAACAATTAAGAAAACTCGCATTATATTCAAAACAATGTTTCCTCAAATGAATATAATGATCCAAGATCCATATTTCACCAAAACCCGAGCAAGCCACTGGCTGTCACTCAGATCTTAGCTATATAGGTAAGCAACACTTTGCTAATCATATCCAATATGACTCTTGGTTGTGGATAAAACATCTTATGTTTAGTCCACCTGATGTCTATGAGCCCAGAACTTCTGATAGCCCATTCAAGTAAACTAATCTCTTCAGTCGTGTAATAGTTGATGTCATGCACTGCAAGCCCATCAACACAATTACCTACTGCCTTACTCATGTCACTGCGGACACCTTGCACTGCAAGCATATCACGTAATGAAACGAGTCTTGACAGCTGACAAGATCGGGAAGACATCCATAACACTTGATATTTAGTTGAGGAACTTAACTTTTAATCCCAACACATATCAAATATGCATTTAGGAACCCAATCTAATTAAATCTGGTTCGGTTATTTGATTTCAGGTTCACTAACCTTCAATCTTTATAGGCTGTCGATCGACACTACATTAGTGTCGATCGACACTCACCTCTCTTGAACAGTTCTTCGACAACCGATCAATCCAATTGAACCGGTTTTGATAACCGACAGAACCAATTTTAATTTTCAATAACCGGTCAATCCAATTGAACCGGGTTGATAATTGCACTCTGTCGATCGACAGAACATTTGTGTCGATCGACACGAGCCAAACCAAATCAATTTTGCGATAACCGGTCAATCCAATTGAACTGGATCAATAACCGGTCAGTGTCGATCGACACAACATTTGTGTCGATCGACGCCAACCTAATCGCAATTAACCGATAGCTGGTTTAATTGATTTGTAACCAAGTGAGATAACCGATTCAATCCAATTGAACCGATTATCCCTTTTGCAAGGTCATGTCGATCGACACAACAGTTGTGTCGATCGACACGATCGTCTCGGTTAATCCAATCGATTCAATCCAATTGAACCGATTGTCCTTTCTTAAGGTCGTGTCAATCGACACAACCATTGTGTCGATCGACACGATCACCTCGGGAACAATTTTCAACAAAACGATTTCAGAGAAAATTAAGATCTAGCAAGCATCCTATACATCATATGTATCAATCTGAATTCTCTAATTCAATAACGCTCTAGTGATTCAATGTTAAACCCTAACGCTCTGATACCACTGAAGGAAATTTGCACAGGTTTTACCGGATTAATCTCTATTAATCAACCTAGTGACAATTCTTTAGCCTAGGATCTAGGGTTTGTAAACGATGAATCTATAAGAACGGATCTCGAATATACCTGGAGTTATACAGGGATTCGAGATCTTTAGCGCATCAAGTGCTGCGCCTCTACCGATAGTCCACACGCACACAAACTGGAATCCGCAGGGATGCTAGTGCCTAGAATCGGATCTCTCAGGGAATTCTGCGTTTCAGAGGTGGCTATAGACTTTAGGCTTATCGGGTTTTCGTGCCTCATATCCTATATATAGGCACGAGCCAAAAACCTAATTGACCAGTAAATAAACCGGCTCAAATTAAGTCATTAAACCGAAATCCCTATTTCGATTATTGGCCCGTGTCGATCGACACTACTCAGTGGTGTCGATGGACACCTTCTTTAAACCACGATTATAATGTGTATCAAATACACATGTCGATCGACACCACTCTATAGTGTCGATCGACACATCCTCTAAAACATGATTCTTATGTGTATCAAATACACATCATTTGATCATTACATTAATGATCATTCCCACATAAAGTAAATCCAGTTTGCTTAGGTGTGTGACCCGATATAATCATATAATACTAGCAATGAGTTCATAACTCATAGATCATCAGCGGCTTCTAGCAAAACGTCATGGCCACCTAGTATCATATGATTGTCTAATCTCGACAGTACAACTATCTCTAGAGTGAATACAAGTGTGATTTCAGGACATTCCCAACAAAAATTGCAGTGTACAGAAACAACAATAACTTTCTATTTGAAACTCCAATAGATATGAAATTGGTATCGCTAGAAACCTAAGAATCGGAGCTTTCCAACAGTATGTTAATTGTCTTCTGGGTCCTTCTAGAACGATGTGAAATCAGCCCGCAATGTCACTGATAGATGGAACTTTGGGATTGTAAACTAATTCGAAATTTTAGATCTGAAACTCGTAGACTTTCTGTGTAGACTTCCACAAGTCAACGAAGAGGGCAGATTTTCATTTGACTATTTTATGTGAAAAATACGAAGTAGACTTCCAAGGAAGTCTGCATGATTCCTTTGGAAACAAAAAAACAGTGCCATGTAGACGGGGTTAGTTTTGCATTTGACCACAGGTTTGACCTTTTTGTGTAGACTTCCCTGGAAGTCTGCAAAAACCTAAGGGTAGTTTTGCACTTGGAAATCGGAAAGTAGACTTCCAGGAAAGTCTGCACAGAGAAAAAGAGGTAGTTTTGCATTTGACCAAAAAAGTAAAAAGTTGACCAATATTTGCAGACTTTCAGAAACAGTGTAGACTGGAAGTCTACTACTAAAGTCTACGAATTTGGTCGAATGCAAAACTACCCTTTTTTTTTGCAGACTTCCTAGGAAGTTCACATTCCATTTGCGGACTTCCCGCAAATGCAAAAGTACCATGTACAAATGCTGACTTTCGTTGCAGACTTCCTAGGAAGTCTACTTTTCTCTGCAGACATCCTAGGAAGTCTACTTTTCTTTGCAGACTTCCCTGGAAAAAGTCAAAATTTGGTCAAACGCAAAACTACCCCCTCTTTTTGTGCAGACTTCTGCAAAAAAAAGTCAAACCTCTGGTCAAATGCAAAACTACCCTTTGCAGATTTCCAGGAAAGTCTACGGTTGTGAAGACTTCCCTGGATGTCTGCAAAGCGTTTGCCTAAAATGCAAAAGTACCCCTTGTAGAATTCCGTTTGACTGATTGGAAGTCTACACGGGAAGTCAACAGACAAAATGGAAGTCTACATTACACAGTCTTTTTTAAAACCTAATTATATGTCATTCTAGAAAGAGATTTCATGTTTTTTTGTTCTCACATGTGTGGTACCTATTTCTCTATCATCTGTGTAAGTTTGACATGTTTATGACTAATATTGATGGGGTAAATCTAATTTTTTCATTTAGTGACTGGTTAGCTCATTCATCGTAGACTTCTAGCGACTGATTGGAAGTGTACACGGGAAGTCTACGAAGCAAACATAAGTCTACATTGTACAGAAACATTAAAACACATTTTTATAGATTTAAACATTATTTTTCGAAAAACTTTTGTCCTCCACTTGAGTTATAATAGTTATTTTCTATGCTTTGGACATGTTTAGTTATAAAATTTTCATGTCAAACTCAATTTTATATTTGTACCACCAATTATCTTATTTGTGCAGACTTCCAGGGAAGTCTACGGTTGAATTTTGATTGTTGCTAACTGAGCCTCATATTACCGTGTTGAAACTTGTGTTCAAAAGTAAGTTATTATCATGTCAGGACTGAAGTTATTGTTATGTTCAACTTTGTGTTAAAACTTGTGAAACAAATTACAAGGTTTATGTTTGGAGAATATTATGAAATCAACATTAATTAGTAAAAAATAGCCAATAGCAACAAAGAATAAAGAATGTAACAGAAATAGTCTCATCATTTATTACAATTTTACAACAAATAATCAAATGAAATAAGAAGAGAAAGATCCAAAAGTGAAGTTCAGAGCTTGTGAAATGGTTTAGTTACAATAAAAATACAATCTGAAGAGTTCATTTCTTAACAAGACCCCATCACTCCATCAACAAGTTGTCCACCACCAGTCCAAACCTAGAGAAATTAAACTTCCATCATAGCTTTACGCCTGCAATAAACACGGTCATGATTTTCTTAAATACCAATTTGCTTGCAAAAACTAAAGCTAGGGCTTGGGCAAAAATTTCTCAAAAATCTCTCTAAAAACGTGAGAAGAGATAAAAAGTTAGGAGGCTAGGGTTGAAAATAAAAATTAAGGTTTTTACTGAAAAACTTGCTTATATATGGAGACAAAAACATTCAGTTAGATTAAAAAAAAAATTCCGGTTAAGTAGACTTCCCGTGTAGACTTCCCGTGTAGACTTCCGTAACCTGAGAAACACAAACAAAATCAAATCATCTAAAAAAGCATACAACGGACTAGATCTAGTGGAGATCGAAGAGTTTGAAGGAACAAATATAGCTTTTTAAGATTTTGTTTTCATAATAAGCAACAAATGAAGAAAAACTCACCAAAGATCTGAAATTTGCGAATGTGTTAAGGATTGAGATTTTCTCGTTAATCGGTGTTCTTCCATTCAGTTTCACCATCTTTCATATCTCTAGATCTGCAAAACAAAGAAAGCAAAAGTTGAGGAATCACAAACTCAACCAATAATGAAGTAACACATCTAAATTTCAAACCTTTAACATGGTTGACGAACTGAAAAAGTGAAAATAGAGGCACATACCTTTATTGAAAGTGAAATTAGTTGCTAGAATCAGAAAGAGGACTAAGTTTCGTATGGAATAGACCCAAAAATTATTCAAATCGGTGGAGAATTGAAGAAGATAGGGTTTGGGCAAAAATTTCTCAAAAATCTCTCTAAAAACGTGAGAATAGAGAAAAATTTAGGAGGCTAGGGTTGAAAAAAAGTTTGATTTTTCATTGAAAATTTTGCTTATATATGGAAACAAAAAGATCTGGTTAGGTTAATCATTTTCCAGTTACGTAGACTTCCATGTGATGTGGATGTCTACGAAACCCTATACTCTAAAATGAAACCCTAAACGCAATAGAAGTCTGCAATTCAAACTCTAAATCGAATGGAAGTCTACATTGAAAGTCTGCATATGTCAAATATGCTACAAAAGAAGTCTACAATTCAAAATTAAAATCGACTTTTTCCTTTAGATTATTCATAACTGTTAATTAAATATATTATAAATCACCCAAACATTTAATATATTCATAATTTTAGATTTTTTGGCTAATTTGACATTTTAAATGTTGAAATTATGAACTTTAAATGCAACCCTAAAGGTAAAAACATGTTTTCAAATTGTAATGTCAATCTATTTCCCATATTTTTAACCCATAAACCCACAAACTAATGTCAATGACATATATGACTCATAATATTCAAGATTTTACATCCCCTCGTAGTGAATTCAACTTCTCATAATCAAACCCTACATTGAAACTTCTTATAAGTTGTTCATTATAAACTATGGATCATGTAACACAAATCTCTAAAACGTTAATCTATTACAATCATACAATCATAAAGACTATACATACATAATACAAAACAATTACTAATACCATGTCCCAACATTGTCACAAAACTTCTCAATGTAATGTGATGAAATGTAGTATTTCCAAAAGGATAGTATATAGTTCATTCATACATTTTCATTCCAATTTGTCTTTTTTTTTTTACTTTATGCTAATTTGGTGAACTTTTATTTTCAAAACATCACAATTTTATTTAGTTTAATTATCCAAAATATTTTATGGTCAAATTATTTTTTATGTATTTATAGATTTAAATTTACTAAATAATTACGATGTAGATTTCCATATTTCGTTGCAGACTTCCAAAATGTAGACTTTTCATTCCAATTTGTTTTTTTTTTACTTTATGCTAATATGGTGAACTTTTATTTTTCAAACATCACAATTGCATTTAGTTTAATTATTCGAAAGATTTTATAGTCAAATTATTTTTTTATGTATTTATAGATTTAAATTTACTAAATAATTACGATGTAGACTTCCTTATTTCGCTGCAGACTTCTGGTGTATATTTCCAACGAAGACTTCCAAAAGGATAGAACGGTCACTGCGACTGCAGTTTTATTGTTTGTTCATTAAGATTCTAATTGTAATTTCACTATCCTTTTAGAGTAGTTTTGCATTAAAAAAAAAAAGTATATTTCATTCAATAATCCCTAAAGAGTTTGCTCGATACTATGTTGTTCTCCCACACTGCGAAAAGAATAACATAAAATATATAATTTAATTACTCTTTATGGATCCTCCTCCAATGTCTCGAAACTTGCCACCGTCTCCACATTTTCACACTTTGTAAGGCAATATATAGGTCTTTCTTGGTTGTAGATTCTATTCTTGTCCAAAGTGATTGTAGGAATTTGGTAAATGAAGTTCGAGTGGAAGATGTCGATGGAAACAATCTTCAGAGATTGAGGATTTTTTTGATGAGTCATTAGAAATATATTTTTCTGCATCAAGATTTAGATTTTTGAGAAATAAACAGATAAAATCTTCACAACGTTTGAAGGAAAATGCATTCTATATTTCTCAAATAAGTGCATGTCGTAGAAGCAGAGGCAGAGGTGGTTGAGGGCATGTGCATTGAATTTTAATTTGCCACGACACGAGCAACCAAGAAAAAAACATATTGAAGATGAAATAGTTAATTAAATGAATGTGAAATGGTAAAATAGTGGGAGTGTTCTTCCTTAAAGAAGCCAAATGGGTTATAACAGGGCCTCTTAAAGAGGATAGATAACAACATGGGCTTTGATGGGCCCAAAGGTAAGACCCGTTATAGAACTTTTAGGGTTTCTCCTAAGTTATAAACGCCGTAGCTTCTCCCACTTCGCCCCCTCCGTTGCCGCACTTGCTTTGCTTCTCCTCCTTAGGTAAACTCTCTCTATACTCGTCTCTTACTTGTCTCTGGTCTAGTTTCGTAGTTTTTGCTCTTAGTTTCGCTGATTGGTTCTAGATTCCACAAATCTGAAGATTGATCAATGCTAATAATGGATTTTCATGTTGATTTCACTTGCAATCGTTATGTACTCAGATTTTAGCTTAATTCGTCATTGTTGGCACTAGCGTAACATAAGACGTTCCATTTTTTGTTGTTTGTCTTTGGATTTAGATTTTGCCTAGTCTTCAAGCGTTTCTTCAAAGATGCAGAACGAAGAGGGTCAGGTTACCGAGCTCTACATTCCTAGGAAATGGTAAGTGAAAATTTCTTCTTTTGTTTGTTTTTAATCTCTTTTGGAAAAGACAACATTTATTAAGAAATTGGTTTGTGTTTGTTTGAATGGTACTGCAGCTCCGCTACTAACCGGTTGATCACATCAAAGGATCATGCCTCTGTGCAGCTCAACATTGGTCATTTAGATGCTGATGGTATCTACACTAATCAGTTCACCACATTTGCTCTCTGCGGGTTTGTTCGTGCCCAGGTTCGTGTTACACTTATCCGTATACTCTTTGTCGTAAATGTTTTGCCTTTCGTGTATGAACACAAGCCTTGTTACAGATTGTTAGCTTTAGGATAATGGTAGGAGATATAAGAAAATCAAGTTTGGTTTTAGTTAGATTTATTGGATTGACTGATAATTGAACAATGAATGATTGATTGCAGGGAGATGCCGATAGTGGTATCGACAGGCTCTGGCAGAAGAAGAAGGTCGAAGCCAAACAAAGCTAAGAGCTTAAGCTGGTTTGATTATTGTTATTTCGTTGTTTAAAGATATTTTCAGACATAGTGAAGTAATGATATTTGCTTGACTCTTTGGGAATTGATGCATTTGTGCACACTGGCTTATTCTAATATGTCCAGTTCTCCACTCTTATTTCATTTTGAAGTTTTAGATTTCGGGTCTTATTTGATTGAACGTTAGTACTGCCCCTTTTGATATAACCAATTTATCTGCATTTTGATTTACTGATTGCCAATTGCGAATTGTTTCAAATTAGATTTAGGTCCAGATGATTTGATTTGCTCTTTTGACAATTTCTTTCAAATATGACAAAATGTAAATCTCCTTTCTTTTTTTTGGTTTGGTTCGATTGGGTGTTAGGCAGCAAATTGTATTAATCATCAATTCATCATGTTCATGATAAACAATTTATAGGAAAAATAAAAATCTATTCAGGTTCAAAAATGACGGCATATATATTTGTCTAATCTTCTTCTTTCTAAATGTGTTTTTCTAAACTGGAATAAGATTCTCATTCTCGGTAGGTTCTCTTTTTGCATCATCAAGAATTGATGTATCATTGAAATGTTTTACATTTGTATTATATAGGTTATATGGTTTTAAATTCCACACGTTAAAATGATGTTTTTTTTTGCGACAAATGATATGTTTGTTTTTAACAGGAAAAATAGAATATTACTTTGTATTAAACTACAACATGTAAGACCAATCCAACAATACGATTCCTAGCGGACACTACTACATATTCTTCGTGACTAAAATATGCTTTAGGAAAGCATCTCAAAACCCACAAAGCCCAAAAGTCATACTTCTCTTCAAATTTATCTTCCTTTCCCAATTATTCTTATTCCCTTTCAACAAAAATCTCTCTTTTTATTTCTATCGGAAAAAGATTTATTCTTCTCTATGTCTAATTATTCTTCTCAATATTATTCTAAAAGTTGCATCCAAAAAACGATATTCGAAAATAGTACCTCATATTCTCACCTCACCATGCCACTTCAATATATACTATTATTAATTAGGGTAATGTATGTAATCGATAACTAATTGACTGATAGAACAATACCGTATATTTTCCTATGATTTACAATTGTTGAAGAATCGTAACGTATATTTTACCATACTATAGTATAGTCTATATAAATAATTGTAACAAATAGTATTGCTTTTACTCATTTTTGTGTAGTAAATTTGTTGGTTTCAACGATTTTTGTGATACCGCGATCTGACTAATTAGAGTTCGTTGAAATTTAAGCTGACGAGATGTTGGGTTTAACATTACGATACATTTTCACATTTCCTTTATTTCTTACGCCTGTTTGCTAAATATTATTAAGTTTTCGGTAGGGGACTTTACTATGGAGAAACCCAATAAAAAACCAAAAAAACTTTAACATGGAAGAAAATCATGGTGCGTGGTCTTGCTTTTTTACGAAAGCATTTTCACATTTCATTTACAATATATATATTTTATGTGAGATTCCATTATGCCAAATATCTTATTCAATGTGTATATTATTTTTTCTGAAAATTTATATTTTATGTTACTAATATTGTTTACGAAATTGCCCCTCTTATAACACCTCGTTCGGCATTACAAGATGCCATATTCGAAGCCCAATGATGCCATTTTGATCTAAAAAACTTAAAACTAATCACATAACGTAACAAGCATTTGGATTGCCTTCGCTGAGTGCCTCAAACGATTCGGACGGCTGAGATCTATAGGAATAAAATTCGGGCGGTGGAGATTCGTAGCCATTGTCCACGTACTCATACGAATAATACGACGTCGGACGAGCAGGCGTAGGAGCCGTGTAATACGACGTCGTCTCATTCCCACCGTTGTTACTCGGCCCATGCACCGTGTTGTAGCTAACCGTATAAGACGGTGCCGTTTGAGGCATCGCCGTGTGATGATGATAATACGTAGGAGGAGGCTGTCCGTACATCTGTTGGTGGTGCTGACGTGGAGGACTGCGAGCCATCGGATACGGATTCTGATGATGATGATGATCTGGTGGAGCTGAGTATATCACAGTCTCTGGTGGTCCATCGTGATACTGCGGCGGAGGACCACCACCTCCTCCACCACCACCACCGCCTCCGCCTCCGCCTCCTTCCATGACCACCGTCGTGTTACCGGAGCTTTTCTTCTTCTTTTTCTTTTTCTTCTTCTTTTTCGGAGCTCCATCTCCAGACATCATCGGAGGTTGAGGTTGACCGTTGACGAAAGTCACTACTTGTTTAACCTGATCACAACCTCCTCCTCCTCCACCACCACCGCCACTGCCGAGGATTACACCGCCGTCAAGGCCGATGTTGTTGTTATTGTTGTTGTCGTTGTGTTCATCCTCTTCATCATCTTCACTGCTATCGTCACCTTCGTTTTTAGGTTTCTTGGGTTTCTTGCCTCTCTGGTAACAATCAGCGTTGTTGTTCTCCGTCGGCCATAGCTCGGCGTGTCTACCGGCTTTCATGATCTTTTTGATAAGAATCTCTGGCTCTACGTTTCCGATCACCGTTACTTTCTGTTGCTTCACGTCGATATTCGTTGTATACACACCTATGTATAAAAATCATTGTCATAATCAGATAATTAGTAAAGAGCATGTGTCTCAACGTCTACGTATAAACACATATGAAGAGATAAAGTTATATACCATCGATTTTGCTTAATATTTTCTTGATTTTCCTCTTGCACCCTTCGCAATGAATAGAAACTCTCAGAACCCATGTCTTCAACAACAAAAAAAAGAAAGAAATATATTTCTTGAGAAAAAGATATATGAGAATTATATGAACAAGAAGCATTGATTATTGCATATGTAAATGATCTTACGGTGTATCTGAGAGGTTCAGGGTAATCTTCGAAAACATGTCTTTCTTCTTGCCTTGTCTCTTTTCCTATGTCCATTAGAGAGAAAGAGGAAGAAACAGAAGGAGAGGGAATTGATGCAACTTCATGTGTAATATACAAATGAAGTCATGATGCTTCTATATTTTTTTTTTGTTTGGTGGAGTCCTCCCCTTTAGCATATTATATTCTCTCTATTATCTTTTAGAGTTGTTAAATAAATACTATGTATTCATAATTTTTTATCTTATTTTTGAACCGTCATTTTTCATAAACGTATATTTTCTTTTTGTAGATTTCATCTACATGGAATGTATTGAAACAAATCTAGTGTTACAACATAATTTAGGAAGGTGAGAAACCCATCCGTTGCCATGGCAAAACGTAAACGAAACCATTTGGAACCTATAGCCCAAAAGAGGGAAGCCAATTTAGTTTAATAAAACATCGGGGATTTATCCCCGGTAATCCACCAAAAAAAAGGAGGGAAGCCAAGACCAAACGATTCCCAACAACCAAATACACCCTCATCAAACAAGATCGGACATTCAATAGTGTACCCAAACCTAAAAGGAACAGACAACGCTTCTCAAGGCCTATGAAACAAACATAACCAAGAGACCTCCTATTGCAAAGCAAATCTACCTCTGCAATATCAAGACCACGATTTCATAAGAACTAGTTGTAACCAACACCTCAAAAAAAGCCAAACCAACTAAAAAAATTCCAACAACCCTCCATATAACATTCCATAATTCATCAATTGTACAATTGATATCGCGTTAATTACAACTAGGGGATTTCCCGGGCTACGCCCGGGTATGTTGTATATAAATTTGTTTGATAATTTGGTTTGAATAAAATTGTGTTATGATAGTGTTTGTAATCTTGTGGATACTAAAAAAAATATGTTTATCAAATATTAGAATAGGTAAGTGATAAGTTGGTAAACATAAGGAACTAAAAAATAAAAATTTAAATTAACTGAAATATATATATATAACATAACTTTTATCTGAAATATATATACAATGTAAATACGGAAATTAGTTTCTGACGGCAAATTTTTACTTATCATATAACTCATTATGTATCAATAATTTTAAAACAAATTCACTATGGTTGTTTGCATTTGTTTATGCATATATTTTCATATCAAAAAGTTCATTTCATTGGTTTATACAGACAACCTTTAATTGTTAAAATTTTCTATTGCCTATATATTTTTGTTGCTCGTTTTGATTATTATTTTTGCTAGAAAGTTGAAGATTCTTACCATATTTAATTGGCTTTTTAGCTCTTCACATTGAGTGATGTATTTGTACGTGACACACGATCAAGCAATTTAGGAAAATATGGGAAAAACAAAGATCCAATCCTAGAGATGGTAGGTTATATCATAAAGATAAATTTTTTCATCTTCTTGTAGTAGAAACAATCGGGACATGTAGTCTCGAGGTCCTTGAGGTGACAGAAATTGTGTGGTTTCATTTTTCGCATAGAAACCAAATAGGCTGCCTTTCTCGCCACTCTAATCCCGTGCAATGAGCGTTTGATGCTTCTCCAACAGGCGTCAACAACAGTAGTATCTTCCTCCCATTTTAACTGGCTAAGATAGTTTTTTCCTTCTTCAATCCTGTCTAGACAGAGTAGTAGAATCCCAGAGAGGTAGATTGGACCTTTTTCCCCGCATCAGCTGCTACACGTAAATGGTGCAGTCCGACAGTTGAGTGCTCGAGGAGAAAGTAGCGGATGATACCTTTAACATAGTGGGCATCCGGGTTGTTATAGGCTAGGCATCTCTTCATCACACGGAAATATTTGATGACTAAGAGAGGCTTCTTCACCAATGGAGCAAGGTTGAGATTTTTGCAGATCCGTTCATCATGGGCTGAAGCACCTAACCGTTTGCATGAACTTAGGCAATTGTGGTAAGCTTCTGGTTCTGTTGCACTGATCTTTGAGACAATTGCACCCAAAATATCTTGTGGAAGTGCTTGAAGAGAGCTAACTTCTTTTTTATTCGGAACCATTTTTGTTGAGAGTAATATGTGAATTTGTTCTATTTTCCTTTGGTATAAATAGTGGATTCAGTTGTAGCATATGACTTTTGTGATTCCTTAACATATAATTAACTATATTGAATTTTGTAGTTTGAATGGTATATTAAGTATTGGAATTCCGTTACAGGTGCTATTAAAGATAGAGGTAAAGGGTGTTTAGCGAAGGAGAAAAGTCTGACGTTTAATTAGAAAGAACTAAAGTACGTATAACAAATTTGGGCCAAATGATGGGCTGAATCATGTTATGTTAGGATTAATTTTGTTTAGTAAGTTGTTTCAGTAATGATTTTCAGTAGTGGGAGACTGGGAGGTATTAATGTTAATGTGTGTGGAATAATTTAAATTCCGTAATTTTTGGGATTTTCTATTTGGAACTAATAATTGGGAAATTATATTGGGTATATATAATAGTTCTTGATTTATGTTATAATTTTGTTCCTTAGTCCGCTCACGACGACTATCAGCAATCCTCACTACAAGAAAACAAGCTTTTTACGACTACTGATATATCATGGTTTTTACCCAGTTTTATACCATGATATATGTCCGTTTTATAGAGTCTTTTGGTGTTTTGGAGTCTTTTATGTTTTATATTAGGTACAAGGACGTTTGGAGCTTAAAAGTTGGAGCATTCGCGAATGAAGTGGTGAAATGCAAATTCGGAGTCAAGATTTGGAAGCTGTGTCGAGCGACGTGACCAAGTGTGTTGCTCGACACGATGAGTTCAGAAGCAAAGATTTACGATTTGAAGATTGGTGTCGATCGACACCATCTATGGTGTCGCTCGACACGATGTTCGTCCAAGCCTAGATTTTCATCAGAAAAGTCCGTTCGAAGCCCGAATGTGCCAGATGTTTACTTTTAAGTTTCTAGCCGACTTTGTACCCTTATAAATACGTTTTTACAGCCATTGTTTAGGCTTATGCTTTATTTTATTGAATTATTTAGAATTTCTCTGAATAAAATCATGTTTTCTTCTTTGATTATGTCTGAGTAGTTCTTTTGTTAGGTTTAGGGTTTTTGAAAGTGTTTGATGAATTGCTGATCTGATCTGATAATTAGGATAAAATCATTAGAATATTCTTCATCTTAACTTGTTCTTATTGCTGATTTTAGCCTCGCGAACTGAAATATGATCTTAGGGTAATTAATAGAAACGACAGTTTTATTGATTTCTTGAACTAGTTTTTGATGAGCAAAATTCCTATTTGCAAAGACATTTGATTTAGGTTTTTGTGAACAATTGTGCCTGAAATTAATGCTTGTTTAAATTAATCTGATTTCGCAACGACAGTTGGTTTTCTAGGATTTAGACATATAAAATATTCGCAGCGACAGCTGGATTGTTTTACTTTCGTGTGCATGTTCATGAACTGAGCTTTATATTCCTAAAAAACTGATTTATCTGCAATTCTGATTCACTGTAAAATTCCATGTGCCTAGCTTTTCTTTTAATTGAATTAAAACCGTTTTTAATTGCTTGTTTACTGCTTTCATAACTATTTGCCTAGCATAATCTGAATTTGATAATCTATTATGTTTTCTTAGACTTCATGTGGATTCGATAACCCTAAGTACTGCAATTGACCTCTTAATTTGAGAGAGTAGGTATAGGGTAAATTTGACCATATCAACTACATTTGGCGACTAAATTTGTAGTCGTAAATTTGGCGACTAATTAGCTATTATTTAGCGACTATGTTACGACTACTTAAATTTAGTCGTATATTAGTCGGTGTAATGCGACTACATAAAGTAGTCGTAAAAGTGGTCGTAAATTAGCAACTAATTTATGACTAAATGTCACACAAGGAAAATAGTCGACAAGTGGTCGCCAAATGGCGACTAAAATGCGATTCCGGTGGCGGGTCGTAACATAGTCGCTAAATTGGCAACTAATATGCGACTAAAACGGTGAGTCGTAAAATAGTAGTAACATAGTCGTATGTGGTATCTACCTATTGCTGACAGATTGAAGAAAATGTATCAGAGCCACAAGATACAATAATTGTTACCATAGCTACAATAATTGTTAACAATGTGTATTGTGGCAAATTTTAGCTACTTAAAGATCAATTGGCTATTAGTTTTATTAGTTATTTATCTGTAGCTATTTTGTAACAGTTTGGGGATAATTTGTTACAAAAATTACAAACTTATGCATGTAACAAATTTGTTTCCAAGAGTAACGTAACTTTAGTGGGCAATTGTGCAAGGAAAGAATTTGAAAACAATACGTAACATTAGTTACAAGGCGCCACACACATGGAAAAACACATTATTTAGAAGATGAGAGCCAATGAAGAGAGATCATTTATCTCAATTTCTAAATACAAATCTACGAATCTTGCCTAAGAATCACTGGTAACAACAACCCACGATCCATTCAACAAATCCCAGACATCGGATTTATCTCAATTTCGTCTTTAAAAAACGAATTTTATCCAAATCTAAAGGCATAATTTTCTAATTCAACATTTAAAAAGCTATGTTTACAAATTTAATTTGGTGAAAAGACTCCATCAAGCTGAAAAAAATAAAACGAAATTATGATTACCATAGAATATTCAAAGGAACATAACTTGCCCTCAAATTGGTTATGAGTGAAATTGGTTTGGAAAAATGGGTAATGGTGGTTCAATTTCTCAATTCAAGATCTTATGCGTCGTTTACTTGTTTGATCCAGGATCGTTATCTTCGAATTGTCTATGACGAGTTTTCTGCATATTTCTATGGTTTTCGAAGATTCGTTAGTTTTGTGTAAAATCGGGTGTTTTCTTGGAAGATTTGATTACCTCTATGTTCTCAAGAAAGAAAAACAAATGGATTTGATGTCAAATGAACTGAACTTTAAGCTTTTTATACACATTGAATATCTAATAAATTATTGATTTAGGGTATAAGATTTATCTCCTTTTTTAGATGTTGGGGTTTAGGGTATTACCATACAAACATAGGTTTGGCCTTTTGGAATAAATTAATGTTCGGTTTAAAGTTTAGAGTTTAGGGTAAAGGTTTTGAAGTTTGGTTTTAGAATTTAGGGTTGAGGTTTTGAGGTTTGGGTTTAGAGTATAGGGTTTAAGTTTAGGGATTCACAAGAATTTTGGTTTTAAGAACAAACTAATGTTTGATTTATAGTTTCAAGTTTAGAGTATCACATTACATACATATTTTTAGTATATAGAGGTTTGACTTTTTGTCATAACTAGGACCTGATAAGTTAGTGTTTTGTTTAGGATTTAGTATTCGACTTAAGGTTTTAAAATGTTTATGGTTTATGGTTTAGGATGTATAGTTAATGTTTATAGTGGCATATGGTTAAGGTTTATGGTTCATATTTACTATAAATAAGAATAAATATATATATCAGTATATATCTATTAAAAATTAGCAAAATTCGTTTTGTGTATTTATAACCCCTAAAAGCTAATACTAAAAGCCTAAAACTAAAATATAACCTATAAATCTCACTATAAATCCCTTAAAAGTTTCAAAATTTGAAAAAAAAATTAGTATATAAAGAAAAAAATTATAAATTGAAATGTGTAAAACATTACCATATTAAATTGAATAAACTATTTTTCAAAAATGTATTTAAAAACAATAAAATACATGAGAATTACAATTAGAAGATGAGAGCCAATCAGAGAGGATCACTAGGATCACTCACATGGCAATCTTAGATCTATTCTAGGCGAATCTCGTCCGTCCGTTCACTGTTTTTTTTTTCTGGTGAAAATGATCGACACGCTTCCTTCTCTTATCTTCAGATCTTTGTAATTTCTTCCTCTTCCAAGCTTTGATTTTGTGAAAATAACCCAAATCGATTTTCAGTTTGTAGGGGAAAAAGATCAATCGAATCTCAAAGTTTCGATTTAATGGTTGAAGACTAGAGATTGGGCTCAGACGAGATCGAGCAAAACACACTCTCTTCTTCCCCCTCCTCAAGTGATTGCGTTCTCTCTATTCTCCACCGTCTTCCTCGAGTCGTTCTTCTTCTCCAACTCCGCCGCGGCGAGATTATCCGCCGATTGATCTTGTAAGTGATTGAATCTTCCTCGAGCCACTCTCTATTCTTCAGTCGGCTTTGTATTGGTAACTCATTAGCCTTCTCTAATTCAGTCAAAAGAAGTTAAAGATGTGATTTTAGGGTTTAAAGAGATTGATTATGTGGGTTTCGATTTCATAAATTTGTTGTAAATATCACAGTTTTGTGAACCCAAGTCTAAAATCCTTAGATTTTTTGGTTGATGATTTTGATTGTGTTTATGTTGCTACTTGTGTTTGTGTCCTAATAGATTGCAGCCAAGATTGATGTTAATGTGGATTTCACTCACAAGCTATGTACTTCTTTAGTAGTAGTATTGTTGTATTGCTGGAATATTATGAAAGTGGTGTGCTCATAACCTTTTGTTTTCTCTTTGTCTATTGAGATTGCAGTCATAATGAAGACTGGTTGTTGGTGGTATAAAGACTGACTTGGCCGTTCGAGAGGCCCTTGTGAGCTTCTTACCCTTAAGACGGCTTATGGAGCTGGAATCATTGATAGAGATACTTTCATTTGGGGTGAGGATATGGACGAATGGGCGCCTATTCACATGATTTACGGTTTAGAACCTGCAATTGCCACACGATGGTGTTTGGCCTGGAGTCAGAACTCCCAGCCATGCTCTGTTTCTCTGGGCTAGTGGTTCTAAATTAACAACAATCCTGGAATCTGATCACATGCCGAACAGGTTCATCCCCAAACGACTAAGGTATTATTAATCAAAGTCCCTTAACGTAACACCATTGATCAAAAATTGGATTTGATTATTCTCTCAAAGCATATAATCCTTTTGAATTTTAGGCAAGAGTTGACTAAAGTAATACCAGGGTTAAGGTCATGGGAAGTGATAAGTATAGAGCAAGCAATGGCAGCTACAACGGAAAGTGGTACCGTGAGCCACTTGGAGTGTGAGTGTAGAGAATTTACATATGTAAATGCAAGAGTTGTATTATTTTAGTTATGTACTTTGAATTGTAATATAGGATTTTTGTATCATGGTTTCATATAATATAATAAAATATGACATTTTTTTTTAATATTTTAATTTTCCGAAAACAATAATCCTAGTAAATTGTAATTTAAATACAATCAATCTCAATAAAAATTGCTAATACAAATTAAAATGCTAATAATAGTCGTCATACAGTCGTAACATAATCGTAAAGTAGTCACTAAATTTTACGACTACACTACGACTGCAACAAGAACACTTTTATTCATGTGGATTAATCATAAGATAGTCGTAAATTTAAGCTACTACATTACGACTAAGTTACGACTACATGAAATAGTCGTAACTTAGTCGTCAAATAGCGACTATATTTACGACTAATGTATTTAGCGACTGCACTAATTAGTCGTAAAATAGTCGTAAATCTTGATTTAGCGACTAAATTGCTACTAATATTGCAGTCGTAAAAACCCTGTTTTCTTGTAGTGCCTAGCCGACATAGTATCGTCTCCCCAAGCTCCCCAAGCTGTCGCAATAACTTGAGTAAACTCTTCCTTACATCTCAAGCAATTGTCGAAAGAGAACATACATACCCATAAAATTATCAAGCAAGAAAGGAATAAATTAAGTAATACTAATTTCCTATATTTGTTCGTGACAACTTTGCAAATAGATACGCACCCAATCAAAATGAACCAAAACTAAAACCAAATGGAATTTTCAGTTTGTTATAGATTCCCCCGAGCTCTCTTAAAATCGAGAAGCCACCAATCAACCAAATGAAACACCCTCCCAGTGTAGCCAACATTTATATATACTTATATGTTTAACATGCAAAGTTAGGGAAAAAAGAAAGTTGTTTTCGTTTTTCTTGTACTAATGATTAGAACCAAACTTAGATCTCATACCATTACCAATTTATGGATGGACGGTAGAATTCATACCATTACCAATTGGGATGAACTCAAACAACAAATTTATTTACCGGTAAAGACAACACATTCTGATTATATCCTTCAATTACCAGCCAAAAATTTGGTTGCTATTTAAAATATAAAAATTAGTGGGACGAAAAATAAGTTTAATAAAAAATTTAGGGTCCGAACATTTGATGATTATCATTTTCCTACTCCATCACATGAGTATACCTTAAATTACCTCCTTTTCGTTCTCCCTTCACTATAACTGCCAATTTATGACTCTTATCTTGATGGAAATATGCTGATACCCCATCAATATACTGTGTCAGTGTCTTAGTGATTTGCATCACGTAAGCTTAAGTTGAATATGTTCCCAAGAAAGAGTAATTTGCAAGAGAAAATCTAAAGTTTAGGTTGAGAAACCTGAGCTAAACATAGGCAATGGAAGCACCAATGAAATGTGTGGCTAAATCAGATAATAAATGAAAATAGCGCGAGATCATTCTGACGCGTTGTTGAAGAGTTTAGACCTTAAGATATTTGTTTGATAAGAAGTTGGTTCTTTTCTTCTTTATTAATGTCAGCTAGCACACCATAGTGATAATTTTCAAAAAAGAACGTTGGAGTTGGTCAAGCATTCCTTTTTTCTTCTAGAATGCCCATAAGAAAAAATGAGCTCAGGAACAGAGCATGTGTAGTACAGAGCGTTTCATATCGGAAGTAAAGTAAAACCATATATATGTACTCAAATTTTATTGTTTTTGAGCACCTATATGTCCATGAAATTGTAGTATATATGCACCTCACCTCTCAATACGAAGTGGGTTTTGGAGAAGCTATGCCATAATAATTATCGTTTGTGAATCTTAGCTAATTAGCAGTCATAATGCATAAGGCCTAAATCGTACTTTTGTAAGGGTCAAACATACATATCCTTAAAAAGGTGTGGTTAAAATTTCTTTGTTGGTTTTTATCATTTACTTATCTGAAAGCAATATTAAAGGGGATACCAAAGAAAGTGAAAACAATTGTAAATTTGGTAAATTGTTGAAATCAATAGAAAGTTAAATTTAAATCAAGCAACATCATATAGTAGCGACAATTTGAAGGTTGTATAGAACATACTTGATAGTTAGTACATGTCAAACTTAATACAAATTTCAGAAACCCAAAAAAGTGACATGGGATCAAGTTCTTTGGTACACAAAATAGATAGGAATTTGGAGATCATCTACAAGCTGGAGAGCTATCACGAGGAGTAGCTTGCATATGTAGCACATTTTAATCCAAGAACAATACTATGCGGTGGTGATCAGCCGTAAATTTGCCTGAATGAAGACAAAGTATATCAAAGAACAAACAAAATAAATTAGAAGGGTGTCATTTTCAACTGATTACTCAAAAGCTGATCTTCATTACCATGTCTATGACCATGATTATTTTCTCTTGCTTTAAGTAGGTAGGGGATCCGATTCTTAATTCAGTCACCTTGTACGCTGAGCTTACCAATTGGAATATAGTTGAAATCCAGTTCGACCGTGTGAGAGGAAAAATACCAATAGAAGCATACCCCCATAAGCACCAATCCTGAGGTGGCCATGATTTGTAAATTGTAGTTTAACTGCAAAATAAACAGAAGAAATGCATTTTACTCATGTGTAGTCTGGGAGTGATGTCGATTGTAATTGTTATCAGTAACCATAACATTGCTGGGGGGAAAAATTGGTAGTAGTAAACTATAAAGCAAAACGAAGGAAAGAAAAACTATAAACAGTAGATTTTTTTGACTTTGACAATATAGAAAGGAGAAAAGGAAGTTAAGATATCAACGGAGATGAGAAGAGTGTTTGAGGAGCGTACCAAATTCTGCTCTATGGCAAAGTAAATCCAAAATAAGAATATATGTTCGTATCACGTATGGATGATCAAGTGTGAAAGAGTGAAGCAGAATGGGTGTTTATAAAGTAAGAACCTTCGATTATGTAATTATTGGGAGATGAAGATCGACCGAGATCGACGGTCGAGATGATATTGGAGATATGAAAATAATGAAGAGATCTTTCTAGAAGAATCTAGAAGATTGTGAATTAATGTTAATATCTTTAGAATAGGAAATTTACCATTATCTCTAAATGTGTTATTTACATTAATATTATCATAGAATTAGGAAACTTAGATATATTCATCTCTATATAAGAGATGGTAAGTTTTAACATAATTCTCATGAGAGTCTAATATAATTCTTCCTAAACATCTTTGTGTTCTTACTCTCATCAATTAATCATGGTATCAGAGCCATCCAAAAAAACCTATGGATTTAAGGTTTTATCGTTTGTTTCAGCTATTATAAAAAAAAAAAGTTGGCTCTATGTTATTTTTATCGATTTTATCTTCTTCTTCTTTGTTTGACCTTGTTCCTTCGATCTCTCGTTGGAATATTCTTAAAATTTTAGTTAAAGTTTGGTTTTCTTTGAAATTTGGTTTTTTGAAAAAAAAAAAAAAAATTTTTTTGAGACGTGATCTCTTGGTGGTGGATTATTGATTTCGATCGTAATTGGCCACGGTTGATTGTGTAGCGACAACTGCACATGCTAGTTCCTTGGAGAAGAGTTGAAGAGACTTGGTGAAAAGTTAAACGAAGCCGACTGATGTTGGTGGCAACGTTGTCGTGAACGTGAACATGAACCAATATAATCGGTTCGTTAAGTGGTGATGGTTCTTAAGTCTATTGGTGGCTGTTTTATTGATACGGTCTGTGTTTGACAATGTTGATCCGACGATGAAGACGATGAAGATATTTTACTACGATAAAGATATATCTTTCACCGATGACCCTATGGCCGTGTATAAACGCCACAAAGATGACTCCACGACCGAGTATAAACGTTGATGGCCCAACGGCTGGGTGCTATAGCCGCTTTGACCCTACGACCGGGTTTAAACGTCGATGATGACCCGACGGCCGGGTGTTGCAGCCGATTTGACCCAACGGTGGGGTATAACGCCGATATTTGAAGATTTGTCCAATCTCACACGTATTACCACGTATGAGCTTGTCGGGGGGTATTGGGAGATGAAGATCGACCGAGATAGACGGTCGAGATGATATTGGAGATATGAAAATAATGAAGAAATCTTTCTAGAAGAATCTAGAAGATTGTGAATTAATGTTAATATCTTTAGAATAAGAAATTTACCATTATCTCTAAATGTGTTATTTACATTAATATTATCATAGAATTAGGAAACTTAGATATATTCATCTCTATATAAGAGATGGTAAGTTGTAACATAATTCTCATGAGAGTCTAATATAATTCTTCCCAAACATCTTTGTGTTCTTACTCTCATCAATTTATAATTAATTCAGGAGAAAGAGAGATGGATCGCTTAAGAGAACCTAAGCAGTAACCGTGGAACTTGTAGAAAGTCGAACCGTTTCAACTTTGGGAGACGTTTTCTTCTATAATTAATAACAGGTCGGCATCGATACAAATCGTTAGTGTTAATGACGTGGCAAATTAGGAGGAATTTAGAAATGTGAAGAGAGCAAGCTGATGTGGCATCTTGAGAGTGTCTTTCTAAAATGCTGATGTGGACACCCTCTTGTGCTCCAATTAGTTAGTAGGATTTTAGTTAGTAGGATTTTAGTTTTATTGGATATCATTACACTATTAGATGACATCTTTCATTTGGTCCATAGTGTCGAAAGATATTAAAAAACAATTTGATTTATACAGTCTCTTTTATGAATCTTTCAGTCGTAATAATATGTAAGAATCTGATTAGGAAAGTCTCCCAACTAATGTCTTCAATAATAGTATGACACTAACTTCATAACGAAATTTGGCTGCCTAATAATGATTTCTCAAATAAGAAAATTAAATAAATATAAAATTGGTAATGTTTGATCTATTTTCCACTAATATGTTTTGTTTCACGACACAAGGTGCAAATAAATGAGATGAATTAAAACAAATGCATGAAATTTGTTTGCAGAGAAATGTTTCTATGCCACAAAAAACCCAATAAAATCATTAGGAATAACGAAGAAACCTTTGTTTGCAGAGAAATATTTTTACTCCAATCTTTTGTTTTTTTCATTTTCTTCTCACTACATTATATTTTTCTCTAATCAAATTATCACACTTTAGTTACATAATTTACAACTAATTTATTCTTCCAAAAATGTGTATAATCAACCTTAAGTAGTTGATGGGCCCAAAACGACGTCATTCGAGGGCAAGGGACCGGCAAATTTTGATGCACTTTCGTCGTCATTCATGAATTAGAGAATGCTTTTGATTGATTTTGGCGGCGTTCCCAGAAAATTCGTCGTGTGATGGTGAGTGAGTGATTAGACTTTACCTTTGGCGAGAAATTGGTTGCGGAGACTTGTTAGTTAACTTAGGGTTTGGAGTTTTGAATTTGGGAATTGGGATTATCCAATAGTGATTTCTGGGAATTTGTCCAAATGATGTGCAATGCCTGGTAATGCGTTACTAGGAATCAACTTTTTTACTGTCACAGAAAGGAGTATTCTGGTTTAGTGGTCACTTCCATGGATAACTTAGCCTTGTCTTCTTATAAGACTGTGACGAAGCTCGTTGAAATGGGTTTTGAAAAATTAGAGGCTGTAAAAGCTGTAGGTAAGTCATGTGATGACGCCGTTGAGTATATTCTCAAGGGGAATCATAGAACCGGTGGATTTGCGCCGGCTAGTTCACTATGTTCTACAAGAAAGAATAAGATCCTTTGTACAAAAGCTACGACATCTTCGATTTCTTTGGGCTCAAAGCGACAATCGAGTTTGCTTGACCATTTTAAATCCGTGGACCGGAGCAAGAAGATAGGCGACTGCTTTGGTACTCAGTTAGAAACGCTATCTGATCCTTCAGAAGAGATGAAAAAGTCTTTTGCTATAGTGGTTCCTGAGTCTAGTTGTTTCCCTGATACACAATTGTCAAATAGTTGCTCAGAAGCTTCATCAACTTGGGAGAAAAGAGTTAATTCTATACTACGAAGCCGGTTTGGTATTTCATCACTAAAAAGTTTCCAAAGAGAGGCTTTGTCAACGTGGGTAGCGCACAAGGACTGTCTTGTTCTAGTTGCAACAGGATCTGGTAGATTCTTTTTCCGCTGATGCCTACTTCATTCTCATATGGAGTCATTACCGGTCTAATCGGGTTTTTTTGTGTCTTTACCATGCAGGGAAATCTCTTTGCTTCCAGATTCCAGCATTGTTGACGGGAAAGGTTGTTGTCGTAATTTCACCTTTGATAAGCCTAATGCATGATCAGTGCCTGAAGTTATCAAGGCACAAAGTCTCTGCTTGTTTTCTTGGGTCTGGCCAACTTGATAATTGCATAGAACAGAAAGCAATGCAAGGAATGTATCTGATCATATATGTTTGTCCGGAGACAGTGGTTCGGTACGCAGTACAACTTTATGAAATTCTCTTTAAGTTCATTTATTTATATCTTTTTGCTCTTCTTGCTTAAAGAAAGGTTGAAACTTGATTGTAGACTGATTAAGCCACTCCAGAAACTAGCAAAGACTCATGGAATTGCTCTTTTTGCGATTGATGAAGCTCATTGCGTATCAAAGTGGGGACACGATTTTCGTCCACACTACAGGTATGATTCAAAACTTGCGAGTGTTATTGCCTCCAAGTGCTTTTGTTGGTAATCTTGTTTTCTAAATCAATCACTTGGTGCTGGATCTTCAGGAGATTATCTGTGTTGCGGGAAAATTTCTGCGCTAGCAATTTGGAATTCTTGGAATATGATGTACCGATTATGGCATTGACTGCAACGGCCACACCTCATGTGAAGGAAGATATTCTTGAGTCACTTCACCTGGCAAAGGAAACAAAGACCGTGCTTACTTCATTTTTCAGGCCAAACCTATGTTTCTCAGTGAGTTTCTTTTGCTGATTTATTCTCCATTTCACATGTATGAAAACTCACTCTGCACTCGTTAACTCTTAGCATAAGATTAGTAGATTGATTCCTATTGTAATCTGAAAGTTTCTATTTGAAGCTTATGTGCATCATGATCCAGCTGAAAGCTGATATTTTTCTGTTATTTACAGGTTAAACATAGTCGAACCAAGTTTGCATCATCATATGTGAAGGACTTCCAAAACTTAATTGATTTGTACTCTGAAACGAGAAAGACTACTGGGAAAAAACCAGATGTTATCTCAGGAGAGTCAGAGGAACAGACAGATTTTGATAATCATGATGCTGAAAACATCTATGAGACAGATAACGATGATGATGAGGAGGACGCAGAAAACTCTTTGACAAAGAAAAACAGTTCCAGAGGGAAAACATTGTCAGAAGAGTATCTGGAAGATGAAACCGACATCTTCCAGAGTGTTGATGATTGGGATGGTATGCTCCTTTTCATTTTTGTTTGGAATAGAGAGTAAGTTTTTAATATGTCATTGATGCAATGAATGGTAATTTAGATTATACGTAACTGTTGCAGTTGCTTGTGGGGAGTTCTGTGCAATGTCGCCTTGTGAAATCCTGGATATGTCTGTCCCTTCCGAGAAGCAAATTCTTGATGAATCTGGACAAGAAAGTTGTCTCCAGCAAAGGGATTTTGAAGGACCGACAATCATTTACGTTCCTACAAGAAAGGAGAGTGTCAACATAGCAAAATATCTATCTGGGGTTGGACTAAAGGCTGCAGCTTGTAATGCATCGGTATGGACTGAAAAATCTAACTTCCCTCTGAACTGTTTCTTAGGAATTAAAATTGTGAACCTTTGTTAATTTGGTACAAGCCACTATCTACTAAGCAGTTATAAGTTATTGTAGAAATTTCTGATGTCAAAATCTTGCATTCCGCATTGAGTGCTGTTTATAAGTTACTATTATAAGTGTTGTTATGGCTTAACAGTTTGCCATGTCTCACAGTTGCCGAAAAAACATCTCAGACAAGTCCACCAGGAATTTCATGATAATAAGCTGCAGGTATATTCACATAACCTTTATGTTCTTATGTGTTATGGCGCAAACTTAATGTTCTCCTCTATTATACACTTTGTTGTTCCCACCTTTTTTTTTTTTTGTTTTCTGAATAATGTGTGGAAGATCATTGACATTATGTTACTCGTCTTTAGGTTGTTGTTGCCACAATTGCGTTTGGAATGGAAATTGACAAGAAAAATGTCAGGAAAATCATCCATTATGGTTGGCCACAGGTCTCTTAAAGTTTGTAATAAGATTTTTCATCTTTAACATTTGCATCTCGGAGAATCTTGTGCTATGCAAATTTGTTGTTTTCTCTTCTAAATCTCATTTAAGAAAACGAAACTGCAGAGCTTGGAAGCGTACTACCAAGAAGCTGGCCGAGCTGGAAGAGATGGCAAATTGGCTGAGTGCGGTGAGTTGATTAATGATATTATGTAGATTTACTTTTGTTTGCCATGGCTGATAAAAGTAATAATCTGGGATTTAGAGTGCTCTATGCTGATCTATCGAGAGTACCAACGCTTTTGCCAAGTCGTAGGAGCAAAGAACAGACAGAGCAAGCATACAAGATGCTATCTGACTGCTTCAGGTCTGTATACTAGTTAATTCCGTCCGTGTGCATATTTCACTTTTCTTATTATATTCTGTTACATGCATTCTTCTTTTCTTATGCAGATACGGAATGAATACTTCACAGTGTCGAGCGAGAATACTCGTCGAGTACTTTGGGGAGGATTTCAGTTCCAAGAAGTGTAACTCGTAAGTGCTATTCTTCTTTTTAAAAACCATCAAGGTAAAATACCAATCGGTCTATTAACTTTCCAATGTATGAAACAGATGTGATGTTTGCACAGAAGGGCCTCCGGAGCAAGTAAATGTACGAGAGGAAGCTAATCTCTTGCTCCAAGTAATCACTGCTTTTCATGTAAGTCTTGCGAGTGTATTCGTTTCATATCAGTGATATACAATGAATCATATTTCTGTTTTGGTTTTTAGGATTTCTTCTACTATGAGTCTATGCATGTTCTTTCTGGCTCTAATCTGCTAGTAAATTAGTTACAGGTAGAGAATAGCTCTGAGAATGTATCATATGAAGACTATGGACTCGGCAACAGCAAACAAAAGAAATTCTCCCACAAGCCAAATCTTCGGTTCTTCGTCAGTAAAATCAGGGATCATGTAATATTCTATTTCAACAAATTGCATTGTAGATTATGTCCTCAATGATATTTATGTGATGCCTTTTTTAAAAATTGTAGTTCCAGAAATTCATGGAAAGAGATCTTCTTTGGTGGAAAGGTCTTGCCCGTATCATGGAAGCTCAGGGATACATCAAAGAGATGGATAACAAAGTAAGTATTTCACGAACTAACTCTGTATGAAGCTATTCTCACTTTAAACCATTGAAAATCTGTTGCTGACTTTGTGTTGCAGGCTCGTCGAGTTGAGATTACGAATATACAACCAACGGAAAAAGGGAAGAAGCAACTAGATTTCGAAGATGACAAGCCACTCTATGTATACCTCGAAGCTGACATGCAGGTTTCACTGCAACAACGAACCACATACAGCGGATTCTCTGATTGGGGAAAAGGATGGGCAGATCCAGAAATCCGGCGTCAGCGGTTAGGGACAATGAAACGCCCAAGAGAAAGGAAACCTCGAAGAAGAGGACGTTCACAACGTCGTCCTTGGAAGTTACAAAAGAAAGATTAATGGAGAAGCAAAGAACAATCTCAATCATCATCTCTCAAAGTAAAGAATCCAACTTTCTATACCATTTTTTCAAAATATCCTCTCCTTAACAAAAACTATGAATCTTTATGGAAACATCATAATAATTCTTTCTGCTACAATTGCTCTTTCGGGATCGTTTTTGTTTGCTTTCAGTCCAATCTCGAGGCAGAAGAGACTTCGAGCCTTGGTTGAGGCTGAGGCTCGTTAATGAAGCTTTGGTTGGTGCGGAAGACAATGTGGCGAGGCTTCAAGAACGTCATGATGTGATTCTGAAAGAGATATCTTGTTATTATCTCGTTAACTCTGAGCTACAAGAAGCTTTGGTTACAGCTCGAGTAGCCATTGATGATGCTTCTTGTTTCGTCTTGGAGCTTAGGAGATTACAGTTGAATATCTTAAACTCTCTTTCTTGATCAAATTCTTTTTGTATTCTCGAACAAACCCTTTCTTAAATAATACTATAAAATGGGAAATTTGCATACATAACCAACAAAAATTATGTAATTACAAAACTAACCTTTTGCCCTATATCTAATGACTATGGTTTAACCACATGTGGCAAGTTTTGTTAGTTTCTAAATTATGTTTGGTTATTTCACAAATTAACCAGTAATTGAATTGAAGTTTGGGTTTAATTATTGGTTGGTTCCCTTCTTAAATGCCTGGAGAGTTATTTGCTGAAAAAAAAAGAAAAAAAAGATGAAAGTTGTTTATTGTATAAATGATGAATCTAACGGCTGAGATTACTTGGTTCGTTTGCGGCTTCCACGTGTGATGATATCAGAATACGACGACCCATCGTGAGAAAGAGAGGGGTCACAGTGACCGTTGGATCAAAAGCAAAGAGATACAATCTGAGCGGATAACGTCATGAATACACGGATCGCCAGCGTGGCAGTAGGTAGTATATAGAAACACGTTGTTCAATCCTCATTTTTCGCAAATCGTAAACCGCAACAAAACCGAAAAAGGGAATCAAACTCACAATTTGTGCTTTCTTTTAGATCCGTTTGTTCATCGGTTTCAATGGAGTCATCACCAGCAACGACGAAGCCAGCGAGAGGTGCAGGAGGAAGAAGAGGAGGAGATCGGAAGAAGAGTGTTACCAAGTCTGTCAAGGCTGGTCTCCAGTTTCCGGTTGGTCGTATCGCTCGTTACTTGAAGAAAGGTCGCTATGCTCTTAGGTATGGCTCCGGTGCTTCCGTTTACCTCGCCGCCGTTCTCGAGTACCTCGCCGCCGAGGTAAAATTCTAGATCTCGATTCTTCTTCTCCGATTGCATTTTGATTTTTTGGTTAATAGACGAACTGATTTTGTTGGAAATGGAATTAGGGTTTGTGGAAACATTCGATTTCTACTGATTTATGGTCTAATTTGATAAATGCGATGATAATTTAGCCAATGGATCTGCTTATTATTGAGTTTTTTTTCTTTCGATCTAAACTGATTTTACTCTGTGAATCTGATTTTAGGTTTTGGAGCTAGCTGGGAACGCAGCGAGGGATAACAAGAAGAACAGGATAAACCCTAGGCATCTTTGCTTAGCGATAAGGAACGACGAAGAATTGGGGAAATTGCTTCACGGAGTCACCATCGCAAGTGGAGGAGTTCTTCCAAACATCAACCCGGTTCTCCTTCCCAAGAAATCCACTGCTTCTTCTTCCCAAGCTGAGAAAGCTGCACCTGCTGCCAAATCTCCCAAGAAGGCTTGAAAAAATATCACCACTTGTTTTTTAGGCTCTTGCTTTGTTCGTTGTTTAGGGAATGTGTAGTTTCTCTATTTGGTTGTCTTTGTAACCGATGGATAATTATGGTTTACGGCATTTGTATGAAACAATTCCTAGTTTCTTCGTTTGTTCCTTCTTTCAAGTAATGATAACTCTAATCGAATAAATAACTTCTGGATTTCATACTTTTGTTGTGCACTTGATTAGTTGATTTCAAGGGGAACAGTTTTAAATGGCTTGAATCAGATATTTAAAGAAGGGAAATCAGATGAAATAACCACAAAAAAATCTATAATTAAAATACTAACCATTTATGATTTAACCTAAATTATTATTATTTTTTTGGCTAGTAAGCAAATTCACCTTTAAAGAAAGCGTATTATGGTTTTGGTATTTTAGAATTTAGGTCTTCTATTAAGGGTTAATTTGCCAAGTAACAAAAAAAAATTAATAATTAGATAACTAACCAAAATTGACTAATGTGGCTAAATTATAACCATAGGATTTAGGATATTTGGTTACAATTTTAATTATAATTTTTTTTTGGGTTATATTTGCTAATTTCCCCAATATTAATCCGTAGATGTCAACACCATTAATGAAATTAATTGAAGTAGTAAGCGACTGATAAGTGTATTAATTGAACTTGGGCTTTATATGGGCCGAAATTGATAGGCCCATATAAGGAGCTACTTGGTTCTGGAAACTTGTGGGGTTTTTTCATGACCAATGGGGGTTTTAGCATTTTCCGAATTTCATCATCAGAATCAGAAGTGTTGTGTTGAGTTTCCTCCATCTCGGATTCGCCATGATGAATATTCTGGTGCAATTCTTCTTCTCTTCTTCGATCATAGATGAACAATTTCGTGGGGGTAATTTGTTGAAATTTAGTAAGTAATCTTCTTTTTTTTCTGGGCAGAGAAGAACAGTCTCATCTTCTAAGCGAAGCTCGCTGATTCGAATTGTTGCTGTTGCTACTGTTACTTCTGGAATTGTATATTCTCAAAGTGATCCAGACACAAGTAAAGCCTAACCTCTCTCTCTCTCTCAATTTTCATTTTTTTGTTGATTTAGAATTTTCGTGAATTTAGTCTTTGATGTATGGTCTCTTTGATTTGATATGCATTCTAGGACCGAGAATATCACTGGTTATTCCGGAATCTGTTCAGGAATCTTTGTCGTTGTTCCCTTGGCAGATTTCATCACATGGACTGATTCATCGACCTGATCAAAGCTTCTTTGGTTCGTAATAAAGTTTTTTTTATCATCTCTACTTACTTTTTGGATTTTCATCTTTGAAATACCGACTTTTCTATTTATACAGGAATTTTGACGGCGTTTACTTCGAGTGTCGGTCCTGAGTCAAAAGCACCTGCAAATGATGAGAGGAGAGTTCCTGTTGAAGCTTCGGATAGTCCGAATCCAAGTAACGGGTACTTAGGGAGAGATACAATCGCCAATGCTGCTGCAAGAATAGGACCAGCAGTTGTCAATCTTTCGGTTCCTCAAAGTTAGCTTCTTTTTTCTTTTCTTTTTACTCTTGCAAAATTTGGTAGTAGTATTCATAGAGATGGATTGGTTGGTCTTGGGAATTTTTTTTAGGTGTTTATGGGATTACTACGGGAAAAAGTATCGGTTCTGGAACGATTATTGATGCTGATGGCACGATATTGACTTGTGCTCATGTGGTAGTTGGTTCTCAGAGCATTGGTCACTCATCTAAAGGGAGGGTAAGTTCAAAAGCCAAATCTTTTCAAGGATCCCGAACACGACTGTTGTTTCAGGATTATATTGTTCATTATTGGAGCTATATGAAATTGGGATTGTAGCTGATAAGATTAGCTTCTTCTAATAATTTAGTTGAATGGAATCCGCTTAGTGGAACATATGTGAAGTTTGGAGTTGTTGAATTATAGGTTGATGTGAAGTTGCAAGATGGTAGGATGTTTAAGGGTGTGGTGGTGAACGCTGATTTACAATCCGACATTGCATTGGTGAAGATTAAATCAAAGACACCATTGCCAACCGCTAAAATTGGTTTTTCAAATAAGCTACGTCCAGGGGACTGGGTAATAGCTGTGGGTTGTCCTATGTCTCTCCAGAACACAATAACTGCCGGTATTGTCAGGTAAATTTACACACACATCCGTAAAAATAATCATTTTTCTTTAGATGAGCTCTTATGGTCACAATTGCTTTGTTATGTGTGTGTGTGATAGTTGTGTTGATCGCAAAAGCAGTGATTTGGGTTTAGGAGGCATACGTAGAGAATATCTTCAAACAGACTGCGCGATCAATGCTGTAATTCATATCTTTCTTTCTCCATGAGTTGAAATCTCGTTACGAATTCACTTGTATATCTCTTGAGTTTTCTATCCTTGTGGTATTTGTTTCAGGGAAACTCTGGTGGCCCTTTAGTGAATCTTGATGGAGAAGTGGTTGGTGTTAACATCATGAAAGTCTTAGCTGCAGATGGGCTCGGTTTTTCTATGCCAATTGACTCAGTCTCAAAAATCGTTGAGCATTTCAAGAAGAGTGGGTATGTTAGTGATCTCAATATCTTTTTCATTGGCCTTGGTTGTATCACATCTTAAAGGTTGATAGGGGTGATGTAATAATTATTGTTGCAGTAGAGTTATTCGTCCATGGCTTGGGTTAAAAATGGTCGAACTCAATAAAATGATCGTTGCTCAGCTTAAAGAACGGGACCCGATGTTTCCTGATGTCGAGAAAGGCATTCTTGTTCCTGCGGTGAGTATACCCGTGAGTGTATGATACTAAATTTTGCATACTCACCAATGTGACCTTTAAATTTGCTTGATTACTCAGGTGATTCCAGGATCACCGGCTGATCGAGCTGGATTCAAACCAGGCGATGTTGTTGTGAGATTTGATGGGAAGCCGGTCGAGACCATTAATGAGGTATGTGATCATCTCTCTCTCTTTTTCTCTCAATCTCTTCATAGAAACTCATGTGTGTAACTCTGCAGATAATAGAGATAATTGACGATAGAGTTGGGAAGCGAATGCGAGTAGTTGTGGAAAGATCAAATAATGAAAAAGCTACACTAGAAGTCACTCCTGTGGAGGCTGATCCAGACATGTGATACTTCAAAAGAATTTAACCAAATGTATCAAATAGCTTCAATTATTTTTGCTTACTTTGGTTTCATGGGCTTTGCTATCAAATGTCGATGTTATCTAGGACAAAAATCCCATACGAGTGGTTTCATTTCAATACTTTCTGTTACCTAGACATAGACCATCTCTAAAAAGGACAAATAAACCACCTCTCTCTAATGTTTGAGTACTTGTAAGTATTTTGTCAAGTACAATGCCGTTTTAGTGTGGACCAACATATCCATTAGCGTGGTGGTTTCGTGAAATAATTTAACGCATACAACCCAAATTCGAATTAGCCCATACTATTTTTATAAACATTTCTTCTCGGACCCTCTCTCGTCACACTCTTCAATTCAATGGATGTGGTCACTGAGTTGAAATTTCTTCTACACGACATTAGATGTTTAAGCCTGGATATCCCTCACTCGAGTATTGTTGCAGCCGATTGATGTATTGCGTTTTTGACGCATTTTAACCAAATATTTCAATGATCTTTTCTATATCATTAGAGTATTTTCAGGTTAAAATACGTTTGGATGAAGTCTAATGCAAAAACAAGGAATGAAAACAAAAGAAAAGAAAATGATCAGAATTTTGGCATTCGTAGTGTGACTTTCCACCATTGGATCGCGCTGAAACTTTGAAAAAAGCTATACCATTGAGTTACCTTTCCTTTGAAGTAATTTGAGGACATTCCAACGGTGGGATCGAAAGTTACATGAGTTTACTAAAGACATGTCTTTCAGCTTAAACCAATCGGTTTGCTGGAAAAAAAGAAAATTACGGTTTTTTCTATTTTGACTCGGTTTTATCAGATTTCGACCAATAACATGTTTGAAATTATATATTGGAGTTTTGGCCATTGTTGAGGCACCCCTTTATTTTCTATATTTACATTTAGCTTTGCAAGCTTTACGGAGACGAATTTCTTACTATACATCATTGAGAAGATTTTTAACCCTTTTGGATTTATATTTTATTGATTATGAGTTTTTCTTCATCTAGTCCTTGTTTATATGCTTCCATGTCAGAGCAGATCTTAGGTTTAGGGTTTCAAGAGAATTTATGAAACATTGAATCAAACATAGATATATATTTTACCTTCTATTGTCTTCACCTATCGTTGCACTCATTGTTTAGCTAAATTGATCACTCAGTCTCTGATTTAGGGTTTAACCTATTCATCAAAAGTATTATAGATTGTTTGATAGAACATAGGTGAGCGAATTGTCCTTACCCAACAAAAGTTGATGCTAAGGCGATTGGTGAACAAATCGAACCTACTTGTTAACGCTTATCTAGAATTCTAAGTTCAAACGACAATTTATAATCTTAGGTTGCTAGATAAAGTGATTGAAACACGATAGTTGAAAAATTATACCTTCATGTTTAACTTCTAGATTGTGTTTTTCCACTCCGTGAATAATTGGTTGGTGTATGATCTCTGAATTCTTGCGACTCGCCTTTGACCTAACATTTGTTTTAGAATATTTTCCATCGCTTCTATTTGCTATTTTAGTTTCATATTGCAAACAACAACTATATTTTTGTCTTAGCTTAATTAGTTTCATTCTTATATATTCGTAGTGTTATACTTGGTCCTTGTGGATTCAATCCCTAAATATTACAACCATTTGATGTGCACTTACGGTAGTTATATAGGGTTAAAACTCTGTGATGTCATTGATGTTCTAGCTTAATTTGGTTTTATCTCTGTAAACAATCCCTCCGTTATTGGAGTTTAAGCTTTCTTTAAAAACGGGTTATATTCTGAATTGAGATTGTATATCTATGTGGTTAAGTTGAGATTCCAGATCTAAGCGTTTCTGATTTTATTTGATAATGTTGATTTCAAATTAAACATGTCTAGAACAACAAAATCAATGATGGATAGAGAAGAGACTATGTCGTAGTCGTGTTCCCTGCTCGGATTCACAGTTGGTGATGTTGATTGTGCTTGGATATTTTATTTGAAGAAGACATGTATAATTCCGTTCCAAAAAGTATGAACAGGCCCATAATTTTGTTTTTTGCTTTTGGGTTTGTATTTTCCAGGGAAAAGTTTTGGTGATTAGTGATTATTAATTGGACTTCCAAATGTTCAGGCCTTTGTGAAGAGAATGCCTAGGACTTGAGTACGTAAAGCAAGGAGTCTCGAAAAGAAGATAACACCTACTAGCTCAGAGCCTCAGAGTCTCTAACAGAAAGGTCTCTAGATTCATGTTGAGAGGGTCTTAACCATTAGTGTTAATGTAGAGGGATACTACTGAATAAGGAATAAAGAGTCAAAAGGGAGAATTGTAAAATTTATGAAGTGTTTAAAATTTGACTGTCGATTTATACCCGTGCTTGCTTCCACCACGTGCTTGTATTTGATCAATGTTTTTTTTTTTTGGTCGGAGGAGGGGCCGAGACCCCTTTTTATTAAAATAAGAAATTAAAGTTACAAAACGACTTGTCGAGGAAACGACACTCCCTCAACATCTTCTAAGAGCAATGGACTAACAATGTCCGGACTAGCATGAAACAAATGAACCCCTAAAGGAAGAGAAAAGCATAGTTCGCTAACCCGTCTGCAAGACGGTTAGCCTCCCTATACACATGAGAAATACGGACTATCCAGTCCCTTGCTATGAAGCCATGGCACAATCGTACCAGGAAAGACAGCGGATTCGATTCATTTATCCCTGTCAGAAGAAAACCCACCACCAGCTCAGAGTCCACCTCAATTTCCAACCTCATGACCCGTCGCTCCCACGCAACCACCAATCCATAATACACTCCCCATAGTTCGGCAAGTGGAGCCGAACAGATGCCAATGTTGAGAGCAAACCCCACACACCATTGCCCTCCTGCGTTTCGTAGAACTCCCCCGGCCGTTGCTAATCCCGGATTGCCCCTCGAAGCTCCATCTGTATTCAATTTAAGCCATTCACCACAAGGTCGCTTCCATGCTATCATCCTCTCGACACGAATTATCCTCGGTGATTAACTTTCCTCGGTGATTAACTTTTCCAAGTCCCGGCTAACATTACTCGAAAAAAAGATCTTTGATTTCTCCAAGCTAACCTTTTGCCCTGAAGCCGCGCAGAAGCTTTTCAACACACGACGAATAATTTTAATTTGTGAAACCGAGGCCTCCGCAAATAAAATAAGATCATCAACAAAACATATATGAGAAAGCTTCGGGCCTCCTTGCGACAATCTAATTGGTTTCCAATCACCCTTAGCAATAGAATACTCAACTAGATGACATAATCTCTCTAGGCAAAGCACGAAAAGATATGGCGATAACGGATCAACTTGTCGTAAACCTCGTTGCGGTTTAAACGGCTCTGTTTTTTCTCCATTCCACAATAGATGCATTGATGGGCCACAAACACATTTCATGATCCAAGAAATCCAAACCTCTGAAAAACGAGCAGCCTTTAAAGTATCCTCGAAGAAATCCCATCTTATCCGATCATATGCCTTTTCCAAATCAAGCTTTAATAACATCCATCCCTTTCGACCCTTTTTACGTCGCATAGAATGGACAGCCTCTTGCACCACTACAATATTATCCGTGCTTAGTCTCCCGGGAATAAAACTAGCTTGCGCCGGACCAATCAACTTCGGCATCAAGCTCTTCATCCTTAAAACCATTGCTTTTGTAATAGTTTTAAACAAAACATTACATAAGCTTATGGGCCGGAATTGAGTTATCTTTTTGAGTTACATAATAGTTTGTATTTGATCAATGTTTGATTACATCTTGTTGATTTACTTAAACAGTTTTATAATAATTTTCAACATTTATACTGTTTTTAACACAGTTTTATAATGTTTTTAAACAGTTTAGTAATGGTTTTAAATAATTTATAAGGTTTTTAAAAGGTTTTATAAGATTTTTAAAAGGTTTCCAATTTTTTATAAGATTTTTAAAGGTTTCCAATTTTTATAAGGGTTTTAAAAGGTTTTATAAGATTTTTAAAAGGTTTCCAATAATTTATAAGGTTTTTAAAAGGTTTTATAAGGTTTTTGTAAGGTTTTATAAGATTATTGTAAGGTTTTTAAAAGGTTTATAAAATTTTTAAAAGGTTTCCAATAATTTATAAGGTTTTTAAAAGGTTTTATAAGGTTTTTGTAAGGTTTTATAAGATTATTGTACGGTTTTTAAAAGGTTTTATAAGGTTTTTAAAAAGTTTCCAATAATTTATAAATTTTTTAAAAGGATTATAAGATTTTAAAAAGTTTCAAATGTTTTTAAATATGTTTATAAGATTTTATAAAACAGTTTAAAATGCTTATAAAACTGTTTTTAAAAGGTTTCAAATATTTATATGCTTATAAAACTATTTAAAAATGTTTGGCTTTATAAATAATTTATAAGACTTTTAAAAAGGTTTTATAAAAATTTTAAAAGGTTTTTAAAAAAATTTAAAAGGCATATTTTAAATGTTTGATCAGATCTCAGAATCAAAGTTGGAATAAAGTGAGGGTAATCTGAGAATATTTAAAAATCAGAATGGCACGCTGGTAATGATTTTAAAACAGTAGTATATTTGAAAAGTGGCATGTCAAAAGTGACATATCTCAAAATTTCTCAATAATTATTGTTCAACAGGTTTTAGACTTAGCCAAAACAGCGAAAACATGCTACGACCATTCTCCATGCGAAACGCCTGATGGATGCATGTTTTTCTGTGCAAGAAAGTTTTATGATCTATATCCTCGTTGTACTCCCACCCACTGTTGTTGTTACAAAATGATGGAACTGGATAAAAAAAAAGAATCCAGAAAATAAAAATGTTATTGTTCAAAGAGATTATGATATATATATATTTTTTTTGTCGACATAAGATTTTCATTAAAATAGTTGGTAAAGGAAAATACAAATAAATTGAGGCCATACACATTTTGAATTAATTAATACAAGCCATGCATAAGTAGCACGTGTACACTATACGTGTAAACTCACTGTGGAAGAAGAAAGTTGTAGCAACTTCTGGACTTCCGATTGCATGAACCACCGATGAGACAAATTCCGATGAGCCCCTCACCATGAAGTCCTATGCTCTCGATTTTCAATTACCAACCGGAAACTCCTTAGTAGAACAAGGATCCAAATATAGTGAAACGCGGATTATCCTTTCACCTTCCTTAGAAACCACCGCCGATCATCTTGGACCTCATGACATCACCCACAACCTTACATCGGTTTGACATCGAGGATTTGGGGGAAATAAAATTCCCCGCCAAGAGAAGATGACACCGAAATTGAAGTAAAAGAAACCAAAATCACCATAAAAGGATCTTGACTTCATAACCATCTTTAAGAAGAAGCCAAATCTGCAAAGGAGTACAGATAATTCCGGCTACACCGGAACATATATCCGATTAACACGGAAAACATAACCGGTCGACGCCGAAAAACCAAATCGGACTTAGCCGAACTTTAGATCGGACTTAGCCGAACTTTAGATCCTAAAAGATTAGAAGACTGAAACAAAGAAAACTAATATTTACAAGACCGCGACGACGGCAAGAGCCGAACGTCAGGCCAAGAAAACACGGCAGTCCTTCTTTTCTTTCTAAGAGAGAAGATGGAGAAATAAGAATTCGAGAAGATCAAATGAGAAGGTTTAATTCACCCCTAGAAATGATATTTAAATTTCTATCCTTTGCAAGGAAATTTTTAATAGATATAAATTTGCATGAAAAAGCTAAAAAAATAAATCAATAGTTAAAGATTTTTTTTATAGAAATGCCACTATTATTATATCAATTACTCGTTATGTCATTTATGTTTCGTTAACTATGGTATGTTAGGCTATAGTTTTTGGGGTTTAAAGTTAAAAAATTGTTATATTGTGGCATTTTTGAAAATGGACAAATTATGGTGGCATTTTTGGATTTTGTGAAATTCTCCCATAATGAATAGTTATATTATCTCTACCTTAGTATATAAAACTTTGACACATCAAACTTTATATAATAAAATTAGTATAATGCGCTCTAGCAATCGAATAAAACATTGAATATATATTTGTTCAAACCAGCTGAATTTTAGTATCTAACTAATTAAACTTTGAACTTTTGGGTAACAAAGCGTTAAACTTTCATCATGTGGGAAACTACTACGAAAATAGTTTTCGTGTCTACCTGGGATGATATGAAACTTTTTGGGGGGGAGGGGGGACTACTACGTTAACCGAAAAAAGCGTTGTAGTGGAGGTATTTGTTTTCAAATAAAGAGGTTAAAAACGGAAGTTTAATATACCTTCTTATCAAATTTATCAACAAAATAAAATTTCAAGCAGAATAGATAAACTGAAATTTTTGTTGGAAAAATTGAATGCGATTATAGCAAGTGCTCAAACCGCTGGTGAATAAACCGCAGACCACACATGATAAGCCAAACATTTGGTCCACAAAACTCACCTACTGTGCATGGATTTTAGAGGTGGGATAAGTTCCTTTTTTTTTTTGGATTCTGTTTAGAAAATACAAATACTATACTAGTATTTTAGGCCGGTTCGGTCTGTATCATTCAATGTGGATATAATCTCTTTCTTTTATTTGGTTTGGCTTCAATTCGCAACCGAAGGGGCAGGTCTTTTACATACCGCCAAGTGAGAAAAATGATAGCAGTAAGACCAAGTTGGAACTTCGTCAGGATAGTAGTGCACATAAATTAAAAGCTAAATCACAAAATTTAAAACAAGGAGACAGAGAGAGATCCATTATGATTGTAAACATGAGTAAAATTACGAATAATATCTAACATACACATATATCACCAAAACCATACACCACACATTCTCTCAACGGGCTTCGTTTTGTTACAAGGGATGGTAGGGAACGTAGCCCAACAAGCCCGTGACGTTAGCCACAACGTCGTTGCATTTTGACAAAAGGTTGAGCATCTGGTGAGAAATGTCTCCTGCACCAGTCGCTTGGCTCGGGCCACGGAAATTTCTGGTAGGTGGCATCAGTGGTTCAACATGGTCCACTGGTTTAGTGGGAAGTTGAGGTTTTGAGTATTGTGGAGGGAGAGGAAGAATTGGAGGCAATGTTGAAGGAGGAAGCTGTTGATGATGAACAACGTTTTGAAACTTCTTACTACTAACATATTCCATTGCAACAGATGATGATGAAGAAGAAGGTCCAATGTTCCTACTCAAGCTCGTCGAGACTGGTGGCTCAACGGTTGCTTTACTCGGGGTTTCTTCACCTCCTAACATGAATTTAACTCTTACAGTTCCACGGTTACCATTTCCGTTGTTGCTACTACTGCTCGGGTCATCTCCCGGTGGTTTCTTCAAGCAGGATTTAAGGTTAATGTTTGGTGGTGGTAAGATTGGTTTGTGCAGAGGCGGTGCTTGGTCATGCGACTGGCTCTGTGGTTCCTCATCTTCCTTTGCGTTTTCTGGTTCATGAGGCTCAGCTTTAGGAGCATCAACGTCCCGGAGAAAGTATCTTACATTCACGTTTCCAAACAGAGTGTTATTTCCCGATGCATATCGAAAAGCAGTCTGAGCATCGGCTTTGTACAGAAAGACAACTCGACAGGTCGAGGATTTCCAGAAAATCCTAATGGCGGATTGATCTAACAGCCCAAAGCGACCGAACCTCGCTTTTAGCAATGCAGCTGAAGGGAGAGATGTGCCAGGTGGAAACTTCATGACCAGCATGGTGGGCTCAACTACCTTCACTGAAGGAGCCGTTTTCTTCCCAGTTTGAGCTTTGGCTGGTTTTGATTGAACCGCACCGCTGTGTTCTCTTACTGATTTCATACTATCCTTTGCTTCTCGGATGGTCTTCTTCTCAGATGCCATTGGTTTCAACTGATTAGTTTTCTTCAGCTTCTTAGCTGATGGGATTTCATCTTGGCGATCAGAAGAGAGGCGTTTCCTTCCAGCTTTTGATGGGTCTTCAGTTCTGTTCGTAGTCTTGACAGGTTTCGAGGGTTTTGTGTCTTTGGCTTTCTCGGCAGTAGCATCAGATGAAGATACAGCCAAGCTTTTCTGGTAATTAAGTGAACGGAAATGGAGAAAGAATTTCCGAGCAGCTCCAAAAGAAGCAACTGAAGAACCAAAGAAAGGGTCAAGAGAGAGGTCTTGCAGATGACCCAACAGCTGCAGCACATCAACTTCCATAATGGATTGCAACTGTGATGATGAACCAAGCTGGGAGGAAAATTTCTTGACTCCAGCTTCCCCAGAAGATAAAAACTTTCCCTTTTCTGAATGGCCAGAGTTGAGCTCTTTCTTCTTTTTCTTTTTCTTTTTCGGCTCTGAAGGAGGATTCTCAGAGCCCATTTCGCTTGAAGATCGTTTAGTAACTTTGACTTTCTTGATTACTGACCCTTTGGAACTTTTTCCCTCAGATGCTGAGGTATGAGAACCTCGAGGAGACTCAACTTGAGGCTGAAGAGAGCTTCCAGCCTCTTGTTTAGCTTCAGATTTCCCATGCTCTGGAAGTACAACAGGTTTTTCTTCCATTTTCTCCTTTGATTCTTCTGCTAAACACTTCTCTTCATCAAGAGAGAGCTTTGAATCTTTATCAGGACTAGCTGCAGTTGAAGAGGTGAAATCCATGCTGACAATCCCAGACTGCTCATCTCTCGTTGGAGTTTGAAGCAATGGAGCTCTTTTTTGCAGCACAAATTCCCCATCAGAAGATCCACCAATGCCCTGTACATCAGAAGCTGCTGAATTTCCTTCAGCTTGGTCAAATTGAACAATCTTATCACCAGCTTCATCCCTTTGTTTGACAACCTTGTCTTGTTTTTTAGAGACCTTAACCTTTGTGGGTCTTTTAGAGCTCTTCGGGTCACCTAGAGTTTCTGCTATGACCAATGGGCCACTCAAGGGAGCTGGAAACATGAGAAATTGTAAAACCACGTCAATCACCAAGAAAATAAACAACAACGCAAACAAGGTAAACGTATGGAGGACTCTCCTTAGTAGAAAGGGACGCAGATTGGGATTAGGCCAACTATTGCAATGCAGATTTCAACATCAACTATACTTCATGCATAATGTAAAGAATATAACTACAAAGACATACATCCTAAATTCATGAGTATCTAAAAGTCACAAAAGCACCCCCAAGTTCTAATATCTCACAACTCTGTAAACCATATGATAGCTGTTTAAGGTCCGCCTTGAAAAAATTGACACACAAAGCAAAGATTACATAAAAATGGAAACAATACCAAGATTTCTGAAAAGTGACAATACCTCGAGGGGGTTTTCTATTATGAGGTTCATGAGTACTTGCTGAAGTCCGGACAGATTTCGTCCCAAAGGCTTGTGCATATGTTTCATCAAACTCCTCAAACACTGCCTTACGGAAACCATAAACCACTGCTCTCTTCTTCAAAAACTTTATACTTTCGGAATCACACTCTCGAGGTGCTAAAGCCAATTGCTTCACAAACGAAAGAGTCTCCACAGGTGAAAAACTATCCCTAGATTTCTCAATTTGCTCAGCAGAGTAAACGGATTGTTGCTCGTAATCCGGTACATCAACAGCAAAGTAATCTTCAACATTAGTAGGCCTAAAGTTATAAGGATTCCTACACTTACAAGTCAAGCCAAGAGCTGACCTTTTACTCGCCTCATCAATGGCTTCCTCCACAGCCCTCACAAAGTGCTTTGAAACAGTCTGTTCAGATTTCTCAGCTATATTCGGTTCAAAAGGAATAAGCTCAGCAGGATCAAACCATCCATAACTACTATCTCCGAAAAATGCAACAAGAACATGGTCCACCTTCCTCATGCGACGTACAGAAGGAGACGCAAAAGCTTCATTGAATATATGACCTGGCCACCATGGATGAGACTTTACCTTTCCCCAAACCAAATCTCCAACTTCAAATCCATAACTCAATGCCCTTGAAACTCCAGAACCTATTTTCTCGCTTGCAACATAGTCATCAAACTCTGACAATAGAGATTTGTAATCCGTAACGGTTATTGGCTTATCTTCCTTGGAATCATCCACTTCCGATTTCCTCTCATCAGATTCGGAGCCAAGCTCACTAGATTGATCATCGGAAACATCTTCTTTAACCTCAGGACTGTCCTCGTTATCAATCTCGGAAAACCTAGGCTTCGTTTCACTAGTATCACCGTCCTCACTCGCTGCGCGTGATTCGATACCGTCTTTGTCCGATCTCTCACTCTCGGAAACCCTAGCATCGCCATCTCCGTCGGTAACGGCATTAGTGACAATCGAATCGAGCTCCATAGGTGAAGCCGGAGTATCATCATCGAATCCTTCCTGAGCAACAGCGCTCGAGCCAAGAGCAGAATCAACCGAAACCGGAGGACTCACATCGGGATCTTTAAAGGAATGTTGGGAAATCTCAGCATCTTCGTCCATTTGAGGATTATCGATCGAGAGGAAAACCCTAGGAGCTTGGGAGATTATCCGGAGAAAATGAGAGATGTAAATGGAGAGGAAGATTGATACATCAATAAGGTTTTCGCATTAAGCGAAAATAAAAGAAAAGTTAAAAGAAAATGTACCGATTATTGAACTGCCACATCATTTGACGGGAATTGCGTCATTGTGTGTCTCCACTGTCGTCAATTTTTTTTTTATTATTTTTAAAATTTATAATTAACCTAAAATCAAAATTAGGCTACGAGTAAAAATAAAAAAAAATGCGTCAAGATTAAAATTAGGCTAGTAAAAAAATCTGCAAATTTCGGCTGAATTTGTTGTGTGTTTTGGGATTGAAATCCTTTTAAAATACTTGTACTTGCGCTTGAGAAATTGATATATAAATCTTCATTAAAATAATTTATCAGAGAAAACATATCAACCAACCACATGTTCTACAAAATACAAGTCTTTATCAGCATAATAAAATCTAATCACTTGGACTTGGACAATGTACGATAGTGTGATAGATTTAACGTTATACATTTCATTTTACAAATTTCATAATCAAGTTTGAAATGGGCGATTGGGCTATGTGCTATATACATGCATCCGTTTCAACAGAAAAGATGTCTGATATCTCCATGACTCCATCTATACTCTTAACTTCTAAGTCTATAACAGTAACACAGCTAATCAGCAGAATGTATATATTATTAGAAACTTCTTTGGATATATTATGAGCTCAATTATACGGTAGAAGAAATAAAATACCCACATTCAGATCCAGAACCATGACTGACAAGGGGGCAAACAAAACAATCTGTATGATTTATATCTCCATTTCTGTTATCTAAAAGTAACACCTATTTATTTTAGAAGAAAAGATTGGTACTGAAAAAGAAGAGTGGAAAATACCAGAAACAAAAAAAATTCATCATGAGGAATCATGTTTCTGCGGAGGAGTTCCAGCGAGCCAGCCCCAAACGCCACCAGAGCTCTGTCTATTGGCATTCATGGCGGCTTGTTCTCTTTGACGGTCGAGGAGTCCGAGTTCCTTATGAACTGTCTCCATTGTCTGAAGCCTTTGTCTTAGCTCTGCAACTTCAACCTGCATACACTTAGTCCGAGTTTTGTTAAGGATTTGGTAGAGAGGCCTTTTCTTTTGGATTAGAGATGCTTAATCATCTCGACAAGGAATGAAAAGGATATTTAGCAGGTCTAAGTACCTCTAGTCTGAAACACCTTGATTGTTCCACTGCAAGTTGACTTTGCACAGATTGAAGTTCCTATATAACAAATACAAAAACAAAAATGTTGATATAACAAAAGAATCTTCAAGAAATTCTCAACTACATGATTGCTTTCTGTTGGCTTTTGTTCTTGTAAAAGTGAGATAAAAGGTAGAAGATATAATCCATCAAGGCAATAGCATTATTACCTCGTACAACTCTGTGCTTCGCATTTCTGTCTCTGCTATTTCTTCCTTTAGTTGGAGAGTTTGTATCATCTCCTTGCTGAGTGATGCCTTCAATCCTTCCTTCTCAGATTTAAGGTTTGTGATAATGCGTTCGTTTTTTCCTTCAATATCACTGGTCGTGGCATTATTAACAGCAGAAACACTCATTGGCGCATGAGAAGCTTCCATAATATTTGATTTCAAGCTTGATTTGTGGCTTGGTTTAAGAACATTCACCTGGCAAACACACAGGATTAATAACTGAGTTGAAAAACCAAATCAGGAGAAAATGTATTTATGGCTACCTCGTTGTTGTAATGTCCATTATATCCACCAAAAGCGACAATTACGTCTGCGCCATTGTATGAGCTCACAACTAAACTCAATCCCTGTCATCAAAGGAACATTTGAAGCTCAATTCTAAAACGAATGAAAAAGAAATCACTAGACTGATTTATTAAAGGCCACGGAAAATTCAAATATGGAACACAAAATGGGGCTCTGTTTCTTTAACTACCTCACTAGCAAGAGCTACACGTTCTTGGACTGAAGTGACTATTGACCACGCAAGAGTTGACATGTTTAGTACAATAGTTTCAGATGCCCCTGTGGTAAAGTACCAGGAAGCATCACAATTAATCACACTGTACACAAAAAAAGAGTGAAGCAACTATCAAGTCTTTTCCCTAGAAAGGTTCCAGTGATGTAACATAAAAAGCATCACATGCAGGGATAAAAAAGCAGGGGAGATAAGAGAATTTCCGAGGGAAAGTGCAGAAACATACCGCTCTTGTTATCTCCACCACCAACAACAAACCAGTTCTCCCCAACTGTCACACCAGCGTGTCCAGCACGTGGACTTGGCGCGTCACCTTGTTGTGTATGTCTTGACCATTCCTCCTATAGTTTGGAAACAAATATATCAAGAACCCGAAAATGGGCTTATGCTGAAGCAAAAGAAGCTTAACATACAGTTTGCAGATCAAAGACGTGCAGATCATCAAAACACGTTGTATGTGATCCTCCACCGTAGATAAGAAGGTAACGCTCAGCGTGAACTGCAGCAGCATGATCAGACCTAGGAGATGGAGGAGGGCCCCTGCAAGATGACAGCAGTGTTAACCTTAAACTGCTGATCTTTCATTAAAGTAGATAATTGGAAACTTTATAGAATTTCCTTCATTTTCTGGATTTATATCAAGGCTTCAAACGGACCTGACTTCTTCAAAAGAGAGAATGAAATGTAGAAAACTCATAGGAACTTACACGGCATCTATCTCATCCCAGGTCATGGTATCTAGATCAAGTATATACAAATCGTTCAGAAGCGATTTCTTTGAATCCTGGCCGCCAAATATCACCAAGCTTTTTCCCACAAGAGTCGCTGACTGGCCTCCACGGGAAACCTGAAAGCAAGAGAGAGCGATAAAGATAGTCTCAGTTTAAGCAGCCAAACTACATAATACTCAGTTTCTAGTATCAGAAAGAAAATAATTAAATTAGATTCAGATGCTTACAAAGGACAAAAAGAACAACTTTTTACTTTTTTCCTTTCTGATGTTCAGAATTTTTACTTGTTTAGTAGATTGGAATATTTCTAAAATAAAGATTAGATAACTTGAGACGAAATAGACGATTTACCGGTGGTTTCCCGTATGTCTTAAAGATTGACCATGTACAGGTGACCAGATCAAAGACCTTCACTGTGATTAGAAAAGAGAAGAGAACTGATATACAAAAATTGGTAATCACTGGAAAGTACCTGCTACAATATATCTGCAATTAACCATCTTTAAAAGTGTTTTAACTCCCACCTGGCATGGATTCTGAGGGATCCTTTGTATGACCACCGACACACAGAAGCTTGTTGTCCCATGGTATCTACAAAACAAACAAAGAAAGCCAGTGAGAATAACGTATAACTAGATTCTTCTCTGCTATAATCTACTAGCAAGTGGGTTTCATGACAGATTACTGTACTTTTCCAAAGACCTCCCCTCGATATTTGAAGACTAGAAAATCAAAGGCCAAAAATACTAACCAAAGAATGACCAGCACAAGGGGTTAGTATTGATGAAGTTGATCTTTCCAGGGAGTCAGTTGCAACCTTGGTTTCAACTCTTGACCAAGTCCAATTTTTTAAATCCAGAACCTGTATTTGAAACACCATTAACAGAATACATGCTTCGAAATGTCAGCAGGAGTGTCTCAGAAAACAATGGGAGAAGATTCTCGAAGGTAGGCAAATAAAGAAACCACATATTTCGATTCAATCAGCTAATGCTGTACAAGAAATGATATAAGTTGCTCACATGAAGATCACCTAGATACCGCCCCTTGTGGTTTCCACCATATATATACATCTTATCTTGAATAACCGCTGCTCCATGCTGAAACATATATAATAAACAAGACTTGGAAAAGTGAAGATAATTAAGAGAAGAGATCTTTCCACAAGAGTTGGAATAAGTTTACCTCATACCGAGCTTTTGGTGGCTGACCTGATGTTAGTGGTGCAGTCCACTGGTTATACACAGAAATAGTATTTGGGTCTTCCAAGACTACATCTTTATCTTGGGTTTCCGTCAAGCGCCCATCCTCAGTAGAAATCGTCTTTGTCTCACCAATAGGCTGGGCCTTTGTACTCTGCAACCAAGAATCAATTTGCTAAATGACTAAAATACTTCTCTTTAGCAAAAGGAAAAAAAAAAGCCTGAACCGAAACACGGAATAGTGTTACGCATAAAGATCAAACACTTCAGACGAGGGATTGTTATTTGCTAGCAATACATACACAAAATGAAACTTGCCATATCAAGTAAGCAACAAAATCGCTTAATTCCAAAACTCACATTAATGTGGACATCTATGTAGGGGTCAAATCTCCCCTAGAAGAATCGATAAACCAAACGGCTTAACACGTGTTTAACCGGCTCAGCGGTCAAACCCAGAAAACGCAGGCCCGTCAAAGGCCCATCACTGTTCATTCCAGCGCTGTTCAATCCCTCTCAACCGGCCCGGCACAGAGCGACCGGAACTGTTCAAGTCGCCTCGACTGGAACTGTTCATACCGCCCAATTTTACCTATATATAGACATGTACCCCTTCACTTGCAAGAATCCAAAATTTCATATAGAGAGACTGTTTACAGCTCTGATCTTGACCGAAAAACAAAACCCTAATTCTATCTTACTCTAAGTGTTTGAAAACCCTAAAGAAGCTCTATTACAACGAATCTTCACAAATTCTATTGTGCGATTATTCCAGCTCGCACAATCTACAGCAGGCGCTAGAAGAGAGTTAGAAGCCCTTGTATACCAATCAGTGTAGAGCCCATCGGAACTTCCAGGAATAGTCTGCCCTGGGGACAGAGTCGGCAGCTCGCGACGAGATTTCTTCTTCTCGCCAACTTTGCCTTTGCCTTTCTCAGGGGCAGATCGTTTTCTTTTCCGGTGCAATTGGGCCTCAGGCTCGGCGGGCTCGTCAGAAATGGTAGTTGGCTGTGAAGTAATAACAGCCAACGCACCACTCGCAGCTACAGCAGCCGCTTCGTCGCCTTCAGCAACAGGAGTATTCTCTTTGTCGACGCTCCGCTCGGACGTCTCGACAATGGAAGCAGTGGCCTTCGGGTCGGCCTTTCTCTTAGCCTTCTCGGCTTTTCTCTTGGCGAGATCGCGGAAAGTGAGCTTGGGAGGCATTATTTCTAGATCGACGGACTCGCTCTGTTCGATTTCTCCTTCTTCGTCGTATGAAATGAACTCGCGAGCTAGAATAACCCTTCGAAGATTGAAGTGACGATTCCAAAGGCACTTCCGAGCCTTCAACTTATTGACCAAATCGTCGATGTTGGCAACAGGAGTGAATAGCAGTCTGCTAGCTGTAAAAACAAATTGGCAGAAAAGTTAGTATAAAACATAAAGGGACAGTTCGCGCGTTAAACATTCGAGAAAATCTACCAAGTGTCCCCCACTTCGCCACCACTAAGTGTTCATCCTCGGCCGACGCAGCAGATATCGGCACGAAGAAAAAATATTTTCTCCAGCTATGATCTTTATTCGGGAAGTCGTCCAGTATTTTATAAAGAGAACGACTCGCCAGATTGTAGTACTTCATGCCTCCCGGGTTGGATTGCTTGCGCCATTCAAGAAGGTTGTGTAGATGGCGAACTCCGATGGGCTCGCGACATTCGGCTGCCCGCGTCGTAATTCCCACCAATTGGCGAATCCCTCTCGAGTTGATTTGCGCGAGCGCGATTTTGTGAACCCGCGCGAACCGGAGAATCAACGCAGGGATGGGGAACGTGAGGTAACAATCCTTAAACCAACACGCGTAGGCGGTAAACGTGCCGGCAGGGGGATCGTCTTCTCGCTGCTCGGTAGAAGCGCGATCATTTCGACCGAGTCGGGAATTCGGCACTCTGAGCGATAGTCTTCCAGAAATTCCTCATCGCACCATGAGGAACCGGGAGGCGGGCGTTGCTTTCGCCTCGATTTCTTTTTCTTCTGGACCACCTCGGCCAGCCCGCACGCAGCCCAAGCTTCCAGTCTCTCTTTTTCTACCAAAGAGTTGTACGACCAGTTACCTTCTTCGATCTTTACTTGGAGAGGCAGCTCGGCAGGACTAAGGGACTCGTCGCGGAGTTGTGGGATTTCCACAACCGGTCTTCGCTCGTCAGTGGTCGAGGCCTCGCCAATTTGCGAAGGATGCGAAGTCCCAACTCCCTCTTCAAAGCCAGTTCGTCCAGCTCGCATGGACGAAGTAGACTCCCCCGTCTCGCGACTTCGTCTTAAGGCGGGAGTAGGATAAGAGAATAGTTCGGCAAGAGGAGAATGGCCCCCTGCTCGATCATCTCGACTAATAGGGCTCGCTTCCTCGCGGCCCGAAGGACTCGCCTCCTCTTTCCCACCGAGCCCACTGCAACTCGAACTCGCATCTACAATCGACTCGCTATTGGGAGAATACTCCCAGGCCAATTTTCCCTTCTCGGAGAGTTCGGCAGACTTCGCGGATGCAAAAGAGCTCGTCGACGACATTTTTCTTTGGCTCAAAACTTAAGTTTTTTTTTTTAGTTTCTCTGAAGAACACTGCGGCGGCGATAAAGAACACGGCGGCGGCGAAGTGATGGGACGGCAAAATTCCTATCTATTACTCGAAAGAAAAACGATAGAAAAGGGGGAGAGGGCGAACCTGTTTTTTCGGAGGAATGAGAATAATGAGAAGTATCAAGGGAGCGTTGCCTCTTATAAAGACATTTTCGATGGTTCGACTTTCGAGGTGGGCCTCATTTCTTAATGGGCCCAAAGACTCTGGGCTCAAAAGATCAGTTTCGCGAGATTGATCCAAATCTATGGTTCCACAATTTTTATCTGACTCTAAATGCGACTCCGCGAGCTCCTCCTTGATTTGTTTCGCGACTTCATAGTTTCGATATTCTCAGGATTTTGATCTTCAAAGAATCGCGCGACCTCGCGACTTCACTTACGAATAAATCTGCGACTTCAGCATCTCGCAGCTCGCGACTCCATCTCAATGGATCAGCTCGCGACTTTCTCTCCATAGAAATCAACTCGCGACTCCATCTCAATGGATCAGCTCGCGACTTTCTCTCCATAGAAATCAACTCGCGACTCCATCTCAATGGATCAGCTCGCGACTTTCTCTCCATAGAAATCAACTCGCGAATCCATCTCAATGGATCAGCTCGCGACTTTCTCTCCATAGAAATCAACTCGCGACTCCATCTCAATGGATCAGCTCGTGACTTGATGAAACAAACTCGCAAATTCGTCCGATGAACTCGTGCCTTCGACAACCGCATCCAGTGAACTTGCAACGTCGTCAAACGAATTCGCGATCTCATCTGACCAACTCGTGATTTTGTCAACTCGCGACTTTCATCAACTCACGACTTTATCTTCATAAAACTTAGGAATTCGGCGACAACGATGACTTGAGTAAATGTGCGACTCGCGCTCTTTTCCCCTTGTCTGGTTTTTCCCACTGGGTTTTCTAGACAAGGGTTTTACCGAGGCTTGTTTGCACGTCTGTAAATCTTCATCTCGTCACCTCGCATCTTCGAGCAGTTTCATTCAATCAAGTCAACTCGCAATTTTGAAGGCTTTCAGTCAGCTCGCAGATATCGGAACAAATCTACCTTGACACCTCGCACGACTCGCATATCACAAGTAAAACCAATTCGCAGATTCGCGAGACTAGAAATCGACTCGTCAATAACAACAACCGACTCGCAGTATTGAGTACTTGGGCTCGACAGTATCGCCGCTAACACGCTAAACGGCCTAAGCGGGAATCGATTTTTCAGACACCCTTACTTCAACACTTTTTAACTAAACTGCTGAACTGGGGGGCTAACTGTAGGGGTCAAATCTCCCCTAGAAGAATCGATAAACCAAACGGCTTAACACGTGTTTAACCGGCTCAGCGGTCAAACCCAGAAAACGCAGGCCCGTCAAAGGCCCATCACTGTTCATTCCAGCGCTGTTCAATCCCTCTCAACCGGCCCGGCACAGAGCGACCGGAACTGTTCAAGTCGCCTCGACTGGAACTGTTCATACCGCCCAATTTTACCTATATATAGACATGTACCCCTTCACTTGCAAGGATCCAAAATTTCATATAGAGAGACTGTTTACAGCTCTGATCTTGACCGAAAAACAAAACCCTAATTCTATCTTACTCTAAGTGTTTGAAAACCCTAAAGAAGCTATATTACAACGAATCTTCACAAATTCTATTGTGCGATTATTCCAGCTCGCACAATCTACAGCAGGCTCTGGAAGAGAGTTAGAAGCCCTTGTATACCAACCAGGATTTTCTTCCTAATAAAAACGAGCAATTCGACGTAATAAGCCTGTGATTCAGAAATTCAGTAAAATGAGCATAGACTCCTCAGTTGGTTACCTCTAGAATTTTCACAAAGAGACGCATTGCCTCAATGGCGGGCATGGTTCCAAGCCCCTGCCAACTAGTAAACATGTCCTTCTCTTAAGAAAGTTCACAAGTACAACGTCCTAAGGAAATAAAAATCGAACATCTTACATCTACTTTTTGCAGAAGCGAATCTAACCTTTTCCATTTGCTTAGCTCTACTGGTTTCCATGCACTAGGTTTTTGAATACTGCAAGGTCCTAGAGTAGCCTGTGTTAACATATGTCACAAACTCAAGATTTTTGAATAACGAACGGTTCAAACTGTGACAATTCAAGAATTCGAAGAAAATGCTATTTTAGACACTCGAAATCGAATTTGACGGACGGACCTGCTGGTGCAGCGCATAGAGAAGCAAAGCGGTATCATTGGAGAATTTGGAGCTGACGTGCGATACGGCGGCGTAAAACCTCTCCGGGTAAGCGAGGCCGGAGCTCACCATATTATTAGCCATTTTTGATCCAAGAGATGGAAGAACCCAAAGATTCAATTTAATCGGGATTTGTTAATGCACCGTTTATTTATATAGCGCAAGATCAAGAATTTATTTCTCTCCACTTGTCCAATTTGATTCGGACTATATATATTATCAAAGTTGAATTTGTAAATAACTACATCAACAATTATCCAATACTGGAAAAAAATTGAAAATCAAAAGATACTTCTGTATTTGAAGGTTCATTGACAAACGTATGGTCCAATGTTGGATACTACGTTTTGTTTCTATTACATAAACTTCTAATATAAGATTATTCGAATCTGCTCAAATTTACTTACGGTTAAAAACAACAACATGAGAAAAAAGCTATTTTTCTCGTTTCGACAAGATTAAAACTACCCAAGTGCCAAGGAAGAATTGCTCAAGGCAGAATGAGAAACTCAACCTATCGGTGGCCCGTTTGGCGTATCATTGGAACTCCTATGGGACCTGTGCTTCGATCTCTTCTCCCGTTTCTTACTACTGAGGAAAATCAATATACAGAAAGTCAGGTTGAAGAAGCAAATAACTATATAAAAATGGTTAGAAGAATCAAAAGCAGAAAGGTTAATAATGTACTCGTCATGCGAAGAACTGTGTCCTAGACAAGATTTTAGCTTCCGGTTGATATGCTTCATGTCCTTTTCACTCGGGAACTTGTACTTCTTTACCTACAAACAGAGTTAAGATGGTAAAACTGCCTTTCAGATATTCAAGTTTCATGGTTACACGAGAAAATATGAAAGTTCGCGCATACCAAAGATTCAATGTCATCAAGTAACTTTGTGAGCTCTGAACTCGTGTGCTCGGAGTTTGGTTGAGAAATCCTATTCTCTAGGTACCTGCAATTGGATGAAAATACAACTAGTATTGAAATTAGAGACCAAGAGATTATATATCACGTTAGGATAATTGTACGATGACCATATGGTGGCAAAAGGGAAATCACCTATCAAAGTCAACCACTCCAAGAACTCCATTTGCAATACGCAAAGCGGCCAACGCCAACTACAAAAATAGTTACATATACTCATTAATGCAGTTTTCACCTATATAACCGTAAAGAAACAACGGAGTACAAGTTTCACCCAAAAATGATACACAAACTATGAGTTTTCCTAGCTTCTTCAATCTGTTAAAACTAAGTTTAGAGAAACAGAAGAAACTATCACCTGGCCAGGAGGAAAAAGGAGCGGAGCATCTGTGAGCATAACTTTATCAGCTTCTGCTGTTGCCGCTTTGAGCAAATTCTGCAATGTACTTAAAAATGTTACGCCAGTAAAAAAAACCTTGCAGTCATGAACACATAAACCTGTACTAGAATTGACGTTTTGGTCCCAAATTTAGTTTACTGAATGCTTAAAGTCTAGCAACAACTAAATAACATTATGAAGAGAGATCTACCTTTTGGATTTCATCATCTCCAGCTTGAAGAAATGCCTAGAAAATGAAAAGGTGATGTCACTTTTGGAGACAACATGTCATTAAACAACTATGAAGAATTACACACCAAATAAATAGAAATAAAAATGCTTCATTTCCTTGCAGATAACATTCACAATTTTGGTTGCAGCAAAACATATGCATATATAAACTCAAAAAAACCTACAAAATATATCTAGACAGGCCAGATTTACCTCCATGTCACTGACAAAACCTTCGAGTGCACGATACGGTGCATAAACAATTAGATCAAACTCCAAACTCTGCATACAAAAAGTCAAAAGCTAATATGAACATAAGAATAGAGAGAGAAAAGAGCATCAGGGTTTAAAAAACATAGGGAAATTGCTACAGATTAATCGACTCATATCATGCCTGAAGAACAGCCATCTCATACTTGAGAATTACGTGATGATCTTGTTTAATCCCCTTCCCTATTTCCTCGGCAGAAACATGATTCTCCTCTATTTTACAAGCTGCATAAACGCAGGTTAACCTGTTCAATGAAAGGTATCAATTAGTCCAAATTACAACATTCTACCAAGAGGAAATTAAATGCCTAATAAGCATGTCAGAAATACAATTTAAAAAACACCTTCAAAACATTATTTGTTATTGGAAAGCAAATTGGTAAGAAGAATTCAGAAGAAGTATACATTATTTCTTTTGGATGATGTTGCATAACAGACCACTGCAGATAAAATCTTTTAAAGTATTGGAGAGTCGTTGCCTGCAAAAGATTACAAGAAAAACGGGAAGTCAGAGAGCTAACAAGATTGAGTATTTAATTTTTGACTTCAATAATAAACTTTCAACAATGCACCTGAATCTTGTGAGGAAATTCAAAGGCACTGCACACTTCTTGGACTTTTGCCTCATAAAATGCTCTCATGTATCGTTCTTCATCAACACTCAAAGGCTTAAGCTTTTTCTCAGCTGAGAGTAAAGCAGCAAAAAATATCATCATTTATACTTTGACCAACAAAACTATAACGATAGTTATGACGATATTCGACAAACCGTGTTAACAATAATAAAAAAATACCTTGATCTCCCGTATCAACTTTTTCTCTAGGATATGTTAGTGATCCACTGGCATCTACTTCAACTTGAGTAGTTCCACACTATAAATAAGAAATTAAATCATAAAATTATCATGAATAGAGAAACCAAAAGTTCCATAGCAACACTTAAATAAGAAATTAAATCATAAAATTATCATGAATAGAGAAACCAAAAGTTCCATAGCAACACTTAACACACCTTCTCCAGCATTTGCACTGCCCTCTGGTTAGCAACTTTGTATCTCTCTGCCTACAATTACAACACTAGAACTTAGTTGCAATATATACACAAGAAGTAAGGAAACTTACAATATAACACATAATTACACAGCAAACAATCAAAATGCTTGATCAGTAAACCCCAAAGTTCGATACTTTCGATGCTCCGATTAATCGGACTCTCTTGCGTAAAACAAAGAAAGAAGCCCATCAAGATCACACCATTCAAAAGTGTATCCATTGAAACAATGAACAATTTCAGTTCCATTGAGTTTATGAATCTAATTGCTGATTAGCGCAAAAAGAAAATCATAAAAATCCAAAATTTATAAAGCGGTGATGGGCTTATCAATTCTTGGCATGGAATTTCTGGGGAAAGCAAAAAGCGATGAGAAGGAGATGGAGAAGATACCAGTTTGTGGGGAGTGAAAATCCACTTGGCCCGTTGAGTTGATGTCTGGAAATCCGCCATTACTGAGAGTCCCGAAAGAGTTCAACTTTCTTTTGAGTTGCAATGATTCGAAATCCAAAATCTGACTTTTTTCCGAGGTTATATTGGGATTTCAGAGGTTTGATTTTGATTTTAGGGTTTAGATAATTCTAATGTGGCAATTTCAGGAAATAAGACAAAAATAAGCGGCAAATGGCTAATTTTCCGTATTAATAAACATAATGTTAAGAAATTGGATGATTATCCATCTTACACATCATCGTATTATACTTGGTTAATTAGTAAACAAGTATTACCATTAAGAATTAAACACTTGTATGGTATTTACTACATTTATGTGGTTCATTAGTAGCCAAGTATTTGTATTATGTGAAAATACTTCTACTATATATATGTGTGTAAGAGATGAGAAGTAGGAATATAAGCAATAATAAATCTCTCTTCTCCTAATGATTCTATCTCACGTCTCAAAGCTTCCCTACTACTATAATATTTGGTTTCTTATAGTTTAATCACAAATCAAATATATAGTTCTTGTTTGGTTTGTTTGGGTAATTATTCACAACACGTTATCAACACGATCGTCTCTATCCGTTGAGCCGTCGGAATATCATAAACACGATCGTCTCTCAATCCGAGCCGCTCTCAATCCGTTCTGATCATACGTAAGGGAGGTAACATTTAAATTTGTGTTGAAGAAAATTTTAATATATGTTGATTTTATTTAAGATCATATATATAATATATATGGAGTGGTAGGTTATGCCTCCTCATTTATCTAATGGTAGGCTTTGCCTCCTTGTATATATATATATATATATATATGCATGCATCTAAATTATAATCTTTAATTATGCTATTATGGTGTTGCATATTTTTTTTAAAAATAAATACAATTGATGATCAATTAATTTGAAAAATTACTAGTTTGAATTTAGTAAAGATATGGTGATCATATAAAAATTTGGAACCATCGATCGGTCAAAAAAGACATCGAGCGAATTAAAGGCTAATATCATGATATATTTCCGTCATCACCTATAAAATGGTTTGGTTTAAGAGATGGTTAACCATTAATCCGTCCATATAGATTAGCTCCATTCCCAGAAGTGAATGTGATAGCATATAGTAATAATAATTGGACAAGGATCCGGACACGGTAATTAAAGACCGTAGTCGCGTTTATAAATAAGGTGATGGACGAAGACGTGGAAAGAGAATCTCAGATTAATTTCAACGTAAAGAAAACCAATGAAGTTGGTTACGTTGTGAAAATGAAAAATGAGATCACTTGTTACTAAATGTGGCATGAAAGGAAAATGGGTACGTAGATGTCGTACGCCAAAATTTCAGCCCATCGTATCAAGAACCACGTAAGAAAAAGAAAAAAAGAAACGATGTTGAAATTCATCTCGGATGAATACAAAATTTTCTTTAAGAAGTTAAGTGATAAAAAATAATCTCGATGTCGTAATCCTTGTTGATCTAGTAGAATCAAAAGGAAATAAAATGATTATGATCGATGGTTAAGTAAAATAAGGATTCAATATTGCTTTTCATGTTTAGTACTAAATGGAGATTTATGTTATTATGCTTAATTGTTCTTCATGTTATTTTGAATTTAGAATTTAAAAGAAAATAAATTCTCATAAGAATTTATTAAGCACGTGTCAATATAATATTGGACAGTGCAAATGCTCAAAAGAGCATATAGCTAAGACATGCATGTATGTAATCATACATACAGAATATAGATGACAAAGTTAATAAACCTGAAGTTTATTAACTCGTTAAAATATATTTGGTCGTAAACCAAATTTTATGATCGTCGTGCCATCCGATCAAGCAATGATATTAAGGATCATTGAAAATTTATGTGAAAACCAGAAGTTTTCACGTAGCATGTCTTAAGCAAAATTAAGGTCTCATTAGAGATAAATTGATGAGTCGCCGTTTTGGGTAAATAATGCTCATTTGATATGGTGGTTGAGTTCTTTAATCTCTAAAATTACACTCTGAGTATAACCAATCTAAAAGTGAGATTTGGTTTAGATGAATGGGCCAGAAGATCCATTATTTTAAGAGGATATATTATGAATCCCGAAATAAATGTTATCTGGATAAAATACATGATCCAAGATGGATATGTCGATCCTAAAATGGGATTTACTGCGAGATGGATGGACAAAATATGTCATCATCTCGAGGGGGAGAGTTAAAGAATCCCACATCGACAAGTAAGTTGGTAATTTTGGTGAGTTTACATCCCAAGTATGATAATCTTGGTAAATTAACATCCTAAAGTTTATCACTTACTATATGTCGAGGTAAAGTAGAACATAAATGAGGTTATGTTCATACTGAAAATGAGAAAAACGGATGACCATTAATGGTGAAATTAAATCTCTATGATTTGGCATAGAACATGCAGTAATGTATGTAGTATATTAAGCCATCAAGAAGGATGTGCTTATTGTATGATTTGCACTCATTTTGATGAGAATTTTTCGTGGGAAAATATTGAGTAGCTGGTATCCTTGAACAAGTTAATGTGAACCAGAAGTTCAAAAGTTCAAAGAATCGCTACTATATTGCAAATCAAAAGTTGATGGATGAGATTTCAAGAAAAGAATTATCATAGATCCTCATATTTATAAACTTGAAAGTTTAAAGGATAATTCTAATAGAAAAGAGGAAATCTCATATTCCAGCCAAAATGCTCCAAGAAGAATAGATGTCTCGGAAAGAGAATCTATTAAGTATATAGTACGTAAAAGACGTGATAGACTACTTTGGTTCCAAAAAAATAAATAAAATCCTCGAAAAGAAATTGGAGCAAATAAAAAGGAGGATTAAACTCTTAAAGAGAGTAAAGAGACGTGGTTAATAATGAAATCAGGTACCTGAAAGAAATCATTGAGAATGATTTAGAGATCTCGATTAACCATGTAAAATAAAAAGAGGGAACCAAAGAGAAAATGTATATCGACAGAATAAATAATAAAGCGCGCTAAATAATTAATAAGGATCATGACTCCGCTCTGAGGATGAGCGTAGATAGAAAAAGTATTGGCCAATACGTTAAAAGAGGTAATCAAGTCTTTATTACTCGTTTGAAGAACGAGAGATGTTTGGACCAGTAGTCCGAACATCAAGATGATTTGTCCATGAAAAGAAATGGTCAAAATGATTTGCATTACGCTCAATATTTATAATCCTAGAAGGATTAATGATATCATTATTATGTTCCTGGGAACTCTACGCGATTGAAACTCCTAAAGAGTTATCGCAATTAATATAATGAATATAATTTGGAATTGAAAACCTTGGAAGGAAACAATCTCCTCAGGTATTCCAAAAATTGAATATATAATGAGAAATGTCTAGAGGACATAAGTGAAAGGGTCTAGATGAACCCGAAACAGAGAAACGTCCAGAAGACGTTAAGAATTTAGATATCCATCAGCTACGCCCAAAGTAAAAATTATGGGGTAGAGGTAATAATGATATGCGTGGTTGTACTTTTTTCCCTTATCATGGTTTTAGTCCCACTGGGTTTTTCATGGCGAGGTTTTTAACGAGACAACTAAGAACACGCCAAAGATAGACATCTAAGAGGAATGTTATAATCTCAATAAGAAAGGTCTATCAATCTTCCAAGCGCTTTGTCATATATTGATGAAACCAAGATGAGCGAAGAGAATGATCAAAGTGAATCGCCCTATGGAGTCTATGAAGAAACAAGACTTATTTGAGGGGGAGATTGCATATACGAAAGTTATGAAGAGAAGATCATCTCAATCATTTTCAAGGGAGAGATTGCACTCTTTTCCTTACCATGAGTTTTTTCCACTGGGTTTTCTATGGAAGGTTTTTAACTAGGCAGTCTAACGCAGAACATATCAAAGATGATAAATACTCAAGGGGGAGATTGTACTCTTTTTCCTTTTTCATGGTTTTTGTCCCACGGGGTTTTACCATGATAAAGTTTTTAACGAGGCAATCGGCAATATATGATTAAAGATGGATCATCAAGGGGGAGTGTTAAGAAATTGGATGATTATCCATTTTACACATCATCATATTATACTTGGTTAATTAGTGAACAAGTATTACCATTAAGAATTAAACACTTGTATGGTATTTACTACATTTATGTGGTTCATTAGTAGCCAAGTATTTGTATTATGTGAAAATACTTCTACTATATATATGTGTGTAAGAGATGAGAAGTAGGAATATAAGCAATAATAAATCTCTCTTCTCCTAATGATTCCATCTCACGTCTCAAAGCTTCTCTACTACTATAATATTTGGTTTCTTATAGTTTAATCACAAATCAAATATATAGTTCTTGTTTGGTTTGTTTGGGCAACACATAATTAATATTTGGCACTCGAGAGAAATATTAATTTTATTGTCTTAAACTGAAACTGTTAATGGAGATGAGAACAAACATTGAGATACATAAGAAAAAAAAAAGCTCCAAAAGTTACAAAATCAATGGGTAAAGGATCAAAGAGCCTGTGCAACTGTTGAGTTGTTTTTAACTAACTAAAACTACACTAACAATCTTGACTATCCAAACAGTAATCTCATTCTTATCCATCTTGGACTGATTCAGAGATGTTTATTTCATGTTCTTACAAGAGCCATGATTTGAGTCTTGATCCATCCCATGCAAGTCTGAATTTCTCTGTAGATCGGCATGTTCTGGGGACACCGTGGCTGCAACCCACTCACTGCTGTGTCCATCACCTCCGCCACGTCAGCTGGCGGGTACTGCTTCTCTGTGCACATCTATATGTAGACAAAAACCAACAAAATGTTCAAATCAAAACCGCATATAAGACTTTGGCTAAGTCCAAGATATATATCCTTTCCATTTACCTGAATCATGAGCCAAGTTGCAACACAAGAGGAGATAAGCTCTGAAGACATTTTCGTTTCGTTTTTTCCTGAGATTAATCCGTTAATCATTGGCTCTGCAATGTTTGAGGGAGATCGGCTTTCATCATCATCCAAACTGCCATTGCTTTGCTCATGATGCTTCATACCAGGAGGCATTATAGAGTTATCTAATGCCTCAAGTTCGCCAATCGAGCTTAAAGCTAGTTGGACCATATTCCCTGCGTCTTCTTTTTTATTCACCGAATATGCAGCCTAAAACCGCAGTGAAAACAATTTAAACAAAAAATTTAGACTTGTAAGAGTTTGACTTCTCTGTATTTAGAAACTCTGTGAATTCTCAAGTTATTACTACCTTCATAGCTTCATCCACCATTGCTTGCGCTATTGACTTTGAGTTATTGACAATTCCAAGCACTTCTGGCTCCATTTCCTGAAAAGCAAAATTATGACACAAGAATTAAACCAATTTTCTCTACTTGTTAGATATTGAAGATCAACCTGAAGGCAGAGTTTCCATGGGGCATCAACGTTTCATTACCTTGAGCCTATTTAGTTTACGGATACACACAGTTAAGGCATACAAAGTCATTATTTACCTTTTCATCTAAACTATTTTGCAGCATTAGAGCTCGTTGAATTTTAGCCCCTCTCCCTTTGCTATTCCTTGTGATAGATGGTTGATCAATAATGACTGGCCCATTCATATCATCCTGTCAAGACTTATAGAATTATGCATAGAGTTTACCAAAGCATGTACGGAAAGAAAGAAGAAGATCAAGGGTTTGACCAGACCAGTCAAATTCCATCTTTGTTTACCTGTTTTGCAGGAGGATTCATGGGAATGCTGACATTGTCAAGCACAGAAGGGAACAGAACAACAGATGCATCAGAGTTTGGATGTTTGTTATCCTCTGCTTCTTTGCTGATAGGCAAGCACATATCCATTTGCCTCCTCAGAGCCTCTGGCATGTATTCCAATGGATTTAAAGGCATGCAATCAATGTCCTGCCAATAAAGAGTTTTGTTAAATCCTCTGAGGTATGATTAGTATAGACAAGTGAATCATGTCAACAGAATTGGTATAGTCAGTGAATTACCATAACTAACTCGACGCCCAAGTCATCAAACAAAACGTTGCACTTATTATGGTCCACGGTAAGAATCTTGCCATCACGAATTTCCCGTGTTCTAGGATGGATGGCAATGACCCTATTCCCGACTGACAAAGGCCGAGCCAGATCTGTAGGAAGCCCTTCCTTAGCACCTGTACGGAATTCTGTATAGTGATTTCTCACAGATTCACGATATTGTTTGAGTTTATCCTGCTCTTCCTTTATGAATCTTTCAGAGAATCTCCGAGGTCTACCAAGAGAACTGCAAAAGTACAGAGTGAGTAATATTCTCGAATCGTATATAGTTGCTGGGACCAGTTCGATTAACATACAGAAAGGAACTGTAACAAACCTTTTAATGACGCTCCATTCAAGACGAGTAAGTCTTGGAACGTGAGCGAGCCCAACATGCTTTAAGTAATCAATAAACTCCATCTTTGCAAACCAGGGATAATCAATAGCACTGTAGAACCATTCATATATGCACCTTTGACGAGCCAATGGATTTGACAGAAAAGTCGAAACCTTCTCCTGAAAAATGGAATAAGCAATTAAAGACCAGAATTTGGATAGGTTTAAGAGAAATGAAGTTAGAGTTCCACCTTTAATAACTCATGTTTTGCAGGAAGTTCGTAACTTTGTGGCTTGTCATGAGTGGTTTCAGAAGGTTTAGCTCTTTCTTGTAAGCTTTTCTTCAAACTCATCTTACGCCTGTTTGGAGGTTTCTGTGGCAAAATTGCTGGACCCGTACCTGAAACTTGTGTAGCGAACTCCACTGCATCCTGCCCAGTAGTTGAAGAACATTCTTCCGAGGTCTTAGCAATTTTCTGCTGTTTTGCTGGACCTTGACCAGGACGTCTGGTTTTGACAAAAGTCTTCATATTATCATCTTCAGCCAATTCCTTCAACGCAATAAACAAAAATCATGAGAAGAAGGACAAACTTGAGCATAACTTCTTTGATGGAAAGACTTTGGCAAGGATTCTAGAATTGCATCGTAGATGAGCAACCACAGATCACAGAGTAAGATTAAATCCAAGCCAAAATTAAGCAAAATGGGAGAAAAAGGGTTTTGCAAATACCTTAGTATACATGGATATGTTCTGCATAGAATCAGTAGGAGCTTCACCATCTAGCACCTGAAATTGAATGTAATATGCATATAGCTAAGTAATGCACATAGGAACAAGATAATTAGGATACCAAAGAGAAAAATGTGTTGCAAACCTTTGGTTTACGTTTTCTTCTTGAAGGCTCCCTTATGGATACATCATTACCATCAACAGATGCCTGCGCAGACTTTGGTTTTCTACTATCAGCAGCAGAAATTTCATGTAAAAGAATATCTTTTGTTCCAGCTTGGTTTGATTTTTCTCTCTGATGGCTTGTGGATGTTGTTTCCGGAATGTTGGATTTCTCATCCATGTTGTTAGCTGTTCTTTCTTTTTTCAACTGTGCAGCTAGTTCTGGATCCAACGCAAAACAGTAGAAATAAATAAAGATAAATATATTGATGTGAAAGGTGAACCTGCAGGTATTCATAAAACCATTCAACGCTCACCTGATTCCATCATACCAGCCAGAGGCACTGAAGCTAATTTAGCCAATGCTTCCAGAGCGTCTAATTCATCATCTACACAGGAAAACACGACGAAGAAGTTTCAGATTCTGATATTTTAACACTTGCAAAAGACTAATTCCCCTGGATATGTAAGACAACTTGGTATAGATAAATAATCAAAATATCACTATGATGAACTATCATTGGACCTTTAAAGTTTTCCCACTTCAACTTATTATTTGTTTTTTTACCTCTGTAACGAAGTTTCTTATTTCTTTTCCCCTGTGAGGCTTCAACATCTACCATTCCTTTCAGCGGTTTAGCTCTGAGCCCCTCATTGGCACTGCATGCTTCTCCGCTGTCATCAGAATCATTTCTTTCTGCTTCTTTGAATCTCAGATTTTTCCCCTTCCGGGAAATCTCCATATCTAACAACAAGGCATCATCTCTATCAGATGCACCCTTTTTATGCCTCCTATCTCGGCTTATTCTCACCCCATTCTCAAACATGGAGCTATCACTGTACTTGGATTGAGCTTCCTTCGCTTGTGCCTGGTAGAAGCATAAAAGGTAGAAATATGTTAAAACACTGAAAATAAATTATGATAATTTTGAATTTCTAGAGCTATAAAGATACCTTTTTCCCCAGCCTAATTGGTGTACTGTCATTGCGTTCTGGGCTTCTCGATGCAGCCATGGCTAATGCTAGAATATGCCCTCCATTATCATCATCATCATCGGCATCCCGTTGTCTCTTGGCTCTTTTATTTGATGGATTGGAACCTTCTCTATCATTGTATGTAATTGGTACAGGAAACCGAGGTGTACGTTTCCTAGCAGCACATCGTTCCTTTGCTGCAAAAAATAAAATAACAAATTACACATTCATTTACATGTATTTGTTATGCTTCACAGATGATTGTCCTTTAACTGCTGGGAAATACAAATTAATACAAAGCAGCTCTTTCTTCATTTGGTCACCAATTTAAACCGCATAGTCATCATTTGATTTAGCATCTTTTAAACCATAATTTTAGAAAAAATGATTAGCTGAAAGTACTGATTGTACCATTAGTTTGTGTCTGCTTCAAAAAAGCGAGGCATCCTTCAGTATCAGTAAATGAATGTGGTGGAATAACTTCTTCTCGAGAATCACTAGGCAGAATTTTAGATCGTTTGCGCTTCTGATATTTCCTCCGTACTACTGAAGCATCATCGTCTCCTTCTTCTTCTTCTTCTTCACTTTCACTCCCCTCCTACAAAAATTACCGTAAGCATATACAAACTGGACCACACAATAAATTACTGCATCTAGGAGTTAATTTAACACGAAATTTAAGGTATTCCAGCCGTAACAGAATAAATTACTTACTATGACACTGTAATGATCAGTCATCATTGCAATGAGACCAGCTACAGACGCAGTTCCCTCAGGCAGGGATAAATATGCCTGGAAGAAAAGGCAAATCAAATGAATGAAAAGGTATTCATGTTTAACACAATGTAGTTTTATGAAGCCTAAAGAAGACCGAACGAAACAAAACTGAAAAGTGAGATATTCTTGTACGCATACCCGATTCATATAAAAAAGCGCCTCCACCATGTCAACAGACCGATTATTCCGCACTGCAGCAGCTACCTAACCAGTTTGCAGAGGGGGGAAAGCAAGTCTTAAGATTGAAAATCATAGAAAAATTACTCGCATAAAAAAACAAAATCTTGTACCTTTTTCCAATGTTCCCCATGCTTCCGATAGGCGTCATAGAAACGCTGAAGCTCTCCTCTAGTCCACTGAGGTCCCAGCTTGTCAGTCAATTTCTTCTTCTAGGATGCGAAAAACCATAATCAACAACAAGCACTAGAAGAGGAAATTGAATATCTCTCAAGACTCACTAATCCTAACAGGCAACAAGTTTTCAAAAGGGGCTTTAATTCTTAAAAGGATAAGTAGATAACAAAGAGCATCCAAGTGAATTACGAGTAAACTCACTCGTTGCTTAGTTTTACTCGAGTTTCCAACATATATTTCTGGAGATGCTTCATTGGTGAATCGCTTGTTCACACTCTTCGACTTCCTAATCGGAGCCATAATGATGATTTATCTGCCCAGTGAGAACAACGCAAGTTTAATCAGTTAACAAAATCAGAAAACTGATCAGTACAAGATAACTTCACAAAATCCCAAATTCAATTTCAACAGTAGATCAGTACGATCGCGAGTAACTTCGCTTACAAAAATAATTTGCAGCATCTATAAAGAAAACAAAAAGCTCAGAATCGGAATCAACTTTATGAATTCAAAAACCCAAAAAGTACCGAAAATCAAACAAGACCCAAAATTCAGATACCAATACTCATTTCGACGACCGAAAATCCACCGCAATAGAACCCAAATCACAAATTCGAAGACAAATTCCCCAAAAAAAATTGCTTTCGAAAGAAACAAAAAAACGAATAAAAACCTTCGAAACCAATAATTCATTCGCCGAAGCCGAATCAGAGTAAATCAGTCAACAAATCCGAAACCAATTTCCCGTAAGGCTTACCCAGAAAAAAAAAATCCGATCAAAGTGAAGTAATCCCAAATTGTTTCTGTTACAGAAAATCCCAAATCAGTTGATGAAGGAAACCCTTTCAAAACCCTAAATCAGAACAGATCCACTTACCAATTACACGGACTGGTACAGAATCGGTGCTGAATTACACAGAGATGGACTCGGAGTTTAGAGAGAGAGAGAGATAAAGCTCGAAAACCTTGAGAGAGAGAGAGAGAGAGAGAGAGAGAGAGAAATCGGAGAGAGATTTTCGAAAGAGGTTTAAAAGAGAGATTAGGAAAAGATGAATCGAGAGAGAGAGGCGTTGCCGCGAAACTTGAATAAAAGGACGAATTGAGTCTTGGAAGCCAATAGGCAACTCCGTTATTTTGTCATCTTTTTCAATTTTGTTTTTTTTTTAATTTACTTTGAATATCAAAAGATTCGTGGTTATGTGATCCGAGACGTACACGTGGCTTCTCGTTATGTGCGCCGTTAGATTTTGTTTGAGATCGTTTAGGGTTTGTAGTAACGGCAACACGGGATTATATTTGAAAAATACCCCAATTTCATTATGGAAAATTATAAAATCACCCATACTTCGTTTTTGTATATAGTAGATACAGAAAAATAGAAAATTTCTTTCCTCATATTATACTAGTTGAGTCGGTGATATCGCATATGTGAATGTGGATATATTTAAAATTTTATAAATTAAATATCATTTAGAATTATCGAACCTAAATGGTACATAAAAAGTAGGGAGTATTTCACCAATATCATTTACAATTTTAATAAATCAGTCAGATTTAGCAATTAAACAAAACAAATCCGTGGTAAGTCCATTGAGAGCAATGTTGACAAAAAAAAAAAACAATAATATTAATTTTAGCTTGATAGTCTAAATTATCTATGCAGGTTTCAGGCAAGGAAGTATTTGTACATTTTAAAAATGGTAGCTTCAAAACCAAACTTGTAAGGACATATCGTGCACTGATTTCTTAGACGCACGGCCGCACTCATCATCCATTTCAGGATTAGAACCATTGTCTGTTTCTTTTATTTGAAAATTACATCAGAAATCCAACTTATTTCTTATAAATCTACCTCTAATCCCCATCTTTTACAGTTATGTAACTATTAATTACCCTCGTAATACAAACAAACACTTTTGAGTAAATGTATACCTTCACAGCTTCGAGGGCAAGGGGTCCCATGCTGCGATTTCCGCATACATATTGGTTATTGCCTCGGCAAAGTACGCTTTTGCTTGAGGTCTCTTTATCTGCTTGTAAGTTAAAACACACGAATAAGAAGACATTCATAGGTAAGAAACAAATTCCATTGCGGTTTCAACTTCACATTATTGGTTATTTACCTTGAATGTTGGTGTCAGAAGTCCATTCTCTAAGGTGAATGGTTCTGGCACCAAAGTCACAGCCTTTGCAAACTCAAATCCTCTCAACTGTATTAACACAAATTGTTACTGGTGACTCAAATTGTTTTTATGAGATATTAAGGCAAGTTTTGTTTTTACCTGAGATTCTCTTCCAACACTGTCCATCTCCGCAAGAACGGCCTTTCGCACTCTTGGATCGTTGCAGAGCTGTCCTAGATGCTCATACTGCAATCATCATGAAATGATTGGAACAAATTACGTTTAAATTTATTAATTGGTAAAAACAGGTGGAAGAAAGACCCTGGTCATATACATTGAGTTACAAATAATACCTTGATGCCTTCTGATGCAGCCCAATCTTTCATAACATCTGGGTCGACCGAGACTACGGCTACTAGAGAGGAATTGAAACTGTCACCTACAATACACATTTTGGCTCAGTTGAGAAATAGCACGAGTGAAGAAGCCTGTATGATGTGGGTACAAACCATGAGGTAGAGAGTAGAGTCTTTTTGCGTACCGTAAATGAAACACTGGGAAACAAATTTACATTTGGCATAAACATTTTCGATTTTCTCTGGTGCTATGTATTCCCCTTGCGCCAACTTAAATATGTACTTCTTCCTGTCATGAACATGAAGTTTAAAGAAGTATTTCAAAACTTTCTCCAGCAAAGAATCAAAACATTTTCGATTTATAAAACCTGTCAATGATCTTGAGCCGACCACCAGGTAACCACAACCCGATATCTCCGGTGTGTAGCCAATCATCCCCATCAAAAATTTCTCTCCTGCTCAACTAAAAGCGTCAAGACCCATGTCCACTTATCTATACATAATAATAGAGCTTAAGTAAAAACTAGAAAACATTTTACGTTTGTTCTTCATCTTCGTAGTAGCCTTTGAAGATGATTGGCCCTCTTACACAGATTTCACCACGTGGGTATGGTTGATCTTCTGAAGTGTAATTCATTTCGGGGACGTCCACAAGTTTTACCTCTGGAAAAACATTTTAAAAAACAAAAGTTGTATTCATACATATTGGATCAATTATAGAGGTCTTGACAAGATTTGGATTTAGATATATACCAAGTATCAAAACAAAAGTTCATACTATCTATAACTTTCTTTAAAAATAGCACATTGCTTACCACACGCAGGATTAGGGGATCCGACATGGCCAGATAAATTGTCACCTTCATCCATAGAGCTTATGACACAAGAAGTCTCGGTCATACCATACCCTTCACGCACCGCACATCCAAAGCATCTGTACATTATAATGAGTAAAGAAAATATTTCCTTTGTTGATTTACAAAGTTGTAGAAGAGTTTCAGGTTCTTAGAAATCAATAAAGTAGAATTTTGGAAGAAATTTAAGAACCAAAAAGACAAAAATAAAACTTACACTCTCAAGAAATCCATGATGTCAGGTGACAATGGAGAAGCACCAGATCCCATGAAGCGAACCCGTCCACCAAGCTTTTCTTTTATTTTGTTGAAGACCAGTTTGTCCCAAAGGGGAGACGAATTCTGGCCTAAAGAAATCACACATGAGAAAGAAAGAAAAAAAATTAATGCAGAAAGCTTGACACAGGTATACCTGACTTATCTATTAGCATACCATTTACGATTGCTTGTTTCTTTGAGTTATAGGCAATTTGGAAAAGCCTTTTCTTCATAGCTCCAGATGATTTTACGGCGTTTGTAATTCTGTGGAATTACATTAGCACATATAACCACATGATTCCATAATAACAGTAATAATTGAATTGCATGGGAAACATATGATTGATTTACCCATCATATATCTTATTGTATAACCGAGGGACACTACAGAATAATGTTGGTCTTAACACAGCCAAATCATCCATCAGTTTCAGGTTATCCTGTCAAAGAAGTATTTGACTTAGCTCCATACCACATGTTCATGACATATGTCACAAGAAATAAGCTTACATACCCCCTGATAGAAACCGACAGCAACGCCGCCATACACCACCAAAATCTGGTTTGCACGTTCATATATGTGCGCTAACGGAAGATAGGATATGTAACTAAAGATAGAAGACATCTGAGTTAAAGATTTTCTGTTATACGAATATATAAAACTATAAAATATCTGAAGAAAAATGTTCAACTCACATATCTGAAGGTAAATATTTTATCGCTAGACTGAAACCAGCAACATTTGCGATCAAGTTTCCATGACTTAACACAACACCCTTCAAAACACACAACATTAGAAAAATCAATCATATAGTGAAATATATAGACTGACAGTAATTCATGCACCATATTTCAGTGTCATTTCAGCCAGAAGAACATGAATAGTGCATCAAACTTCAGTAACTGGAAACAACTCACCTTTGGTGTTCCTGTGGTTCCACTTGTGTAGCAAATGGTTGCAATGTCTTCAGGCTTTGGAGGGGAAAATGAATGTAAGCTACTGCGACCCTACAAGATAATCAGAAGCAACATGAAGTCTCTCCAACTACCAAACAAAAGTCATTTACAGATAGAGACATTGACAGTTGGAATAACATAGTAATTATCCGTAAAGCTCATAGCCAAAATAACAGCACACATTTAGTTAAAACCAATCATATAAGGCTACCTGACTCAATAGCTTTTGGTATGACGCAATTTTGACTCCAGATCCTGGAGGAAGTGATGGCAAATGCTCGTCCGCTCCTCCCACCACCTTATCACAATGCAAAAAATATTTAAGCAAGGGAAATATACTACAGTACATGTATTAAATAACAATGAGTTGCATGCTGGATATGTACATACCACAACAAGACGGATGGATGGAATTTCCGATAGGAAGCTTAGCAACTGCATGGTTCCAAAAGAATTCAATACACAACTCACGATCAAAGAAGATAGCAAGTTATGCAATTTAGATCACTTGGAATGATTTTCATAAAGTAATATCCTGGACATGAGCAAACAAAAACAAACTTACAGTATTTAAGGTTTGTGGTACACAGAAAATAGCCTCCACAGTAGCATGATTCACAGCAAACTTAACCGCGTCTGGACCTGCGTAACCAAAAAATCATATTACCAAGAGACAAGGCTTGCAAACCATAATTAAAGAGATTTTTTTCAGAACTTAGATGGGTACCAAGTGTATCATATAAAGGAACAGAGATAAATGAATATGCAGCACAAGCATGATCCACAACCATCCACTCTGGTCTGTTAATAAAATACAGCCCAACACGAGCTCCCTGTTCCATTAAATGAAACAAAAAAAAGGCAACGTATGGATCAATAAACTTAGAATCTGGCTGATTAAACTAGCTACAAAGTTTTAGGGAAAAAATGCACAGAAATTGAGAATCTTGGTGAAGCTGCTCGGGCTATAATATTTCATACTACATAAAGCTTTATTATTTCATACCGCATAAAGCTTTATATGGAACACATTCAAAGTAGAGTGATTGAGTGAAAAAGAAAACTTGCTTGGCTAATTCCATGATACACAAGTCCTGAACCTATGGCTTGTCGTGCACTAGCTGTTTCCGCATAAGTCATCCATGAGTACCTTCAACCATAACATAAAACCTACCTCAGCTCAAAATTTACTTAGATGAAATCTCTTATGTAAAAAAACAGATCAAACTCACTCTCCAACGGTTCCATCGGGTCGAACTCGTGTACCGAGATACTTGTTATCAGGATATGATTCAAAAGCATGTCTGATTCCAGGAAAAAAAAGGAAAGTAATTCCAGGATTAGATGACAAACTAGCTAATCAATTGAACAAGCTCATAGAAATGTAATCAAACATACACAAAATTGTCATGTAAAGTCCCGATTTCTGGATGATCCGGGAATTTACTAACGAGCTTCATAGGTGACTTTGCAGATCTAGCACACAGCAAAACAGAGAATTTTATCATAATCACCAATACATACACAGGAACGTAACAATATCTCAAAAGCTAGTGTGTTTTTTTACCTGTAGACATTCCATTTTCCAGTGTCAAGCTTTTCTGGAAGCACTACACTGTAGCTATCCTCTAGAGAAAACAATTGAAAAGCTCAAAAAAAAAGGAGAAATCAAGCCGTAAAAAGATGACGATGAAAGCCAATTTTAGAGGTGGCTCACCGTTGGAGAAGGGCGAAGCGGTGGCGTTGATGAAGATAGAGGGTTGATCAACGGTCGGAGAAGAATCGAGGTGAGATCGAACGGTTTCGAGACGCCGTTGCGCCGGCGAAGAGAATTCCATCGTTTGAGAGAATGCTCGAGAAAATGTTCGAAATAAATTGATTGCTTATTGAAAATTCAGCTTAATAATTGTAGAAAACAACAATATATGTGACGTCACAATTAATAAGAGCCGGAAATGAGCATATCCCTTACTATTAAATAGAAAGTTGTTTAAGTTAAAGATGATTATGTGTTTTAATTTTAAAGAAATTAGCATCAATAATATTCATTACACCAATAATTAAGGATCTAACATGATCTAAATTATAATTAGGTAAATAACATGCACTATATCTAAAATGACTATTTTACCTTTATTCTATTTTTGAATTACAATAGTCAACTATGTTTTAATATGATAGTTGGCTATTCGCAGATAAATATTAAAAAAAAAAGGACCGGATAGGTGACTATGCATAAATAAGTAATCAACTATAATTATAGTGAATTAATCACAAAGTGAACTATATTATAACTAGGATAGCAAACACTCGTTTACATATACAATATTTTACATAGTCAACTATGTTTTGATATGATAGTTGACTATTCGCAAATAAATCTTTAAAAATAACCGAATAGCTAACTATGCATGCATAAATAGTCAACTATGATTATAGTGAATTAATTACAAAGAGAACTATATTATAACTAAAATAGCAAACACTTGTTTACATAGACCATGTTTTACATAGTCAAATCAAATAGTCAACTATTTTAATTAACAGAATAGCCAACTAATTAGATTATTAAGGGTATTTTAGTCAATTTTTTTAAATGAGTGTTAGTTACCTAAATTCTATTCACATCATGTTACACACCTAATTAGAATCCCCAAAACTATTATACACCTAATTAACTCTTAATTTTATTGGTCTATTCTTAAATAAATTATGACAAGTAATGGTGACATGGAATGGTGAAAAAGATGACATGGCTTAAAAATGTTTTTAAAGTATTTTAATCATTTGTTTAACTTGAAGATAGATCTTATCCGGAGAATGCTGTTGTGAAATGTCAATATACTATCAAAATCTGTAGGTATTATTTTCATATTATTTTTGAGAAATTTTGAGTTATGCCACTATTGACATGCCACTTTTCAATTATGCCACTGTTTTAAAATCATTACCCGCGTGCCACTGTTCACTTAAATGAAAAAAAAAATCTCACTTTCTCTCTTATCTCTCTCACGCTCATCTCCCAGATCCAAATTTTTTCTCTCATCCAAATTTCGTTTTTTCTCTCTCTCTTTACCAAATCGCCATCATGAGATCGAATTTTACTATCACTGAATTCGATTCTCGTCATTTCTAATTTCACTATCTTTGATCTCTGTCGCGATTTCTGCTAAGAAGATTTGAGAAGGTGTTGTTGTTGACGGAGAACGTGGATCTCATATTAGATCGAGGAGGAGGAGGAGGAGGAGAGATCTCAAAGCAAACACAAACGACTGTAAATTTTCGAGTTTGGATTAACTATTATACATTTAGGGTATATATTTTGGGGGGGAGGAGGGGATGGGGGTAGGGTTTTGCCTTTACATTATAAAATTGTTAAAAAAATCTTATAAAACTGTAAAAAAAAATTATAATGTTTTTAAAAGGTTTAGTAAAACTGTTAAAAAAACCTTATAAAACTATTTAAAAACCGTGTAAAACTGTTTATAAGGTTTTTGTAAAATTTTATAAGGTTTTTGTAAAGTTTTATAAGGTTTTTAAATAGTTTTATAAGGTTTTTAAATAATCTTATAAACCTTTTAAAAACTTTACAAACCTTATAAAAATCTTAAAAACCTTTTAAAAACCTTATAAACCTTTTAAAAACCTTATAAATTATTTAACTGTTTAGTTTTTAAAGACATGTAAAAAAGTCTTATAAAACTGTTTAAAAACTTTATAAAAACGGGAAAACCCTAAAAATAACCAAAACCCAGATTTGACCAAAAAAAACCAAAACCCAGATCTGACCAAAAATTAACCAAAACCCAGATCTGAACAAAATCGAATCAAAAGCTCAAATTTGTAACCCAAATCGAATAAAAAACTTAGATTTGTAACCAAAATCCAATCAAAAACTCAAATTTGTAACCAAAATCAAATTTTTAAAAACAAAATTCATGGATTAAACTTCTTCTTCTTCTTCTTCTTCTTCTTCTTCTTCTTCTTCTTCTTCTTCTTCTTCTTCTTCTTCTTCTTCTTCTTCTTCTTCTTCTTCTTCTTCTTCTTCTTCTTCTTCTTCTTCTTCTTCTTCTTCTTCTTCTTCTTCTTCTTCTTCTTCTTCTTCTTCTTCTTCTTCTTCTTCTTCTTCTTCTTCTTCTTCTTCAGGAAATCAAAATCGATTTAAGAAATTTACAGAGATTTACATGGATGATAGAGAATCGAAAATCCTAGATCTATCCTCTGCGTTTGCGTCCAATGAAGTCAGTGAGAGAATCGAAAACTCTAGATCTATAACCCAAATCCAATTTGCAATTTCAAAAAAGAGAATTTTGGGAGAGAAAAAAATTTGGATTGAGATGAGCGTGAGAGAGATGAGAGAGAAAGTGATATTTGTTTTTTTTTAATTAATCAGTGAGCAGTGGCACGCTCGTAATGATTTTGTGAACAGTGGCATATTTGATTAAATTTTTGTGAACAGTGGCATATTTGCAAGTGCCCCATTATTTTTTGCTTGTCACTTATGGGAATTTTATTTTCCGCTTATCAAATTTTCTCGTATCATAATTAATTTAAACAATTCAAATCCCTTTACTATTAAAAGCGAAGTGTAATTAGTATACAAGCTTAGGTGTTTTAATTTTATTGGTTATCTTTAAAAAAATCTATGACATGGAATAATGACATGTCTTTGAAAGAATGATGACATGGCTAAAAATTACTTAAATTAATTATTTTGAAAATGATAAAAAATTAAATTAAATATTACAAAAGTAATTTAAATAATTTAGTTTAATTAAATTATAAGATATACTTTATTAGATTTTGATATTTGTTTTGCTATATTCTGTAACTAAATAATGAAAGAAGAAATGAATCCCTTTACTATTAAAAGGGAAGTGTAATTAGTATACAAGCTTAGGTGTTTTAATTTTATTGGTTATCTTTAAAAAAATCTATGACATGGAATGATGACATGTCTTTGAAAGAATGATGACATGGCTAAAAACTACTTAAATTAATTATTTTGAAAATGATAAAAAATTAAATTAAATATTACAAAAGTAATTTAAATAATTTAGTTTAATTAAATTATAAGATATACTTTATTAGATTTTGATATTTGTTTTGCTATATTCTGTAACTAAATAATGAAAGAAGAAATGAATATCCTACCTACATACGAATATATGTTTTAGAGATGTAGAGAATTTGCTCAATAACCAAAAAAAAAGTTTTAATTAAGTAATTAACAAAAAACTCTAAATCTAATGGTTAGGGATTTGTCACATAAAACAAAATTGGTTAATTACTTAATAATTATTATTTTTTGGTTAGTAAGCAAATTATCCCAAACTTCATTAGTCTTTTTTTTTTAAAAACAAACTTCATAATCAGTCTTCCATGTGTGTTTCAATTAAATCCTATCTTTATTTTATTTTCTTCGTAACCTATGGTGCAAGTAACTTGTTCCAAATACAATTTTATTTGTTTGTGTTTAGTGTATACAAACTCACATTATAAACATTTTCTAGAAATTAAAAAATTCATAAAACATTAGCATATTGATTTTAATAGTTAAAGGATTAATCTAGATAAATATTAGCGTTTGAAATACACGTGAATACTATTAAGGGTCTTCGTTTTTGGGCTTACCAATATTAAGTGACTTTTCCAGTGTCGTCTTAAAACAACTAACATATAGGTTATTGGAAGCACAAGATTTAAAGACTAGCGTCCTTTGCAAAAATAAGCACACAGTATAATTCACGAAGTTTACAATTTTTATATGTGTTTGGTTTCATGTTTTTTCCTTGAAGTTTTGCTGTTGTTTGTGTCCTCAATTTTATGCCATATCTATATTTTTCTTTTACTAGTTACTAAATTTTACATATTATTATCCATCGTTTGCGTTTTAATTCAATACAAATACAAAGTGTACAAAACTAAAAATCTTTTTTTGGTCGAAAAACAAAACGAAAAAATTTCGACTTTCAAAGTAATATTCAAAATATTGTCCAACACATATGATTTTTCTACGATAAGTTTAAAATCTGGCAATCATGCATATTTATTTTTTGATAAATTGTTATATTCCCTTATTAAATACTAAAGTTAGTTTATTCGTTTTAAATACTTTATACCTGCATACGGTGCGGACCAGTCACCTAGTACTATGTAAATTAAGGTTGAAGTGGAATTGTGAAGCTAATTAATCATGTTTTGCTTACATCATTTTCTCAAAGAAAGAGGTAAGAGCTCACAATAAAAAAACAAGGCACGCTTCTCTATGCAGGATAATTATCATTTTCATATGTTATTATTTGACCACATCAAAATATGGAGTATATGTGTACATTTATACCAAGTTGTAGTATCGTCGAAAATACGGTGAATAAAATTTTTCCTTTTAATAAATCCTTCAAAATATTTTTCCTTTAATTTTATATATGTTATTTGTTTAATTCAAATTTGGGTTAATTTGGTTAATAACAAAAAAAAAATTAGGTAAGTAATCAAAATAGGGGTATGTGGCATAATCATATTAACTTAATAACTAACAAAAACCTCTAAATTCAATGGTTATGATTTTGCCACATAGGGAGTTTTGGTTAGCTAATAAGTTTATATTTTTTTCTTGGTTATATTTGCCAATTTCCCTTCAAATTTCAATAAAATTTTTGTTGTAAACTATTAAATATTTTAAAAACACATATGGTCGAAAACGTAACATAGTGGTTTTGGGTCTTGAATGGAAACACAAGAGCGGGGCAGTTTTGTAGTATTTTTGTGGGCTTCACTTACATGTTACCTAATACCTATCAGCAAAAAATTACAAGTGCGGAACGGTTTTATAAAAAAAATTAAAATCTCAAGTGCGGTTCCATTTCTTGAAGAAAAATGCAATCTGAAGTGCGGTTCATATACCGCATGGTAATTGGTGCTTATGTGCGGTTTTCTAATATATATATTTTTAAAAAATTTCATAATGAGAGTTAATTAGTTATGTGGATTAATATGTATTTTCAATATTTTTTTTTTGTAATCCAAAATGTTAAAAATAGTCAAATTTTGATTATCATTATTATACCTTAGTACCAAAAGGTGGGTTTATGTGCTGTAAATTTTTTCTCAAAACTAAAAATCTAAAAAGATATGCATATGATTAAATTTCATCAGCTATTAATACAAATTAAACTATTTTAAAAAAAAAATTGTGTTCATAAAAAATGTTAAATATATATGTGTATATATAGCAAATCACAATTATTATACCCGCACCGTAGTTGTTTTAATCACCAATCAAACATTGTTTTGTTCCACTTTTTTCACACAAACCGCACTTATTCCGCAAACTGCATGATCCGCACTCCGCAAAACTTTTTAATTTAGTGTTACCATTCAAAGTAGGGGTGGGCATTCGGGTACCCGTTCGGGTTCGGATCGGGTATTTTTGATTTTCGTGTAGTTCGGTTTAGATATATAATACCCATTCGGGTATTAGAAAACTTCGGGTCGGGTTCGGTTCGGTTTCGGTTAAGTTCGGGCCGGGTTCGAATTATCCATAATACTAAAAAAATTGTCAAAAATATTTAAAAACTACTCCAAAAGTTTATAATTACTTCACTTTCTTTTTTCATTTGGTTCAATTTAATTATTTGGTATTCGAATTATCCAAAAATACTCTAAACAAAATAACAAAAAAATTGGGGACATTTACGAAAATGCCACTTTTGACATGCCACTTTTCAAATATGCCACTATTGAATTATTTTCTTACCAACATGTCACTTATAAATTTGTTTAAAAACCTTATATCTCAAAATTTTTAATTTTAAAAAATGTTTTGATCCTTCACAAACCTTAAACTCAAAAAACTAAACCCTAATATAACATAATTAACCCAAACATAAATGATTTAAAAATTTGGAAAAAGTGATAGAGGCTTTTTTGAAAAGTAGCATGTCAAAAGTGACATATCTTGAAATTTCTCAAAAAATTGTAATATTACAAATAATACATAAATTGGTTATTTTTACCGAAATGTATATACAATATCCGAATTTATAAAAAAAAACAAAGAAAAAATTATAAAAATTACATAAACTATAAACACACCCGACCTTAACTCTAAATATATTTAGGTTTGTTTATGTTTTGTATATTTCGGGTATCCGTTCGGTTATCGGTTCGGTTCGGGCGGTTTCAGGTTTTCGGTTTTAAGTATGGACGATCCGTTCGGATATTTTAAAAAATCGGTTCGGATAATTTCGGTCGGGTTCGGTTCGGTTTTTTGGTTCCGGATATTTTGCCCACCCCTAATTCAAAGTCTAAATTTGGCTCTAAATGGTGCCAAATAATCTCCACCGATCAAAAACATCCTAACTTTTCCACCCCCCATTTTCCTGGATAATTCATTGCTAATTTGCTACAATTTATATCTTTATTCTGTATCTTATTTTTGTGCGTGTGTGGCAGTGACATCTCGAGACTACAAAAGTAAGAAAAGATGCTACTCATACGCAGCTTCTATCAACTAGCTCAGGAATAGACAAAAGAAAGTACATTATATTTTCTTTCTCGGTTAAGTTTTCAAACCAAAAAAATTATATACAATTGGATTGGGTTCAAATTTCAATTTCTCAATTGGTATTTCAATATCCAATTTAACAATAAAAAAACAAGACAGTGGTCCTCGGCGGCTAGAAGAAAATTTTAACTTTTATGAGTCGCGGACGACTTCGTGGAAACAACCAAACAAGCTAGTAGTATACAGTACACAAATTCCTTGGAAGTTTCCTCTCCTCTTTAAGCGTTTTGCTTGTATATAAGAACAGGGGACTTGTTGTTTACTCACCCACTATTATACTTTCATTCAAACTCTCTCTCTCTCTCTCATGGCGGCTGCTGCTTCTTCTACTTCCTCGTCTCCCGTTAAGAGATACAATGTCTTTCCGAGCTTCCACGGGCCAGATGTCCGTAGAGGCGTCCTGAGTCATTTACACAAACACTTTACAATCAACGGAATCACAGCGTTCAAGGATCAGGAGATGGAGAGAGGGAACACGATTGGACCTATGCTCGTACAAGCCATTAGAGAAGCGACAGTGTCGATCGTTTTGATTTCCAAGAACTACCCTTCTTCGAGCTGGTGCTTAGATGAATTGGATGAAATCTTGAAGTGCAACAAAGATGATGGGCAGATCGTGATGCCGGTTTTTTACGAAGTTGATCCGTCTGATGTTCGGAAACAGAGGGGAGATTTCGGGATCGCATTCCAGAAAAGCTGTGAAGGGAGAACAGAGGAAGACAAGCAGAGATGGAGCAAAGCTCTGGCACATGTAGCAACCATAGCAGGAGAACACTCTAAAAACTGGTTTCTTACTTGTCTCTTTTGAATCCTTTTTATCTTTTTTTTTTTAATACGTATTTAATTTAATAAGATGATTTTGGTCAGGACTGATGAAGCTGCGATGCTCGAAAAGATTTCCACTTATGTCTCAGACAAACTGAAAGTGGAATTGCTCAAGGAACAATTTAGGAGTCTCGATAAAGACCAGAGTGGTCTCATATCTGTACCAGACCTTCGATATGCCATGGAATCTATTGGGGAGAAAGTAACCGATGATGAAGTTAAAGAAATGATCCGAGAGGTTGATTTGGATGGCGATGGTCGGCTCAACTATGATGAATTCGCCAAAGTCATGATGGCTAAGTGAGGGATTCTTAACCCTTCTTAAAACCCTTACCGTGATGAAAATAAATAAATAAAGATTTATCTCATCTGCTTTGGTCTTTCTTAATCGATGATTCAGTATAGTGGAGTTTCTATATTTTAATAAGGTTTTATTTTTAGGATGACTGATGAAGAACGTGCCAAGCCCAAAAAGTTTGCCACAAATGTTATACTGTCAAAAGAGGCAGAGGAAGAAATGAGGGCATTATTTATGTTTGGCGATATAGACCAGAATGGTTTCATAACTGAATCAGAGTTTCGATATGTGTTGACAAGAGATGGGAGCAAAATAACCGATGATGAAGTTAAAAGTGCCATCCAAGGAGCTGATGTTGATGGTGATGGTCGGCTCAGCTATGATGAATTCGTCAAAGTAATGATTAAGTGAGGGATTCTGAACCCTTGTTAGAAAGCCTTAACCTGAAGATCATGATTTACAAGGCTTTTGTCTTTCTTCAATACTGGAGTTTCTATAATTTAATAAGATTTTGTTTTTTAGGATGGTTGCGATGGTCAAAATTTTTGCCACAGATGTTCCACTGTCAGAGGAGGAAGAGGAAGAAATGAGGGGAAGGTTTATGTCCGGGGATGTAAACAATGATGGTTTCTTAACTGCAGAAGAGCTTCTATATGCGATAACAAGAGATGGGAACAAAATAACCGAAGAAGATGCTAAAAATGCCATCCGAGCAGCTGATGCTGATGGCGATGGTCGGGTCAGTTATGATGAATTTGTCAAATACATGATGGCTATGTGAGGGATTCTTAACCCTTCTTACAATGAATTTTCATCGCTTTTGTCTTTCTTGTAATCGACAAGTTTGTATAATCTACTTTGTTTCGTTTTTTAGGAAGATGATTGAAGAAGCTGCGATGGGCAAAATTTTGGACACAAATGTTAAATTGTCAAGCGAGGATGAGAAATCACTGAGGCAATTCTTTGTGGGTTTCGATGTAGACAAGGATGGTTTCATAACTGCAGCAGAGTTTCAACATGTGTTGAAAAATGCTGGGAAAAAAAAAACCGAGGAGGATGCATATAAGGATGCTTGTCGTCTCATTAAAAAATATGATGCTGATGGCGATGGTCGGCTCAACTACGATGAATTCGTCAAAGTCATGATCGCTATGTGAGTGATTCTTAACCCTTTCTTAAAAAAGGCGATTTATCATGTACAGTGAAATCTCATCATGATTCAGAACCCTTTTGCCTTTCTTAATCGATGATTCAGTAGTGGAGTTTCTAACTTTCTATAGATTAACAAGATTTTGATTTTTTTTTCTTTTGATAGGAGGGCTAAAGGTGTGAGGGTCGAAAAAGTTGCCGGCATATGTCTCGCAAAAAGTTAATAAATTCGTCAAATTCGTGGTAAAAACCTTAGTCTGAAGAAAAAAGAAAAATGATTTTATCATGTCTTACAGTGAATTTTCTTCATCATCTTTAGCAATGTTTTTTCTTCTTTCATGTGGTTGCTTTTCTTTTTTTAACATTGCCTGTTTGTGTTATGTCAAGTGTGAACTCATGTGTTTGCTCATCGTGTGACAATTTATTTTCTCTATTTGTTTTATTTGTTTCTTCTATATTTTTCTTGTATTTTTTTTGAAAAGAATGTTCTACAAATAAATGTACAGTGTTGTTTGCTTCCTCAACCTTTGGTTAGCTTTTTCGTGCCCTTTTGATACGGATCAGGTTTTACCCGAAATAAATACTGCAAATGCACAGGCAACGCAGTAGTATATCTAGGGATCGAATCCACAGAGACCAAGGTTTACACAACAAATTGTAGACTATTGAACTAAGCCAAGCAGGAAACGGTGATGGGTGATGTTATCAAATTCAAATAACGAGAAAGCAAATTTAAAACGATTTAAAACAGATTAATAAAAGCGTTAGGCAATAGGGAATTCTCAGGAAATCACATTCATAAACCAGACAACTATTCAGATTCTAATATGCATGCATCTTAAAACACTGATATAAATTGCTCCACTTCCGTGATAACAATTACTTTCCCTAGAGATCCGAGTGCCTAAACTTCCGTTTGGTCACGGCTATCCTAGACAAGCATTAATTTTCAGGTTTGATCGGTTCATAATACTCTATAACTAAACTTCCGTTTGTTATAACGCATTACTCATCAACAGTAGTTCCAGAGATACACAAGCTTTTGGAATGTGTATCAACCTAAGATCTAGAGATTAAATGGCCAGTTCAATCCTAGCATTATGCCTAACAGTGATGAAGATGGTAATTGATAAGCAACCTATTTGTGTCTGATTTAATCTGTGAAATCCATTGAAAAACCCTAAAACCTAACTAGAAAACTACTCAGACATGATTGAAGAACAAGCAAAAACCATGATTGAGAATAACATAATCAATAGAATAAGAAATCAAATAGGGTTCAGAAATCTTCTCCAAAAGGTGATGAGATCTTCTCCCTTGCTTACAAAACGTCTGAAAATCCTGATAAAAGAGGCCGGTCTGTAATAAAAACGAAACCCTATGGGTTTATATAGAAAATAAAACGGAAAAGGAAAATTCCCTAAAAATCTGGGAGCTGGACCGGTCGGTCCAGGGGTGGACCGGTCGGTCCGGTTTCCCGAGAGCAAAATTCTTCACGTATCCATGTGTGGACCGACCGGTCCTTGGTGTGGACCGGTCGGTCCCATTTCCAGGGACCACCGAGTCTTCAAGTCTTGGATCGGATCGATCGGTCGTGTGGGAACGGTCGGCATGCGTGTGTGAAATGGGGGACCGGTCGGTCTAGGAGATGGACCGGTCAGTCCGGACTCCAGAAAACTCTGGTTTTCGCTCGAATGCTTGAATCTCCTTCCCGTACGCATGTGGTTCCAAATCATCGAGTATGGATCTAAATATCAGCTCAAAACAACTCAAAAGACTCTGAAAACTCGTTAAGTTCGTGGTTAGAAACGTCCAAATTCACGTTATATCACCTTTCATCTTTGACAAGATTGCATAAATCTCCCCTACTGGTATTCAAATCCTTCAATAAAGTTGGAAGTTTTTATTGAAGTCTGCTAAAAATTACAAGTGTGCCAAACAAATAGTAGACAGATGGATTGAACTCCAAACTGCTCAAAAATTGAAAAAGCAAAAAAAAAAAAAAAAAAGGCAGACTAGCAAACTAAAATTCAAGTTTACCATAGAAAAGTTTAGTTGAATCTTTGAAGAGTTTGCCAAAAAGATGACACACTAACATAATTCAAGTCTACCGATAATTTGGAAAAATTTCATAGAATCTGTTAAAATTTTGGAAGACTTATATAAAGTCCTTCCTTTTTGAATATATGATTACTATAGGGGCAGAGGCGTGTCTTGGCAAGAGATGCGACAATGTCTATGCTTTAGGTGACTCTGTAACCATCAACCAGGGAGCCATGATGGTACCCGTTTTGTATAATTGTATAAGACGTTAGTAATGTAAGTGTAAGACTTGATGTATTGTAACACTTATTTTGGTATAGTGTTTGTGTCATTGTGTGTAAGACATGTTTTGGGTGATTTATAAAACAATCTTCTGACCTCTTCTCTTTACGCATTTTGCTTCTAAATGAACAAGGGAATTGTTGTTGCCTCAACGACTGTTATACTTTCTTCAAACTCTCTTTTAAAACATACAACAATTACCTTGATTCGTCGATTTTGAGAGAGATATAGAGATTTCGTCTTGCCAGATTACACATAAAGTAAAGACTTTTTCTCACCATAGCAATGATTTGGCATTCTATCCAGCCTTCATTGTATAATTTTTATCTCCTAATGATTTGTCTGGTAATTTAACCTCGGTTTAATCCTTTGTTGTATAAATTATATAATTTGAAGGACGTAATTGTGGATGGTGACAAGCTTTGTTCTCGATACAGCTAAGAAACATTTCTAAATTAACTTTTCTGTACATGACATTGATGACAATTCTGTAAAAAACTCCAAAGTCCAATTAAATTTGTACAATGTTTCTTCCCTTATCCACGTTGCCTATTTAGCACTCGAAGCTTAAAATACTAAGCCTGAATTCTTTTGTGCAGGAAATTGTGAAGATGAAACATCTGCAGCTGCGCTACATCCAAGTTAGACTGAAATCAACGTGGATCAAGTAAAAACTTTGTTCTCATAAACTATCGTCTGATACTCTGTTTTCTTTCCCTATTGCATTTGCTATCTCACATCCATGTTCAGAATCTCTTTTCAACACTTTTATTATGGCAGATGGTGTTTCCAATGTCAAAGTGGGTTGGTGCTCTCTGTTTTTTATTTTCCCTAACAAACATCGTAAATCATATAGTCTAAGATCCTAATGAAAAACAAAATGAAAAATTTCCACTTTCAAAGTAATATTCAAAATATTGTCCAACACATGATTTTTCTACGATAAGTTTAAAATCTGGCAATCATGCATATTTATTTTTTGATAAATTGTTATATTCCCTTATTAAATATTGAAGTTAGTTTATTCGTTTTAAATACTTCATACCCGCATACGGTGCGGACCAGTCACCTAGTACTATATAAATTAAGGTTGAAGTGGAAACGTGAAGCTAATTAATCATGTTTTGGTTTTGTCAACCTAAATTTTACATATTATTATCCATCGTTTGCGTTTTAATTCAATACAAATACAAAGTGTACAAAACTAAAATCTTTTTTTGGTCGAAAAACAAAACGAAAAATTTCGACTTCCAAAGTAGTATTCAAAATATTGTCCAACACATATGATTTTTCTACGATAAGTTTAAAATTTGGCAATAATGCATATTTATTTTTTGATAAATTGTTATATTCCCTTATTAAATATTGAAGTTAGTTTATTCGTTTTAAATACTTCATATCTGCATACGGTGCGGACCAGTCACCTAGTACTATGTAAATTAAGGTTGAAGTGGAATTGTGAAGCTAATTAATCATCTTTTGCTTACGTCATTTTCTCAAAGAAAGAGGTAAGAGCATGTACATTGGAGACAATGTGGGTGTGTCTCATAATATAAAATTATTAAAATTTGAGTAAAAAGAAGAAAGAGAGTGTTTTTTGTTGAAATAGTGTGGTGTATTGAAATATAAAATTAATAAAAGTTGAGTAAAGAGAGGAGATAGTGGGTTTAGTTGGAGAGATTGTGTCTTGGGGAAGACATAAGAGAGAGATAATTGGGGTGTGTTTAAATATAAAATTAATAAAAGTTGAGTAAAAGGATGAAAGAGAAGGTATAAAGTTGAGTAAAAAAATGAAAAAAAAGGTATAAAGTTGTGTAAAAAGAAGAGAGAATGTGTTTTTAATATTTTTATATTGTGAGACATTGGTAAAATGTCTCCAATGGTGATAGCCTTAGGCATATGATTCAAAATATTCAAAGTAATATTCAAAATATTATCCAACACATATGATTTTTCTACGATAAGTTTAAAATCTGGCAATCATGCATATTTATTTTTTGATAAATTGTTATATTCCCTTATTAAATACTAAAGTTAGTTTATTCGTTTTAAATACTTTATACCTGCATACGGTGCGGACCAGTCACCTAGTACTATGTAAATTAAGGTTGAAGTGGAATTGTGAAGCTAATTAATCATGTTTTGCTTACATCATTTTCTCAAAGAAAGAGGTAAGAGCTCACAATAAAAAAACAAGGCACGCTTCTCTATGCAGGATAATTATCATTTTCATATGTTATTATTTGACCACATCAAAATATGGAGTATATGTTTACATTTATACCAAGTTGTAGTATCGTCGAACCCGAATTTTAATTTCTCAAGTTCGTCTTCTTCCTCTAATTTTTCTCCGATCGGACTCTGATATTTCATCTCTGAGCTCATTTCAGGTTCTTGTTCACCGTAAAATGTCGAGTTTTTACAATTTCAATATCCGATTTAACAATAAAAAAACAAGCCAGTGGTCCTATAGGCGGCTAGAAGAAAATTTTACGGTGAAGAAAATTAATTACATGAGTTTTCAAACCTAATTGGAATCTTTCTAGTTCGTCTTCTTCCTCTAAAAACAATAAAAAACAAGCCAGTGGCTAGAAGAAAATTGTAAAATTTATGAGTCGCGGACGACTTCGTGAAAACAAGTAAACAAGTCCGTAGTTTCCAGTACAAATTCCTTGGAAATTTCCTCTCCTCTAGCTTTAAGCGTTTTGCTTGTATATTAGAGCATGTGCATGGGCAGTATCTTAGCAAGTATGTTGATATTATAAAAATGAGTTACATTAAAAAATGGTGGAAAGAGAGTACGTACGGTTTCTTGTTTGAGAGATTATACGAACGTATTAAATACTACTTTACCACTTGGCATGTTTAAGAACAATGGACTTGTTGTTTCCTCAACCACTGTTATACTTTCATTCAAACTCGCTCTCTCTCATGGCTGCTTCTTCTTCTTCTTCCTCGTCTCCCGTTAAGAGATACCATGTCTTTGCGAACTTCCACGGGCCAGATGTCCGTAAAGGTTTCCTGAGCCACTTACACAAATACTTTACAATCAACGGAATCACGGCGTTCAAGGATCAGGAGATGGAGAGAGGGAACACGATTGGACCTATGCTCGTACAAGCCATTAGAGAAGCGAGAGTGTCCATCGTTTTGATTTCGAAGAATTACCCTTCTTCCAGCTGGTGCTTAGATGAACTGGATGAAATCTTGAAGTGCAACAAAGATGATGGGCAGATCGTGATGCCGGTTTTTTACGAAGTTGATCCGTCTGATGTTCGGAAACAGAGGGGAGATTTCGGGATCGCATTCCAGAAAATCTGTGAAGAAAGAACAGAGGAAGACAAGCAGAGATGGAGCAAAGCTCTGGCACATGTAGCAACCATAGCAGGAGAACACTCTAAAAACTGGTTTGTTACTTGTCTCTTTTGAATCCTTTTTATCTTTTTTTTTAAATACGTATTTAATTTAATAAGATGATTTTGGGTTTTCCTGTTGTCAGGACTGATGAAGCTGCGATGCTCGAAAAGATTTCCACATATGTCTTAGACAAACTGAAAGTGGAATTGCTCAAGGAACAATTTAGGAGTCTCGATAAAGACCAGAGTGGTTTCATATCTGTACCATGCCTTCGATATGCCATGGAATCTATTGGGGAGAAAATAACCGATGATGAAGTTAAAGAAATGATCCGAGAGGTTGATTTGGATGGCGATGGTCGGCTCAACTATGATGAATTCGCCAAAGTCATGATGGCTAAGTGAGGGATTCTTGACCCTTCTTCAAAGCCTTACCGTGATGAAAAAAAAAAAAAAAGATTTATCATGTCTTCAAGTGAAATCTCATCTGCTTTTGTCTTTCTTAATTGATGATTCAGTATAGTGGAGTTTCTAGGGAACATTTAAAAAAAATTGTAAAAAAATAGTATCTAGAGAACTTTTGAAAATTAGTGGTATGGTTAGAAAAAAACTTTAAAAAGTGGTATATATGAGAATTGTCCGAGAAATTCTCTTAGATACCACTTTTCAACAAAAAAAAAATCAAAATTTGGGTCTAGAATTTATATTTTTTGATTGGGGCTAACTATTGTACAATTAGGATATAGTTTTAGAGGGTATGATGTAGGTTTATGGTTTAATTTTGACCATTTAAAACTAATTTTAATTTCGTTGTATTTTTGGAACATTTTAAAAAAATGGTATCTAGAGAACTTTTAAAAATTAGTGGTATGGTTGGAAAAAAAAAACTTTAAAAAATATTATCTATGAGAATTGCCTTATCTATATTTTAATATGGTTTTTTTTTAGGATGACTGATGAAGAACGTGCCAAGGCCAAAAAGTTTGCCACAAATGTTACGCTGTCAAAAGAGGCAGAGGAAGAGATGAGGGCATTATTTATGTCTGGCGATATAGACAAGGATGGTTTCATAACTGAATCAGAGTTTCGATATGTGTTGACAAGAAATGGGAGCAAAATAACCGATGATGAAGTTAAAAATGCCATCCAAGAAGCTGATTTTGATGGCGATGGTCGGCTCAGCTATGATGAATTCGTCAAATATAAAATAAAGTGGGGATTCTTAACCCTTCTTCCTATGAATTTTCTTCGCTTTTGTCTTTCTTATAATCGACAAGTTTCTATAATCTACTTTTTTTTCTTTTTGTAGGAAGATGAATGAAGAAGCTGCGATGGGCAAAAATTTGGTCACAAATGTTAAATTGTCAAGCGAAGATGAGAAATCACTGAGGCAATCCTTTGTGGGTTTGGATGTAGACAATGATGGTTTCATAAATGCAGCAGAGTTTCAACGTTGGTGCAAAAATGATGGGAAAACCGACGTGGATGCATATAAGGAAGCTTGTCGTCTCATCAAAAAATATGATGTTGATGGTGATGGTCGGCTCAACTTTGATGAATTCGTCAAAGTCATGATCGCAATGTGAGGGATTCTTAACCCTTTCTTAAAAGCCTTAACCCTCAAGAACAAAAAAAAAAGAAAAAGCGATTTTATCATGTCTTACAGTGTAATCTCATCATGATTCAGAACCCTTTTTGCCTTTCTTAATCGATGATTCAGTAGTGGAGTTTCTATAAATTAAGAAGATTTTGTTTTTTTTCTTTTGATAGGAGGGCTAAAGCTGCGAGGGTCGAAAAAGTTACCGCATATGTCTCGCAAAAAGTTAATAGATTCGTCAAATTCGTGGTAAAAAGGTTAGTCTGAGAAAAAAGAAAAATGATTTTATCATGTCTTACAGTGAATTTTCTTCATCATCTTTAGCAATGTTTTTTCTTCTTTCATGTGGTTCCTTTTTTTTTTTAACATTACCTGTTGTTGCTTTGTTAAAGCTCTTTAGTGTTACTAGGGGATTTCCCGGGCTACGTCCGGATATGTTGTATATAAATTTGTCCAATATGATGATGCCCAATGTCGAACTTCATTTCCATTGCAAATCACTTAAAACATATATATATATATATATATATATATATATATATATATATATATATATATTTGTTGAGGCGGTATGGTATATCTTGTCTATGAATCCGACAATTTGTGGAGCAAGAGTTTATTTATAAAAGATATCAGAACTGAATCCCAAACATCATAACTAACGGAAATCTCTGAATGTGCGGGAAATTATCAAATATAAAATGAAATCAATTTTTTTTCAAAGTTCTATGTGTCTCCAAGTTCGTATCCCAACTGAAAAATGTTTGAAACAAAAAGTAATCAGCAAAGAATATTTGCAGACGTAGAGTCCAACAATGTGTACTATGACGAAAAGGGTAAGAAATTGTAAGGAAAATTAGACACTAAAAACTATACTATATTAAAATTAGCTTTAATACACTATATAACTGTACTACATACATTACCATAATGATCAACTTCAATTCTCGTTGCTCTGTAAGCTCTCGAATCTTAATCACAAAAATACATCATGATCAATGATGAAGAGAAGTCTCCACTTAAGTAAATAAATAGATTTATTCAACATGAATATTTAACCTTAATCACCATCAAACTTTTGGATGCTCACAATACTCTCTTTCTCCGTAGCCATGGTTTGCTCTCTTGCCTCTTTTGTGTTAGGTTCTAATACCAAATGTAAAAATATCATAAGAATAAAATAGAAATTGATGCAAACTCTGGTTTTCATATTCAAGCTCATACGGGTAAGGCTTCTTATATAGCCTCTTACAAAGTGTAACGAATATTTCCTAATAAAAGCGAAAACTCTAAGACTAAATCAACTAAGAAACATGTTCAACGTATCCAATTTATTCAACTGAAATCGAGTTCTTATAACACTCCAAATTATCCGCCACCGCACCCCAACGGGAAGCTCTTGCTGTGTGACCTCTTTAAACATGCTGCAACTGCCGGATAAAATAATTAGAAACGGAAGTTTTAGGAAGATATTTCAAAAATCCGAGTTAAATAAGCAAAAACAAAACAAAGTAGAGCACCAACCTGAGCGAGTCTTTCTCGGGGCCTTAAAAGAGGCTGCATGCCTAGAGATACAACCCGACGTGAAGCTCTTTCTATGCTGAACATAATCGTCTCCCATACTCTCACCCGAGCTATCTTCTTCAACATCTCGCTCGTTCCTTGGAGGGAACTTCTTGCTTTTTCTCCTTTTACTCTGATTCAACGATTCCAGATCTTACTCTTACTACTAGGTCGATTTCTCACCGTCGTCACCTCCTGATGCCTCTTCCCACACCCAGAACGAAAAAGAACCCATCAGAAAATCGGAGAATGAGGAAAAAAGAAGAAGAAGAAGGATGTCGAACCAACACCTGAGATTCTCTGTCTCCGCCTTCTCCATCACACTAATATTAAAGAAAGTACCATTGGAAAGAGCATATTTCCAATCTATAATCATCATCCTTTACGTGTACACCTCTGCTTATCCTCCAAAATTTTACTATGCCAATTTGCTCGTTTTGAACCTGCTCAACGACAGAACACGTAACTTACTCTCTTAGGCATAACTAAAACCGCGCAATCATGTATATGATCTAAAAGGATGAGGGTAGGATTTTCCGTCGGGTAGACCTATTGGGAAAGTTGTTAGGCGCCTTTAACGTTAGGTATACTGGAAAATTTGTACTCATGTATGATGTAATATAGAGTAATTTCAGATGCAAGAGCTATGTAGAACTATCGTTTATAGAGTCATACCTTCGCCTAAATTTTGCAAAGGTAAAAGGTAGGAGTTGCTAGATTTCATCTAATTTACATGCCGCTTTCAAATCCTCAAGCGTATCGTGCATGTGCATGCGATTCCAAAACTTGAAACCCGAAATGATACTCCGACACAATCTAAGACAAACCTCAAAACTTAATCAAGAAAGAAAAGAGGATAAGTTGGAACATGGAAACCGAGAGCATTTTATCGTTTGTTGGATTCTTCAACAAATAGGAACATGGTAGTCATCAAGAGCATATACAAACTTTTCCATTTCCTCTAATCTCAAATTCCAACATGAAATATTTGCATCAGAGATTTCGAGGAGAAGGATGTGATCATGTGTTTGTCGAACTCATGTATCAACAATGTGTACTATTGAAAAGGGAGGAACAAAAGCTAAACAAATGATTACTAGACAATTCAGAAGTCCTACGTGATTCCTTCTTCTCCAGCTACTTTTGTACATCATTCCTTTCCTCCTCTTGTTGTTTCTTCTCAATTTGTGTTTTGAGATAAACTCATCATCGCAGCTGTTCTTGGTCCAAAATATCAATAGAAGAAAATGCATGAACAAAATAGCAGCACAAGTAAACATTCTAGAGGAGAAAAAAGAAAAGCACGAATTAATTGAATGATTGGCTTCCTACCTAAAAGGCACATGAGATGATGAGAGTCTCCATTTGGTATAGATTACAAAACTCGCTTATGTGCAATATTTCTTTGGTAGATCCTATATGTCTGTTGAACAGAGATACACATGTCAAATATTTTCATAACATAATAACTTTGACAAAACTAAATAGATTGAGAGGCTAGAGATTACTTATCTCTTGAAGCCTCATTCATAGATTATCTCAAATTTCCTCTTCTATTCTGGAAATAAGACCAAAACAGAGACAACAAGGTTAAACAACAACATGCAAAATTAAAAATTAAACCAATGTTTTAAAGTGAAAATAGGAGAATGTGTGACCTAATTTAAAGTGATCAAGCGATATATGAAGCAATAGAGGAAGAAGAAGCGACACCGATATCGTCACAAAGAGATTGTGGAATAAGTTAATTTCTCGGACCCGAAGATCTGAAATTAGGAAGGGAATTTATCTATGGTTGCTGCCACGTGTCAAGAGCAAAATACTCTAGAGAAAAACTTAAAAATCTGACGTGGACAGCCTCTGGTGCTCCAAACTATTGCTTTTAGTTACTAGGATGTCAAGTGTGAACTCGTGTGTTTGCTCATCGTGTGACAATTTATTTTCTCTATTTGTTTTATTTGTTTCTTCTACATTTTTCTTGAAAAGAATGTTCTACAAAAAGTTTCAAAAAAAAAAAAAAAATGTTCTACAAATAAACGTACAGTATTGAGTTAGTATCCCAATTGTCATGTCGTTTTAATTTAACTTCTTCGTGACTTTTTATTCTTTTTTTGGGCCAAGTAAGTTCATTGCTTTTAAGCTTTTGTAATAACTTTTCCGTTTGGTAATAAAATTCACATTTTATCAAAAAAAAAAAAAAAACGTACAGTATTGTTTGCTTCCTCAACCTTTGGTTAGCTTTTTCGTGCCCTTTCATCTTTGACCAGATTGCATAAATCTCCCCTACTGGTATTCAAATCCTTCAATAAAGTTATTGAAGTCTGCTAAAAATTACAAGTGTGCCAAACAAATAGTAGACAGATGGATTGAATTCCAAACTGCTCAAAAATTGAAAAAGCAAAAAAAAAATAATAATAAGGCAGACTAGCAAACTAAAATTCAATAGAAAAGTTTAGTTGAATCTTTGAAGAGTTTGCCAAAAAGATGACACACTAACATAATTCAAGTCTACCGATAATTTGGAAAAAATTCATAGAATATGTTAAAAATTTGGAAGACTTATATATAAAGTCCTTCCTATTTGAATATATATGATAACTATAGGGGCAGAGGCGTGTCTTGGCAAGAGATGCGACAATGTCTACGCTTTAGTTGACTCTGCAACCATCAACCAGGGCAGAGCCATGATGGTACCCGTTTTGTATAATTGTATAAGACGTTAGTAATGTTAGTGTAAGACTTGATGTATTGTAACACTTATTTTGGTATAGTGTTTGTGTGTAAGACATGTTTTGGGTGATAAATTGCAACAATCTTCTGGCCTCTTGTCTTAACGCATTTTGCTTCTATAAATGAACAAGGGACTTGTTGTTTCCTCAACCACTGTTATACTTTCTTCAAACTCTCTTTTTAAACTCTCTATCTCTCTCATGGCTTCTTCTTCTTGTTTTTATTTGTTCTTGCTCGTCTCACGTTACGATCAGATGTGAACTTGTGAAAGCCATTAGAGAATCTTTGGGATCGCATTCGAGAAAATCTGTGAAGGTGAAACAGAAGAAAAGAAGAAGATATGGATCGAAGCTTTGGCATATGTAGCAACTATAGCTGGAGAACACTCTATTAACTGGTTTGTTAGTTGTTGTCTCTTTTTGGCTCAATGAACCGTGATTCAATGGTGAATGTTTCCATAATTTAATAAGATTTTGTTTTTTTTCTTTTGTCAGGACTGATGAAGCTGCCATGGTCGAAAAGCCTCGAACAAGCTGAAAGTGGAAGAGCTGAAGGAAGCAAGCCTGTAGTAGTATCGATAACATAACTACAACAGGGCTTCGATATGCCATGACAAAAGATGGGGACGAAGTAACCGATGAGAACACAGATGGAAACACAACTCTTTACGAGTAGGGTATTGTATTCATTATAATGTGATAGCATACAAAGATATACAGCATTTCTAAGAAATTATCTTCACATAGATTTCATGAACCTGTTAATTGATGAGAAAATTCCAGCAGCTTGACTGAATAAAGATGGCCTTTCATCTGATTTCTCTTCTACATTCCCATATATTATCTGCGGAGAAGAAAACAATTCATAAATCAAACTGCACCGAAATAAGCTTTGTAACGCGATAAACATAGGAATTTAATCAAGTATTGACCAATCAACCTCAAGATCCTCAGCATCAGGTCGACCAATGAGTTCTTTAGCGAGTATGTACCGGCCTGGTCTTTCTTTATCATCATAGAAAACTTTCCATTGACTATATATTAAATCAGGATAGAAAATTGATCAGATGATGATCGTTAAACCCCTTCTACATAGACTTAAATCAGATAAGATAAATGAAGTCTTTAGTCTTACCCAGGATAACACCTGAAAACAGCACCAGCAGACAGAGGTTTCATGGAGTAAACAGTAGTAAAAGTTCTACAATGGCCAAAACAGAAGAAAAAAACAGTTACCGATGTTAAGTCAATAACCTTATGAAGTCTCATTGAGGATTTTGATTATTTTTACCTTAGGAAATACCGCCTTAGTTTTCTCACGTTAAACCCAACCCCGACATCCTCGCTTATAAGACGAGGGTTCCACATAATAAGAGGCCTTGGCTTGAAAGAACACAAAGAAACGTCTTCTGGATATTAGAACAAAAGAATTCTTGGTATGACCAAACTCAAGATTGAAAGATTTATAGTTACCGGGTCATCAGCAAGCACTTTTGCAATTTTCTCAACATACTCTAGCATTTGGTAATCAGGAACAACCATCACAATGATCTCATCTTCTTTCTCCACTGGTTTCCGGTCACTTAAGCTGCATCACAAGAAAGAATATGACTGCATATTCTGTTTCACAAACGAAAAAACTATAAAACCTGTCAAGATGAAGCAAACTTACCTAGCAAATCCAAAAGCTGCATCCTTCCACTGATATTTTAGCAAAGCAGCAGCTCCAGCATCCGGAAACACGGCTTTAACTCTCTGACAACAACATTTTCAAGAGCACAAGGGGCTAATAAACATCCATCAAACTGACTCAACCATATCAAGAGGTTTCACAAAGAGTGAACTCACCTCACAACCTGTTTCTTCAATGAGAGTCTCCAAAAAAACCCGCGAAAGATCCCAAAGTTCAGCTTGTGCACCTTCATCGTCTAAGAACTGCAGCTGAGGAATTAAGAGCTCCACCTGCAAGATTTCAGAGTCAGAATCTGGGAAGCTGATACAAAATTCCAGATTTCACAGATAGGTTTATTCATTAGCCCTTACGATAGCTCTTGTTCCTCCTGAGTTCACAAAGGCGCCACTTGCTTCACCTGATTGTCTAACAGCTCCCACCAAATTACAAGGCAAACAGCTGAAAAATAATTGCAACAATATCTGTGACTGTAACACTCTCTCTGAAGCTATGGAGTTAGCAAAAGACATCATTTTTAGCCATATGTTCACACAAATGTTAAAGAAATTGAGGAAAGTGATAAACTTTGAATCGAATTCAATGGTTTAACTTTCACTATGATCACAAAAACAGAAGACGTCACATAACATAAAGCAGAGAAGTCGGGAAAAAATGAGTGAACCTATCGCCTTCTTCTTCTAATTGGTCTTGCGCTTCTAATGTTATCTTCTCTGAAACAGAGGATGTGGTCTGTTCAAGAGGAGACTCACCCTGAAATTTCTCGAATTTGACACATGTTCTTAATCTCGAAGCAGAAAAGCCCAGAGAGAGAGAACGAGAAGGAGGGTAAAATTGGGTGGAGGAGAACGAACTACTGTGGAGATAGCCATGGAAACAGCTTGTTACTGAAGAACAAGCCATGACTCAGCCTCTGCCAAATCCTGATTTCGAAAAATCAACAAAATTGAAGTAAAATTTACTCAAACAGTTGAAACACAGGGGCGTTTATATCAAGTTAACATATTCGGGATTTTTTTATAAAGTAACAGAAAGTTTTGGGGCTTTTTTTAATTTGTGAAACCTTTTATCCCCGTAGACCCGTACCCGGATCCGACTTTTCTGACGCTCCTCTTGAATCTTGATGAATGGATGAATGACAATATAAAGACGTTACAAAGCTTCTTCAATCCAACGGCTCTTATTCATCTCAATTCAAATTCCCCCCATTTCACCTACACTTCTCTCTCTCTTTCGATCTCTCTCGCTCTTGCTCTTCTCTTCTCTCGATCTCTCTCGCTCTCTTGCTTCAGAATTTTGGATTCTAGATCCTTTGGGTTCGTTTGCAAATCCGCTGCCATGGAAGGAGGTATTTTCGATTTTCAGTTTTAATTATGCTTACAGATTCGCGAATTTCTTGATCGATCTGTGTTTTTTGATTCGTTTTTCTTGATGGGAATAAACGTTTCGCTGATCATATGCGTTTTTCTGCCAGATCAACATCTTGAAATTTGCGAAAATGGTGTTTTGTCATGTGAATCGAAGAAATTTTCTGAAAACAACCACGATTCTGACGCTGGTAAGGGTTTCTCGTCGTGAATTCTGAAGTTAGTAGAGAAATCACAAGCGAAATTGCACTTTCGTGTTTAAATCATGGTTCTGATTGAAATTTGATTGTGGATTTCTTAAACCCTAATTTCTGAGATTCCCGATTGAATTTAGATTTTTCTGAGTGATGGGAATCGGATTAGGTCTTAGCATTTTGTTTGAAATTTTCAGATGATGTGTCTTTTTGGTTGTCCTCCAATTGATCTGAAACTCAATCAGAAAGTAGAATGAAAGTGTTTCTATATGCTTGATTAACTGATATGTTGCATTACTGATTTTGGGTCAAATAGTGGAAGAAAGTGAGGATACTATTACAAGTGGAAACCAAGATGTTTCTCCTGCTAGTGGACCAACACTTCCAATTTTGCAGAAAATTATTGATTTGAGCAACAAAATTAAGGTACTACTTTCTTTGTCTTCCTCTGGTATTATTTACTGTAGTTCCATCTGAATGCAGTAGTAAGGATTATAAGTATTGAGGTTGTTTCAAAAAATGAAAAGTCACTTATGAATTTTCCATAGGTCTTGAAAGATGAACATGCACTGGTATCCAACCATGTGAAAGAGATCAAGAACTGTTCATTTGCAGAACCGGAAATTTCAAGGGCTCTCCAACTTCTGAGTCAGTACCCAATTCTCTTAATACAAAACTTGTTTGCTTTGATTTTATAATTGACATGTATCAACGTGTTGAATGGCAGCTACTGAGCATGGAACATTGAAAAAGCAATACTTGCAAGAGTCATCAGAGAGGAAACGATTGTACAACGAAGTAATCGAACTCAAGGGAAATATTAGGGTCTTTTGCAGATGCAGACCTATTAACCAAGCTGAAGTAGCTAATGGTTGTGCTTCTGTAGTTGAGTTTGATACAACGCAGGATAATGAGCTCCAGATACTTTCATCTGATTCCTCCAAGAAGCATTTTAAGTTTGATCATGTGTTTAAGCCTCAGGATGGCCAAGGTAAACTGAGGAGTTACCTTTGCTCTTAAAACAATACACCAATGAGTCTTCTGATCTGACTGTATCCTTATTTGCAGAGACTGTGTTTGCACAGACGAAACCTATAGTAACTTCGGTGCTGGATGGTTATAATGTCTGTATATTCGCCTATGGCCAGACTGGAACTGGCAAGACATTTACCATGGAGGGAACACCAGAGAATAGAGGAGTGAACTATAGGACATTAGAAGAATTGTTTCACAGTGCAGAAAGCAGAAGTCATCTCATGAAGTTTGAGTTATCTGTTAGCATGCTGGAGGTTTACAATGAGAAGATAATGGACCTTCTGGTAGACAACTCAAACCACCCCCCTAAAAAGTAGGTCCTCCTTTATGTTTCTTGCTAGTAAAATAAATTACTTCACAGTTTCTTTCTTGTTTAATAATCCAAAGTAACTGTCTGTGCTGTTTTAATGAAGGTTGGAGGTTAAACAATCAGCAGAAGGGACACAGGAAGTCCCTGGATTAGTCGAAGCACAAGTTTTCAAGACAGATGAAGTATGGGATCTGCTCAAGAGAGGATATTGTAATCGATCTGTGGGATCAACAGCTGCAAATGAGCAAAGCAGCCGCTCGCATTGGTAAGCAAAGGAGGCTTAGGAAACTAAAATCATGTGAAATGAAACCTTATTCATACAATTAAAGTTTTGTATCTGTGCAGCTTGTTACGAGTGACAGTGAAAGGAGAGAATTTGATCAATGGTCAGAGAACCAGAAGCCATCTTTGGTTGGTTGACTTGGCAGGCAGTGAGCGAGTAGGAAAGGTAGAAGTTGAAGGAGAGAGGCTGAAAGAATCTCAGTTTATCAATAAGTCGCTTTCGGCACTTGGTGATGTTATCGCTGCCCTTGCATCCAAAACAAGCCACATTCCTTACAGGTTTTCCCCTTCTTCCACTCTGTCAAGACATTTTCATATGAGCTTTTCCGATTAATGTTCTTGACTAAAAATGTCCTCCTTTTGTGCAAACTCCAGAAACTCTAAGCTCACTCATATGCTGCAAAACTCTTTGGGTAAGTAACGTTTGTCCTACTATTTTGGCACATGAACCATAAGACATCTGGTTTTTCATCTCCATGGTGTGTTTTTCATTGTGACTTATGTAGGTGGAGATTGCAAGACATTAATGTTTGTCCAGATTAGCCCGAGTTCCTCTGATCAAGGAGAGACTCTTTGTTCCTTAAATTTTGCTAGTCGAGTCCGGGGAATCGAAAGTGGACCTGCCCGGAAACAAGCTGATGTATCTGAACTCCTCAAGTTAAAACAAGTGGTAATGTTCTCCTCAGAACTCCAATTCATCTTAGCTAAATTTAACATCTCTTAAGCTGATCATCGTTTTTCCTGTCTCTTTCATAACAATTAACAGGCCGAGAAGCTGAAACACGAGGAAAAAGAAACGAAGAAGCTACAGGAGAGTGTGCAGTCACTACAGCTACGCCTAGCTGCCAGAGAACACATAAGTAAAGGACTTCAAGACAAGGTAGTCCGCTTTAACTAACAAACGGGTATGAGATGTTGAGTGTTCTCTTCTTCTAAATTGTAACACTAATGCCAAATCATGTTTCAGGTTCGTGATCTGGAATTTCAACTGGCAGAAGAAAGGAAAACCAGAATCAAGCAGGAGACACGAGCTATAGCGACTGCATCATCATCATCATCAACATCTAGACAAGTGAGAGAGCAACTACCAACAATCACAGAGAAAAAGCCGCCATTGGCTCCAACAAGAATGCTGCGAATGCCACTCAGAAGAATCACAAACTTCATGCCCCAACAACCTTCTCAAGGTCCTAGCAAGAGATACTCAGACGCAGCATCAACAAAGAACAAAGAGAATAATAATAGTAATAGCCTCAGGAGATCATCAGCCATGGATATGAATGCACTAATGAAACCAAGAAGAAGCTCCATCGCATTCCGACCAGCTCCTCCTCCATCAGCAATTGGATCTGGTAACAAAACCTTACAGCCAAGAAGGAGAGTCTCAATCGCTACGTTAAGACCAGAAGTATCATCTTCCTCATCTTACATGAACACGATGACAACTCCATTGCGTCCTGCTTCTTCTATCTTCCGTGGTGGTAACCCGAGAAAGGCGAGATACTCTAAGCTCTACTCTCCAGACCACAATCTAGTGACACCGAATGCAATGAAAAGCAGCAGATTCATGAAGAGCCCACTCGGAGGAGGAGGAGCAGGAGGCAGCTCGTGGAAGCCGAGCCATCCCACGGTGGTTGCATTGCAGAAGAAGACGGTCGTGTGGAGTCCCCTTAAGTTCAAGAACAGAAGATCAACCTTCGTAGCTATGCGATCTTCTTCCAACTCCGATATGCTCCAGAAGGAACAATAGTGGCCTTCTATTATCGTTTTATTCACCGTCTTTGTGAAAGGGGTCGTTATTCTGCTTATAAATGTTGCCTTTTTTTAGTCTTTGTATTGTTTTGGATTTGTTAACCCCATTGAGAGATCTTGTGCTATGGTATTGATATATGTGATGAAATTTAGATTTCGACTCAGCTGCATTAAAACAACGAGAATAGAATGTCTTCAACGTCATGAAACAGATTTTATTCTTGATCCACTTTGTCGTGTGATGCAGGAGGCTGAAGGAAAATGTCCCTCCCATAAATGCTATTCTGAGAGACTGTGAACGATATATTACGAGCCTCAAAGGTCACAAGGGACATTGTAGAAGCCATAGACCCAAAGAATCAATAATTCCATGGTATCAAATGAAACGAGAAAGCTGTTTTAAAACTCCAAGATCAAGAGCCCGCGTAAAGTCGATTTCATGTCTCCAACAAGAAGAAATGGTAACTTGATCAATGAAATTTCCTAAGCTTCAATTTCTTCACCTTAAGCAACGATTTCACGGGATGAACTAGGAAAGTTATCAACTGCAGCAAAGCTGAGGAGATCGTTCTCACCATCAAGTTTGGTGTCAAGGTTATGTTCACCACAGTGTCCAGTTTTGGCTCTAAAAGATTCTCAGTTGGGAAATTTTGATCAAGAGAATTTTTAAAAATATGGTTGCATGTGATATCAATGTAGCATGCATTTTTTTTTAAGAACAAGTTGTTACTTTCATATAAACAAGAGAAGATCACAGGTCGCAGTGTCGATTTCTTTGAAGTTCTTTTGTTATTGCAGAAAATCAATACAATGTCTATTGACTATGTTCTGTCTCTTTTTTGGTCCCTAATTGTTTGTGTTCCTACAGATATTCTTCTTCAAATCCCATTTCCATTAAACTTCTAAAAAGAAAACAGTTGTACTCTGGATCCAAATTGGCGTAACTTGGGAATGATAAACAAAACTCAGAACAAGAGATTTGCTACCTTCATTCCGTGTTCATAGATTGGATTGTTCATTCTCAATCTTCTCAGGCAGAAGCGCTCTTTCTTGTGGCATACACACGGTAAGCAGCCAGCCCAACGACCACAGCAGCAGCTCCAACTGTTTACAAGTTAAAAGGAAATTTTACCCAACATGAGTCTCAAGCTTTTTGTTACGGGTTCGTTTGTTTGTGAGAAAACTTGTGTCAGAGGAAAAAAAACGTACTCGAAACAGCCATAAGAGAGCGGTTGATTAGCCTGTTGTAATGTTTGCGGCTTTTTCCTGCTTCCGTCTCTGGAATACTCAGGTGAGGATGTTGTGCCGCAGTTAAGATTTTGCGGAATAAGTTGTTGAAATCCCCCAATTTGGAGCTGATGGACATTGGAGGCTCTAATCCCATATCTTGTGTCACCTGCAAAAAGATCCGTGTGCATTAATATACATATTGTTTGAGCTCTTTTCATTGACTTATAGATCAATAGGCAACCTACCCTGGTGGATTCTTGTATCGAAATTGGAAATGAATCAAGATCGTCTTTTGCTGAAACCATGAGGCAAGGAACCTCATATCCAGTAGCCTCACCGTGAGTTGCAACTTCTACAAGCAATTCAGTCGCTCTCTTCCATGACGACTCATCAGAACTGGAGAGAAAAAGAAAGGGAATGCAAACAACTGATCAAAGCCTGATTTTAGGCCCAATGAACTCAATCGTTGCAGGCAATCAGGTGGCGATTAATGATACATAAATGATCACAAAGTACAAGTAGAGGATGAAAGAGTAACTAGAGTATATTTCAACCAATCAAACAGCAAGAAATATACCTGTCATACACAAAGACAGCTATGTCACATGCAGCCAAGGATTCCTTGGATGAAAATAGCCCTTGAACCCCATCTTCTGGAATTTCCCTCATGACAAGAGTTTTCTTTGCACCCTACACTCAGAGATTTGCAGTTATCTGATTAATGAGTAAATTACATACAGCAACTTAGAGAAAGTAAAATGTATAACCAAATAACTATTTCAATATCTCAAAGAGAAGCACGTCTGACGGTTTTGTTTGAAACTCCCTAGTTAAAAAAGCATGTATGTACCCATAGAAACAACTCTTCAATGATATCCAGCTAGTTCCCATCTCAAAGTCCCCAAAATAACGCTCATGTTTGTCATAGATTGAAGATTTATGTACGAGGAAAAATATATCCAAAATATATACATATATATATCTATATGACCCACATATATAATGATACAAATTGCAAAAGTATTTCACTCACCCCAGATTCATCGACCATATTTACTGCATAGCGCTCATCAGTAGTTGATCCATGGTTATCAGCATATGACCTAGATTAAATAAAGATACAACTGTCAGTTAGATGGAGAGGTTTTCTGAAGAAGAAAATTATCTGCTCAGAAATAATGCAAAATGTCTCCAGGCATAAAAACAAAAATGCTTTACTATACCCTCTTCTGCATGAATGTGGAAACGCAACAAGTTTTGGTACAAGTTAACATGACTAACCTTCCAAGAAAGCAATTCAGCAATGCAGATTTTCCAGCGTTATTGGGTCCAAAAACAAAGCACTGGAAAACTTTTCTTTCACATTGTTGCTTTTTGCGATCTAAACGTCTTCTCCTAGTAAGACGAATGGCAGTAGATGGATCACCGGGGAATCCAATGTATATCAAATGTTCCACACTCTTTGCTGGCTCTAATAGTGTCATCAGTGACCACTGCGAGGATAAATTGTTAGCAAAATTATATAAACTTTAAATTGGTTTAATGAACGATGTAATAAGAAATCCAATCACTATTGTGAAACCACATAAAATTCAATGGCAAATAAATGCGTCACATGAAAACAAAGATACATAAACAACTATATCTAAGAATTGCATGAAATTTTAGTCTCTCAATCAACAAAATCAAAGCAGAAGTAAAGCAAAGAAGGATTAGTATTGATTACCAGTGAAAGGAAAGCGTCAAAAGATAGTCCTCCAAGGGCAGTTCTCTCCGCAGCATCCTCATAAGGAGCTTCCTTCCAAGGACTGCCATTAACAATTTATAATTGAACTGCAATGTAATGGTAATCAAAATTACACGTCTTTTACCTACTGAAGGGGAAAAATACCTTTCAGGTGCAGTTGAAAAAAGATCATCAATCTCTTGGGGTCTCAGATTATTATCCTACAAATTGCAAATTAATTGTAAGATAAACGTGCAACCTAAGCCAATCATAATAAACAAGGAAGACTTACCCCGTCGTCATCAAATGAAACATACATTCCTTTCAGGAAATCAATTGCTACAGGTGTCAGCTCAACAGTCTACAAAAACAATGAACACAACCATTAGCAACACAGTGCCAAGAGAAGATAAGTTGATGTGAACTGTAAGATAACTGCATTCCAGCATTCTTATTCTGATAAGACCATCCAGTAATGAAATAACTAGAAACACCAACAAATACAATAATGAAGCCAGTATGGATTCTACTTCTGCGATTTACCTGATCGGGCGCTCGCTTGAATAATGATGACGGAAGCAATTCATCAGCGAGTCTAATATCATTGTTATACCCAAACTTCCTAAGTACAGTCCACGTTGTCTCGAGCCTCCCTTTCTCAATAAAAAGTGCATGTAAAAACAGGAAGCCAGTCACCGTCAGTCCTCTTTCATTCACACCTTCTGGCAACTTTTCTTGCACAACCCTCTTAACGCCTTCAATTTCAGAAGGCTGCAACGGTGCATGGAAGCACTTGACCTATTTTGAAACAACTTTTAGGTGTGGCATGGGGATTAGGGAATCATAATTAAACTCCAAAGCTTGGTTTAAGTATCTCAAGGATAGAACTGAGCTAATTTGATGAAGAAAACAACCAAAGCACATGAAACACAAGAAGGGTAAACAGAAGAACCTGAAAATCATTTAACTCCGCCTCGCTAAGAGCACCATCTTTGTCATGGTCACAGAGTATAAAGATACGCTTTAAGGCCCTTACACACCGGGGCTTCAATGCCTGGGATTCTTGATCGAACAGAGGTCCTGTTGGGTGAAGGACAGTTTTTTGTGCATAATAGAAAACTTCTTGTGCCTACAGGAAAACTTTTTCATTAGGAAAATAGTTCAGACCTGAAATATAATTTTTAATTCCCATCTAACGTTGTCTTCTGACTAGGCATTTCCAATTCATCCCTGATAAAAGCCCAAACCAACCACCATAATATCCACTTTCAGGCAAAAATTTCTCATATCTAATGTCCTTGAAATTTCTTAGTAAAACGGTCACATACCTAAGCTAGCTGGAACCAACATTTGTGCTAGAAAAATATTACATCTCAAGAGAAATAACAGAATGCATGTTACCTGGAGTTGCTTCAGGGCAGAACACTCAATACATGTCTCAATCTCCCGAAACTGCTGCATTATAGGTGACATCACTTGTTCGAGGCTGACCTGGTTATTGTCGTCTCTGAGGTCAAGCTTACACCCTGCTACTATGATAGGAACTTTTATCTGTTCAATATAAACACAAGACAATCTTAATAAGAAACAGCAAAATTTTAGGTCACAATATATCTTTACACCTTCTAACACTGTAACAGTGATATGATCACCAAGAGAGATATTCTGGCATGACCAAACTGAAAACAGAGAGAAGAATATCAAACCTCTAATCCCCGAAGCTCTGGAAGCCAGAATGCACTCAAACGTTCTAGAGTCTCAGGTCGATCACAGGCATATGTCATAACCACTGCATCTGCTTGCTTCAGTTCCTCAGCAACATTATTCCTATCTTCTGGCCTGATAATTCCACCAGAAGAAACATTAATAGATACTTCAAGCACCTCAACAAAGCTGTCAAAGCAGAACTACTCTAAACCCTTCTTTCAGAACCCTGTGAATCCCCGTGATCAGTAACTGTATCCCAACAACGATTTCATGGCTAATAGTAACCTTTTCGGTTCATTTATAATTTAAACCCTATATGTGTGACACTCATATGCAAGTATGGCAAAAACATTAATCTCCGTACACCATAAGGTCAATTTCCTCTGTGGTAACCAAAAGCCACATTCTATATATACTAAAGAGAAACTATGCAGCAATGCTGTGCATATATAACAAGATATACCTTGAGGAAGTGTCAACAATGGTGACGGGTATACCATCAGGGAAGAATTCAAAAGGCAACTTGGTATCGGGCAGAACAGGAGGGATGTTGGGAGGAAAAGAATCGGTAGCTGCAGCGACAATTAAGCTGGATTTTCCAACGCCCTTGTCACCAACAACAACGATTCGCACCGATTTAGGCGAGCTAGGACAATCAACCGTACCAGCCGAGTATCTCGCCATCTGAAACTGCAACAGGCATCAAATACTTCGTTAAGAGGGAAAAATTTGCCTTTAATCGATTGAACAGACGAACCTAACTCTTACTGGCTCTACAAACAGCACGCAATACATATGAGCACACAAGCCAAGAGCATTAACAATCGCAATAAAAATAACTAAGTATAAAATTAAGAATTAGAGGCTCAAATTCAGGATTCAAGTACATAGAGCTTTAAATAGCACACGATAGACGAATTTGAGACGAATATACTAGAACTCCAGATTCAGAAATCCCAAGAACAAGAGCAACAAGAGAGAACAAATCGTGAAGAATGACGAATAGAACGAGTTTTCGGAATCATACATAGCAATAGAAAGAGTACAGCAACGAGAAGAGAACAAACCTAAAGATCAAAGATTAGAGAAAGAAACGAGAATAACCTAAACTGGAAATTGAGAGTGGGAGAGAAAGAGAGCCACGAAGATGAAAACCCTGGGAAAAGCCAAAACCCTAGAGTTGGGAAAAATGTGGCGGTGGTGACGATTGCGATGAAGGAGGAGAAATATAGAAAAAGCTTCTTTTGTTTTTCTCTAGTGGTATTTCCGTAAATTCTACCACGGAGTAAAACGCAAGTGTTGTACTTTTTTTTACAGTTGTATTTTTTTACCATTCAGAATTTAGTAATTTTTTTAAGGTTTGGATAAATGAACAGTATATATAAAAAGTCTTGTTATGACAATATTTTGATTTCTAAAAGTATTGAATTATTGATTGGTTATAAAAAAATATATATAAAGAAAGAAATATTGTATATATTTTTTATAGTAACTTTAAAAATAATTACTATATACAATATTTCTCTAAAAATAATTCATTAGTATATAGTAATTACTAAATACTATTTTTTTTAAAAAATTTATGACAATATTTGATTTCTAAAAGTATTGAATTATTGACTGGTTATAAAAAATATATATATAAAGAAAGAAATATTGTATATAGTTATTTTTAGAGAATTTTATCTCAATTGCCATAATCTTGGCAATTTCTTTCCAAAATTTTCATAATAAAAAAACTTTTTTAATTTTCTACCACAAAAAGATAAAAAGACTAATTTGCCCTTATTACAACTTATGGTATGTCATTGTTAATTTGTCTACCACCGTCCAGTATTTAGTCCACTATCATCCGCCGTCATTTATGTCCACATCCACCGTCAGCATCACCAGTTCGCCGTCGATTCCGTTTTTGTCTACCATCGCCGATTTCATTTTCGTCCACCGTCGTCGTCACTGTCATCAGATCAGTCGTCGAATCCATTTTTGTCCACTGTCATCGTCACTATCACCAGATTCATATTCGTCCACCGTCGCCGTCTTCAGATCTGTTTTCATCCACCGTCGTCTGCATTTTTGTCTACAGTCTCTGTTCTGTAACCGTTTTTGTCCATTGTTGTCAATTCCCGTCGTCGTCTCCGACACCGTCTTCGTCGCCATCTTCATCTTCTTCACTGCTCTGTTTCCGATCGAGAGAGAGAGAGAGAGAGAGAGAGAGAGAGAGAGAGAGAGAGAGAGAGAGAGAGAGAGAGATGATGGAAGAAGGAAGAAGATGAAGGAAAGAAGAAGATGAAAATCGAAGGAATGTGTGTGAGAGAGATATATTTTTTGTGGTTTATAGTAAGGACAAATTCGGAATTTTGGAAAATTGTGGCATAGAAATAAAAGGTTTTTTGTGTTATGGCAGATTTGGAAACATTTGTGAGAATTATGGCAATTGAGATAAAATTCTTTTATTTTTTTGTATATTGATTTCTAAAATGTTGGACCCAACTTCAAGGCCAACCCGTTTCTACTATGGTATCATCAATTTAGGTAGGATATGGAATTCCTCCTACCCATATGTAGACTGCTTTTGGGGATTTTGAGTTCGCGTTCGTATAGTCCATCATTGTTCTAATCCTTGTCTCTTCTCAACTTTGATCTATACAATAATCACGACTAGGGATGTTAATACGGGTACAAGGCCCACGGGCTTTAGTTAGCCCGTTTATAAAGACAAAGCCCGTAGCCCGTCCAAGTAGATCATATTTAATACGGGTTTTCAACGGGTTGACCCGTTTAATACGGGTTTTCAACGGGTTTTAGGTTTTTAAAACGGGTTAACCCGTTTATTTTTTTTTTATGTTTTTAGTGACAAAACCTAGAAGTTTTCTTCTTCGTTTCTTCCTGAAGAACACGAGTTTTCTTCTTCGTTTCTTCCGGCGGCGACGGCGAGTCTTCTTTTTCGTTTCTTCCGAATCCGAGTGATTGAACACACGACGGCGAGTCTTCTTCTTCCGTTTCTTCGGCAAATCAGGTATGGACTCTTTTGATTATGAGATCTCTCTACTTCTGGGTTTGTGTATGAGATCTCTCTGCTGCTGGGTTTTTGATTATGAGATCTCTATGCTTCTGGGTTTTTGATTATGAGATTACTACTTTTGGGTTTTTGATTATGAGACTCTCTGCTGCTTTCCTCTTCAGTAGGTGGTTTCCTCTTCAGTTGCTTTCCTCTTCAGTAGAATGTTGGATTCAGAATCTGTAGAGGCATTGTCAAGATTACAAGCAGAAGAAGATTATAATCATTATATAGAAATGAATGAAGAAGATGCTCAGGATGAATACATTGAGTTGGAAGAGTGTGAGATTCCAGAGAATCCATTTTTATATGAGGATCCAGAGAATGAGGATCAAAGTGATACTCAATTAGTGCAACCAACTAAAGGTAGACGCAAGAGACGCAAAAGACGTTTAACTTCAGATGTTTGGAATGAGTTTAAGTCGGTAGGAGTAGGAGCAGATGGAAAAGAAAGAGGTAAATGTGTTTATTGTGGTGCTCAGTTAGTGATAAACACGTCTACACATGGGACAAATCACTTGAGACGCCATTTAAGTAGTTGTCTCAAGAATCCCAATAAGAAGAAAGATAGGCCTGTTTATAACAAGAAGGTAGACCAAGATATGATGAGTGAGGTAATAATATGCTTGTTAGAGCTTTGAGATTCAAGAAAGCGTTTGCAAGCATGAAGTTATATGATCCAAATTACAGGTATCAGTTATATTACTCAAGTTTACTCACTCGAATATTCTGTTGTTGACAGGTATTTACCTTAAACTTGATCAGTGTTTACTGAGTTAATATTCTGTTGTTGACAGGCATTTACCATCTGAAGAAGAATGGAACCGTGGAGAGAAGATTAAAGAACTTTTGAAACCGTTCAGTGTTATAACGACTCACTTCTCTGGTACAAAGTATCCTACTTCGAATATCTATTTTACTCAAGTTTGGAGAATTGAGTTGTTGTTGATGAAGTTTGCTTCTTGTGATGATATTGATTTGATGAATATGGCCAAAGATATGAAGGTTAAATTTGAAAAGTATTGGAAGAAGTATAGTATAATTTTGGCTATGGGAGCAGTATTAGATCCTAGAATGAAGCTAGAACTGCTTGAAGTTGCTTATAAGAAGGTTGATTCGAGTACTTCCAAGTCAAAAGTTGAAGAACTTAGAAGGAATATGACTAAACTTTACGAAGACTATAAGACTATCAAATTAGGGCTTCTACAAGTTATTCAGCAGTTTCAGTGACACCAACACCGCAGGAGCTGGTTACAGAGTCACCACTTGATGATTTTGACATTGTAAGTAATTATAAACTTTCTTTTTGACATTTCAGTTATAACTTGATTCATGTATCTGATCTTTGTCGTTTTTTCATGACCTGTGAGTCTGTGACAGGATCTTCTTGAGCTGGAACAAAGTATTGACGTTGGTGTAGCTAAGACAAAATCACACTTAGATTTATATTTAAGTGAGGCAAGGCTAGAGAGGAAGAATTTCCCAAATCTAGATGTTTTAGAGTATTGGAAAGAGAATGGGCCTAGATTTGGAGATTTAGCTTCTATGGCAAGGGATTTGTTGAGTATTCCTATAACTACTGTAGCGTTTGAGTCTGCATTTAGTATAGGATCCCGAGTCTTAACGCCATATAGAAACCGCTTACTTCCCAAAAATGTGCAAGCTTTGCTTTGTGCTAGGAATTGGCTACGTGGTTTCGCGGATTTTGAAGGTTAAACTTTGTTAAATCATCAAATTATCTTATAAGTAATTTGTTCAACTAATTTACATTTTGAATTTGAATTGCAGGTATAATACAGGATGGCGATGAAGAAGCTAAAAAGACTCTTAGTAGCTCAAGAGTAGAGTCTTCTAGATCAGGAGATTCATGTGTTTGAATTTGTTATGTCTTTATAGGATCTGAGTTATGTCTTTATAGGATCTCTTCTCCTTCCTCTCTGGTTTGCAAAACTTCAACATTTGTGTGTGAATCTCGTCTGTTTTTTACATATGGGCTAACAATACATAACTAATGGCCCATTTATACATATGTAAACTCAAAACTCAAAACAATACAGATTAGAATAGGAATCAGATTTAAATGGGCTTCTTAAACGGGTTCTGAGTTTAATGGGCTTCGTGTTAATGGGCTCTGGCTAAATGGGCTCTAAACGGGCTCCGACTAAACGGGCTGTAAACAGGCGGGCTCTAAACGGGCAGGGCTTAAACGGGCCCGGGTAGCCCGTATTAACATCCCTAATCACGACCCAAGACTCAAAAAGAACACTCTCAATTCTTAATCTCCCCTCTTGTATCTCTCGATCGTCATCTTATGAGTCATGGGTCGAGTCAAGCAAAAATGATAATTTTCATTTTCGAATCAAACTATTGAGCCTTTGACGTTCATAAATTATGCTCGTGTAAACACAAGGAAAATAAATACATTGTAATCATGTGCTCAAGAATAAATTTCCAAATTCATGTACAGTTGCGTTGTATATATTATCCAAGATGAATACAAGAAAGGCAAGAGAAATTCTCCATTTTTCATTGCACACTGCACTATCATAATTCAGAACTAAAATCATTCACACATGATAATTTTTTACAATGACTTTGGATGTAAATCGGCCACCATTCGAAGCTAAAGGGTATTGACACATGACCATTTCTGACAATGAGGTTATGAATTTAGATGTAAGTCGGTGACTATGGCTCGTCACTATTAAAAATGCAAATGTATTCGTAATGATACTTCCTCCTCGCCTCTCTTCTCTTCTCTTCTCTTGTTCGGATAATCGCCGATTGATTCTTGAGAAAAATGAGCGTTGATCTGGAATCTGTGTCGGAGGCCACATTCGGCGCCATAGGATCGCTTCTGAGCAATATTGTCATTCCTCAGGTGTCCGAGGCCAAGCAAGAGCAAAGACTTTGGTTTGACTGTTTGTATTGAAAGGTTTTCAAGCTCGCAAGTGTTATAGTTTTTTCTCATATCAAGAACAAATGATTTTTGAGTAAAGATCTGATTGTAGGTTGCATAAAGCTTCTTGTTGTTGCCAGATTGAGTATCAAGGCTTAGAGATTTTTTTTTTTTCTGGTAATTGTGTAGTGTTTGTTTTCTTCAGTTGTAATAAAGGCGAGGATCCCCAGCTTTAAAGAGGCATAACTCTAGAAAACCTTAGCTCTCATAAATCACTCCTTTCATTGCTCACTTTTATTTTGTACTCAGTTACTTGTTTTTTATAAAGAGAACATTTTAATTTATTTCTGATTTACATTTTACTTTAGTGATTAAATGTCAATTAAAATTTCCACCTGCAAGGTCACAAGAGACTACTAATTAATCGATCAAGTAACTCGTTTCCATCAAGTAATAAATCAAAGCATATGTTTGAAAAGTTGCACAACCTCACTATGTTTATTCATATGGGGACTACCAGAAATTTCAGTCCTTGTCCAGCAATACTAACCAAGAGTTTTTCGTAACATCACACCACTGATGAAAGAGTACACAAATTGAAACTTTACCATCTAGTTTCATGTATATAAAAACAAAGCAAGGAAGAAAGAAAAGCTATATTAAAACTAGTTAATGTCGTAACAAACAATATAGATCAAGAGATGCTCAATATTTGCAATTTTGCATCAACATGTAACAGTGTAAATTTACCACACAAACGATTGTAATCCAAATATTTTCAGAGCTTCAACCTCAAGAACTTGTTCAGAAATTTCTTAATCGGTAGAGATTTAGACGACATCATCTTCGATTTCAAGGGCTTCTTTGGAGGATCCATCGATTTCTTCGAAGCTCGTATGATTCTCAACTTCATCTTCAACAGCCACGAGTTTCTTGTCTCTTCAGCCACAGAGACGGCAATAATATTCTTCTCCTTTTTCTCCTCACAAGGCACACTCTCTGGAATCTCTGGAGCGTTACCATCAAATAAGACAGGCACGAGATCTTCGGCGTCCACAGAGACAGCTATAATCTTCTCCTCCGTCTTCTCCTCTTCTCGACGCAAAAACGGATGAAACAACAACTCAGACGCGCTTCCTCTATCCTTAGGGTTTCTTGCAAAACACGTTTCAATAAACTCCCTTGCATCGCAAGGCACACTCTCTGGAATCTCTTGAGCTTTACCATCTAAGAGAAGAGGCTCCACATCTTTGGCCCCAACCCCTGGCCATGGCCCCTTACCTGTATACATCTCCAACACTAAACACCCTAACGACCAAATATCTAGGGTTTCCTCGGCCCTCTCGGTGCGGAAAGACTCAGGCGGCATGTAATTAGCCGTTCCAACAAAGGGGTAATCAATTGCCCAGTACTCTGGAATATTTCCGACTTCTATGGAGTTTCCGAAATCAGCAATCTTCAATTCGTAAGACGAATCACCTCGGAGGAAGACAAGGAGATTGTCGGATTTGAGATCGCAGTGAACATACTCGTAATCGTGAATAGAGACCAAACCTTGGAGAATCATACGCGTGAAGTCTCTGATCATCGGTTCAGGTAATATTCTATCAGTGTAATTGTCCATGAAAGCCCTTAAACTACCTTCGGAAGCGTGCTCGAGAAACAATTTATAGACTCTTTCTCCGTTAGGGTTGAGATCCGCTTCCAAATCGTCACCAAAGCATTGAACGATGTTTCGGGATCCTCTGAGTTCGGACAGAATCCGAAACTCTTTGTAGAGATAGTCGTATAAATCGCCGATGGAGGTTTTAACGGCGGCGTGAAAAGAGGAGCCGTCGCTTTTAGTGAATTTAACGAGATTAACAGAACCGTAAACACCTTTGCCTAGGGGCTTGACGATCTCTGCACTTGAATATTGCATCTTTTTGATTCGTAACACGGAAGAAGTTGCTCTATCGCCTTTAGGGTTTTTTCAAATTCCAAATTTGTTGCAGAAAAGCTTAGAAGAAACTGAAATCAGTCGAGAGATAACAAGATTGCCGCGAGAGAAAATAAAAGAAATTGTAGCGAGAGATGAAAATATGCAAGGTTTATAGAATTAGGGATAGTCCATTCCAATGTTTTTCGGATTATTATTACTTCTACGGAGGGCAAAGGAAACTCTTTGAAAAAATTGGAAAAAGGTTTCAGCATTTAATGAACTAGATTGTGGGTTGTTAATAAGTAAAGGAAAAATTAAATCATGATCAAAGTGAATATTTTTTTTTTTTTTTTTTTCTACAATGGCTTTTTATTAAAGGGAAATTAGCATTAATAATACCCATTGCACGAATAATTAAATATCTAACATAACCTAAATTATAATTAGGTAAATAACATGGAGCATATCTAAAATGACAATTTTAGCCTTATTTTTAGTTACAACATAAATAGTCAACTATATTTTGATCTTTGATAGTTGGCTATTCGCAAATAAATATTGGAAAAAAAAATTGGATAGCTGACTATGCATGCATAAGTAACTAACTATAATCATAGTGAATTAATCACAAAGTGAACTATATTATAATTAGAATAGCAAACACTCTTTTACGTAAACAATGTTTTACATAGTCATCTATGTTTTGAAATGATAGTTGACTTTTTGTAGATAAATGTTAAAAAGAACCGAATATCTAACTATATATGCATAAATAGTCAACTATAAGCATAATGAATTAATCACAAAGTGAACTATATTATAATTAAAATAGAAAACACACGTTTACTTAGACAATGTTTTACATAGTCAACTATTTTAATTAACATATAGTCAACTTTTTTAAGCAACATAATAGCCAACTATTTAAAACTAATTAGATCATTAAAAGTATTTTAGTCAATTCTATTTAAGTAGGTGTTAGTTACCTAAATTCTATTTAGGTCATGTTATACACCTAATTATGATCTCTAAAACTATTATACACCTAATTAACCCTTTATTAAAAGTCCAAGGCTGAATCAACAGTACACGAAAAAAAGTAAGCCATACAAACAAAATATCAAAGCAAGTGAAGAACATGTGTAGGCTAAATAATGAAGCAGTGCTACGTGGCAAGCATGCAGGGATCACCACTTTCGATGGCTTTTCTCAACTCTGAAATAACTTTCGGTGATGCTTACCACCACGAAACTTCACCCGTCAATCGTGTATCAATGATTTGCATGAGATCTCTTCATAGGCTTGATCCGAGCGTGTCTTATGAAGAAACCTCTTTCCACCTTGAATCGCCACCGACAGTCACTCCAAATGGCCCATCCAACCACTAACACCTTCAAATAAGGCTTCACAATTGGGGGAATTTAGGGGAGTTGTTAAATCCCCCGACCAAGAATGACATGCACCATAAAAAAGAGGGAAGAGATACTACATAGCCATCACCGGGATTCAGCTTCCCTAGAATCACAAAGCTATGATTAAAGAAAAATCGATCCTATAAAAGAGAAGACACAAAATCCGAACAAATCAGAAGAGAAAACTATCGGTCTAGTCGAATGATCGATCTGCTAAACGGAAATATCATACAAACTAAGAAATAAACAAACAAATATAAAAGCCACACCGCCGGCTAATCCGGCGGCGGGCGGATGAGATCAGAGATTTTCTTCTTTTTTTCCTAGAGGGAAGGGAGAGGTTTTAGAGAGAGAAAATTTTTGGTTAAAGTTGTAATGAAAATTCTTTATTTTTTTAATTAAACAGGAAATCAAAGTAGAAATATTGGTAATTATAAATTCCTTTTAAATAGTATATATTAAAGAAATTGATGAAATAAAGATGAATAGGATTCAAAATTGCATAAAAATATTCCCCTTTGACGTTTATTTATTTTTTTGTGGCACTACTAATCTTTTTTTTATTTCACTCAGTTTAAAATTTTTAATTCTAATACATATTTATACTTTTTTTTATATCACAACATTTTATCTCTCAAATATGATATCTATTTGAATTTTCAAACTATTTTAGAATGTAATTTTGTTTCTAAAGAATATATTGTTATTTTATTAAAATTATTTTTCAAAAAAATTAGTTTCAAATTACATAAATTTTCTTTGATTATTCAAATCTACCAATTGTTTTTGTGTGTTTTTTTTTGACGAGTATTGGTGACAACCCCTACTCGTCAAAAAAAAAATTTGAAAGAATTGTCTGTTTTACTCTGCAGTGTCTCTCTCTCTTGTGCCAATAGAGATCTTCAGATGGGTGATTGCGGGTTTAGCGGGATTCAATGTCTGCTACATTTGTGGCTTTGAACCTCATAGCACATATTAACTCTGCAGGAGAGAGATGGTTCCTGATTGTAGCCAGCATTTTTCTTCTACAGCTCGCACTTGCGGTTATGCTAAAGCTATATTTGTTCACTGTCACAGTATAAATCCGAATCCATAGATCACGAAAGAAAAAGAGTTTTTCTTTTTACTTGGAAGATTGTCCAATTTTGTAAAAAAACCAATAGAGACTGAAAAGGTGTTGCATGATTCTTTCAATTGTTATCAACAACATGAACATTATGAATATATCACAAAAATTTAGAGAATCGTATATTAAATTGATATGCTTCTTTCTTTTTTTGCCAACTAATTTTATTATCAGATGGGACAATACTTAAGCCCATAAGGCTCATACGTGATTTACATATAATACACCAAAAACACGTGTAAAGCTAATCTTCAGAGACGTGGCAGCATAAGAATCATCGAGAAAAACAAACAGTGTCCACCGCCTTTGATCGATATGAGCAACCGCCTACGGCAAAGGATAACTCTTCATCACCGCCTAGAAGCCTCATCCAATTTACAAAGCTCTTGCACCAACTGATAATTTTTTTAAGCACCTTTCACCAAACCGAAGCAAAATTGATCCGAAAAACTATAAATCACCAAGGAGAAGATGATCAGGGAAGATTTAGAACAACCGGAGGTAGATCCTTTGTACGCCAACATCAGCTGAATCAAACTCCAAATTAGTCAAAAAATCCACAAACACTATCTTTCTTTCGATCGGAGATACTGAACTCTTAAGACTAGAACCGCCTATCAAAGATGAGTTAAATTTACTCTCCTAAAAAGAAATCTGGGCAATCAGTGAAAGACTCTTAAGACTATAATCGCCTATCAATACTCTCCTAGAAAGAAATTTGGGCAATCAGTGAAAGAAGATTTCCGAACAAGAGCTAATCGGAATCTAAGATGACCGTGAAAGGGTCTAATCTATAAACATAATCCGAAATTAATCGGACAAGAGATCCGAACAAAGTCGAAAATAAAATCCGGTCAAGCCGGAAGCCGAATCCGAAAAGAACAGGAAGATAACAAAAACAAATAATAGAGAAACTATGCATATATAAACACGCCACGACGCCAGCAAGCCGGTCGCGGGGCAAAACCAGAAGCTTATTTTTCCTTTCTAGAGAGTAGCCGGAGAAAATTGAGAGAGAGAGAGAGAGAGAGTAGTATTAATTTTCGTAATTGATATGCTTCCTTTAATGAGTTTTTGGCATGCTTAACAACATGATAATAAGAAAAATACTTTTCAATCAAATTAGGACTCTTCGTATGAATCCGTCACAGTGAGCTACTTTTCTCGTTCCACACACACACACACATTTGCAATGTACAGTAGGATCCGATGGATTAGGACGGCGAAGTTTTCCGGCACCGGCGTCGGCGTCGCGAGGTTCGTGTCTTCACGCGCTTCCACGGATCGGAACGGCTTGAGGGAGATACTGAGAAAGAGCGGTCCACGTCAAAGCGTTCCCTCCCTGCTTCAGGATTGGGTCGACTCAGGCCATGTCGTCTCGTCGTCGGAGCTCCGGTTCATTTCTAATCGCCTCGTTAGATCCAATCGCTACGATCTCGCACTCCAGGTTCAAGCCCTCCCTTAGGAATTAGGTTGATTTTTGATACTGGAATCATTGGTAGTACCGGAAGTTTATAGATTTTGCCAGTCATGTACAGATTATGGAGTGGATGGATACTCAGAAAGATGTTTCCTATGATCCTGCTCTTAGATTGGAGTTGATTATCAAAAACCATGGATTGAAAGACGCAGAGGAATATTTTGAGCAATTACTCGGTTCTGCGTCTCTGAGAGTAGCGAAATCAGCTTATCTTCCTCTTCTTCGTGCTTATGTTAACAAGAAATTGGTTAAGGAAGCAGAAGCTCTCATGGAGAAGTTGAATGGATTGGGGTTTCTTGTCAATCCACACCCTTTCAATGAGATGATGAAGCTTTACGAATCCACTTACCGATACGAGGATGTAGTTACGGTTATTTCGCTTATGAAACGGAACAAGATACCGAGAAATGTTCTCTCTTACAATCTCTGGATGAACGCATGCTGCGAAAAATCCGGGGTTTCTGCTATGGAAATGGTTTATCGGGAAATGGTTGGGGATAAGAGTGTCGAAGTTGGCTGGAGCTCATTGTGTACTCTTGCTAATGTCTATATCAAGGCTGGTTTTGTTGACAAGGCCAGTTTGGTGCTTGAGAGCGCAGAGAAGACGTTGAATAGGAACAATAGGCTCGGATATTTCTTCCTCATCACACTTTATGCCTCTTTAGGAAACAAGGAAGGAGTTATTCGTCTTTGGGAGGCTTCGAAATCTGTTTCCGGTAGGATTACGTGCGCAAACTACATATGCGTATTGTCATCATTGGTGAAACTCGGTGCTCTCGCAGAGGCTGAAAGGGTTTTTGGTGAGTGGGAGGCTAAATGCTGTAACTATGATGTTAGGGTGTCCAATGTTCTTTTGGGTGCTTACGCACGTAATGGACAAATCTGTAAAGCCGAGGCGTTGTACAACCATGTACTGGAAAGAGGAGGTAATCCAAACTACAAGACTTGGGAGATCCTGATGGAGGGTTGGGTGAAATGTCAAAGTATGGAAAAAGCCATTGATGCTATGCACCGAGCATTTGAGCTAATGAAGCGTTGTCACTGGAGACCATCCGAAAACATCGTCCTGGCGATTGCCGAGTACTTTGAGAAGGAGGAGAAAATTGATGAAGCAAACACATATGTTAGAGATTTACATCGTCTTGGTCTTGCTAGCTTACCGGTATACAGATTATTACTTAGAATGCATGTACATGCCCAGAGGCCAGCTTTTGACATCTATGAGATGATGAAATTGGATAAAATTCCAATGGATGAGGACTTGTAAGTGAAAGTTTTGATAACTATTGCAGTCCTAAAAGTTTCTGCTGCAGTCTTCTTCTTTTACATAAGAAGCAAAATCATTATTTTCTGTAACAACAGATTATACAAATCTCAAACATATCATTTCACAAATATTAAGAAGTAAAACAATGTCATTTCATATTATTTCATTCAACATAATCCACCTTTCCCAACCATTATCTATGGATTTCTACAATTATAACACAACAATTTCTAAACAGAAAAACAATGATCTTTGCTAGTAATAAGCATTTTACATTCAGCACATCATTTATATAAAAAAATTGACTCTTTGGATTCCTAATTGCAGCCTCCTTCAAGTAGTCGTCAGCAAGTTTATAAATGGTGAGTGGCCAAATATGTTTTTGTCAACCATAGCATCAGAATTTTCCGATATCAAAAGCAAATCTGAGCTCCGTTACCGCCAATGGACGCTGTGAAGCACTGAAAACCGCTGGATTCGAGCTCCTCCACCACTTTGTCCACCACAGTCCCTAAAACCACTTCGTTTCGCAGAGAGGAGTTCAACGTCAAGGAACAAACAAAAATCAAGATTCAAGAATCCAAGTTCACAAACAAAAATAATGACTGAAAAAAGGATACAGGTTGGTAATAGAGTGAGGACACAGCCGCCACCACCAGCTCCGGTCAGTTTGGATGTAAGCTTGTGTTTGACTGTGGTTCGGATCACAGTATCGATCGAGGTGTGGCTAACCCCCATCGACTGGAGCAACCCTTGGTTCATCTCCATGAGTTCTTTTATACTCTCTTCTTTCTCTGTAACTGGGATCTCATCTTTAGATTGAATAATCGCAGCGAGCTCTTTGCTAATAGAATCAACGGCGTTAAAGACCGAGCTCATCGCATCAGGATGTCTAGCCGCTCTCTCTGACACACCAGAGACCAGAGCTTTCGTGTTCCGCCCGACTCTAGTGTTGGTGATTAGCATTCTCAGAGGCATGTTGGACTGTAACCGAGTTATCTCGCCTGAGCAGAACTTAATCATGCTGCCTGCAACAAACAATCATAAAACAGAAATGTGTTTTCTGTAACATATAAAATTGAACTTTGATCAGAGAATTTTGAGTTCTACAGTTAGAACAAACCGTATGCACTGACGGTGTTGTCGATCCCAGAAGGTTTCCCATGGATGATCTTTTCGCCTTCAAAAGCCCATTTATTCAGCAACTCGAGGTTGGTTTCATCGAGAGAGGACCAACCGTCACAACGGGTTTTGTCTGAATTAGAAGAAGCAAGGAGAGCAGCTGTGAGAGCTACACAGAAAGCTGCAGATGAACCGAGGCCAGAACCGTATGGAAGCTCAGATGTAATGACAACCGTAGCCGGACTGAACCTAAAAGACACAAGAAGAAGTTGGAAAATAAGATCTGAAGTATCCCTTTGAGCTCAAATTGTTCTCAGAGATTTTTGCTTACCCTAGAATGCTGGTGTATAACCAGAGAAAGGTGGAGATCCCAGAGGTGAGCCAGATCTTTGCCTCTGGAATATTTTGCTCTTCAACCAAAACCGCTATTGATTTAAGGGTCTCGCTGGAACACGAAGTTGGCGTGGAAGGGCACAAAGAGCTTGAATCATAACGAATTGCTTCTTTAAGTCTGGCTAAGGACCAGGAAAACTCCAAGGAAATGTCCTTTAGCTGAAGTGTAAGCCTATCATTGTTCTCAGCTGTCAGAAAAAGGAAACATAATGCTTCATATTTGTTTCTACATTGAAACACAAGAGTATAAGCAACACTAAATAACCTGTAGTCCATAGAGGGGAGGATACTCTAGCCTCTAAATGAAATCTCAATCTCTTTACATAATACTTTTACTTGGTGACATGAGCTTAAAAATAAAGCTAATGTAACATTAACATCAAAACTCTAGATTACCAAATCAAATCAAACTCTAGTTGGCTAGTTCTGGATCCAGATAGCTAGAGAAACCAGAAAGCCTATATTCCCAAGCAAAATCCCAGAATCTGTGAAAAGAGGAACCTGATTGAAGCGGAAGGCGGAGAGTGACGTAAGTGTAGAGATCAATGGCTGCAGCTACTGCCGTGGATCCATGGACAACCGCGTGTTCGCCTGCGAGTATGATCTTCCCAGGTGCTCTCGATTTCACTTCCATTTTTCTAAATCAAACACAAAAGTGAAAACTTTTTTGAATTGATTCCCATCAAACATAATCAGAAAGATTCACACCAACAAAAGAGCTAATCCAGATTCTAGCAACGTCGACATTTCCACAAAATGGTGAATCAGATCAAAGAGAATTTGCATAACTGGGATCTGATACGGATCTAAAGATCAAAACTTTGGAAGTTATAACCAAAATGGTAAATGTGAATCAGATCAAAGCTGCTCGGATCGAACAGAAGCTGAGAATTAGGAAAAGACTCGATCTTCCTTACCATTCAATTCAATATTATAGCTCAGGAAATAAGATTTGAACAAGAAAAAAAAACAAATCTGTAGACAGAAACAAACATCGTACCTGGAATTGCAGAGCAAAGACCTAGAAGATGAAAACTGTCTGAAGCGACGAGCAAGCGTATTTAATTAACCAAATTGTGACCAACAAACCGAATTTGGTTTAACTTTCCCGGTTAGGAAAATTCGACTCACTTTGACAAGGTTTGTACTTCGATTTGAGCTACATTTGTCTAATTAAACCTGCTTAACACGAGAATTTCGAAACAAAATCTCACTTTGAGCTCGAACTTCATCAGAATTGATTTCCGGTTTAGTTTGGTTTTCACAATACGTGTAGAAAGAAGAACAGGTACGGTTCGAAGGAACCAGGAAGACAAACAATCCCCATACGCATTGAGCAACGGCTATTTCTTTCCGTCTGTCACAAAATTGGGATTAGAAGAGAAACAAGAAGACGAAAATCACGCAAAATGATGACTCTTCGTCTCACATCGCATCTCAACGCGTTTCATTTCCACAATCCACAAAGGTCAAGACTTTCATCGAGATCTCGAGTCTCTGTGTCGCTACATTCGATTTCAAATCGAACCCAGTTCCAAAGTTTCGTTGTTTGTGCTAGGAGAAGGAAAAAAAGAGTCGGGTATGGAGGAATCGCAAGGTTTGTGATAAAGTCACTGTCTTTACCGTCACCTAATCTCCAGATTTTACCACAGCCGTTGGATCTTGTCATTGCTGATTTAGGCGGCGTAGATGGAGGAGGAGGAGGAAGAGGAGGGTTAGGGCTTTGGAGAGGATGGGGAGGGTTTGATGGGTGGAGAAGGAAACGAAACAGAGTTCCAATTTTGCTTTTTGTTTGTGTGATTCTATGGTTTTATGGTTTCTGCAAAATCTCTGGGAAAGAGATAAAGAGTGATAAGGTTTTCAAGGTTTTTGGAGTTTGCTTATTTGGTCTCTCTATGGTCAAAGATTTGAAGAGAGAGGCTAGGTATTTGTTCTTTGGGTTACTCTGTTTCATTGCTTCAATGGTTTTTGGATTCAAGAAAGAGTATTTAGTGAAATTCACTTCGAGAATTAGGTCTTGTTCTTCAATTCTTCTTTGTAATAAGAAAACTTGTAGAAGAGTTTAAATTAGAAAGTAAGAATTATTGGTTTGTTTCTAATCACTTCAAAAACGATAATGTTTTGATTTGTGGAGTTTGTGAATTAGGGTAATGGTATGAGGCTAGTGAAAGAGTAGATGCAGAACAAAAGGATAATCTCATACTTCATTCCAAAACAATCTTCTTAACTTTATGCCAGTTAACTAAACATGTTCCCAGTAAACACATCAGTGATTGAAACATAACTCTCTTCTTTCCTAGTTTAAGGGATTTTTCTGTTAACCCTAGATGATGCAGGAGGCTCTTCATCATCATTCATCATCTGTATGCATTGGGTAAACGATAACCAGACATAACTATTTTGTCAGCAAACATCTTGCCAGTCTTGGGCATGACATGCCAGTGCAATGTCAAGTTGAAGTTTTTCCCTCTGAGGTTGTGTCCCTAGAAAGATACCATTCACCACAATCAGATACTCTTTGCCAAGAAGAATTATATACACGAGGACGAGGAGTTTACGGAAATTGCTATTCGTGTAGTACCTGGTCTATGAAACGGTACTTGTTTGAGATTTGTATCCAGAACTTGGCATGCTCTTTCTCTGGTATTATGGCATCCCAAAGAGAAACCTGTGTAAAATGGTACCGATCTATATCATGATCATGAAGACAGTTGGAACACTAAAACCATGTAACCCTAAACTTGTTCTTAGCCCCTACAAAGCAGTAGGCTATAAAGCTTTTGAAGCAAACTGGATCTATACCTGATTCAGGGAATTCTTTGAGGTTTCATACTCTGCTGCTACAAAAGCAAATACCTGCAAATGTTACCGTTCGTGTTGGTTTTATGTTCACGTCACCATAAAAAAAGGGTATCCAACAACACAGTATAACAATGGTGTACATTGGAATGCTATACCTGCTTAGTGTTCCAAGTAAATAGTGACTGCAAGTCCGCTGTTATGTTCAGTGTCAAGCTGACCTAAAAACATGTTAAATGCTAAGTAAATACTAGTATAGATGCGACAGATCAAGACGACTCGGTAAAGAAGAAATACTAGTGGTGTACGAATAAGCTGAAAGATAACCGAGGAGGATATACTCATTAATCAACTTGGACAAATTGTGTTCAATATGATTTTCAAGAGTAGGCTAATGTAATCTTTTTCTATTGTACTACAATTCTCAAAGAAACAGTCACATATGAACCCCTAATCCTATAGCCATCAACACAATGAATACTTAGCTTAAGATGACTCTCAGTATAATCATACTAAAAAGAGCAATTAAAGCAAATCATAGACACTTGTAATGAAGAAGAAGCAAGACCATGAAACCTTACCTCATCATTTCCATGGGGTTGCTTCTGAAACCAATTGATATTCAATATCTGCAAACCGAAATAAAGATTCAGGCTCAGACAATTCTCAATACTCAGAGAACAAATTTGAGGAAATTCCTCAATGTCCCAATGAGAGCTCAATAATTATAAATTTTCGACCAGAATCAAGCAAAATTAGGGATCTAGACAGCAAAATAAATCATGCACACATAGATCCACGAAAAAACTAAAAGATCACTGCATATAAACAAACACATACCTGGATCTGAGCAGAGGGAGTTTGATTACTGAAGTTGTCGGAGAAGGAAGCAATCGCGCAAATAAAGGCCAGTATCGTGACGGCGAATGTAAGCAGAGCATTCGCTCTGTAACCAAAAGAGTGCATCCTCACTCTTCTAACGTTTTTCCTTCTCCAGAATTGGCCACGATCCACACGGAGGAGAAAGAAGAAGAATTAGAACGTTCTTGTTTTTCTTTTTTTTTTAATTTATTAATTCTGTAATTGTTGATGTATTTCCTTTATGTGATTGGCCAAGACACGTATGACACCAATGTGATGTAACCAACCGGCATTTCGGTTTTTTCCAATAGTACCGACCGGATCAGAAATTGATTCATTGGTTATGTCTCCGGTGACTAATGAACAAAATCTTCTCATTTAACTCAGCTAAAACAAGTTTATGGTGGATCCATGATAAAATCAGGTTCATAAAATTAAATCTCGTCATTGCACAAAGTAGTAAAAGGTTGATACTTTATGCCCCATCACAACCACTAGCTCCCATCCAAGTACTCATAGGTGTACACACAAAATTTTCCTTGTGGTAAATGAGAAATTATGCGCAATACATTTTGCAAGACCTAACAAAGACCATGAGGAGAAATATTATTCAAATTTTCCATGACGAGATTAATATAAAACATTTTTTTTCCACAAGTATCAATCATATTCAGAGGTGCACGCAACTCCATCAAACTCATCCTTGAAGATTTTTAATCAATTTCAGATCACACTCTCAAGCATTTTAAATTCAAATAAAAATCAATTAAGAATAGATTAATCATAAAATACAAGTAAGCTAGTTTGTAAAATTTATATTAATTTTACTAGCTTAACAAGCTCCAAACTTAGCCTTAAACCTCATCTAACAAGTAAGTCTATAAGTTATCAATAATTCAAGCACCCAAAATCAATTCTTGAAAAATTTGCTATTCATTGTCTTCTACAAATTATTGAATTGTAACAAAACACTAATCTAACAAATTTTATCAACCTAAATCATGTTGCCCATAAGTAGAAACCACTAGAACTAGCATACTCTGTAAAAAATATGCAAATCACAAGTTTGAGAAAGTTTCATGTTCTAAAATGAAAGAGAACAAGCCCTGAAAAAGGAAGAATCGAGAAGGCTGAGTGATGTTTTAGTGACACGGGAACTAGACAATAGAGATTTCAAGAGGAAATGATATGTTTGTGATGAAAATAAAATAAAATGTGTTTGAAATCCTTCCAATTGGTAATCACTAATCAGTGAAATTAATCGAAGGACATGCGACAAGAAGTACTCCCTCCGTTTCAAATTAGTTGACATTCTACATCTTTTCACACAAATTAAGAAAACAATACAAAATTGGGATTTACTCATATTTTTTTTTTTTTACAGCAATTGCAAATCCATTAAAAAACCCAATAGGCTAAGCTGAGATACACGGTTTATAGGATTGTAGATCCATTAGGAAAACACAAAATTTAATAATTAACCTAAAGACCACGTGTTAACCAAATAGAGCATGTGATAATCTTGTTGCACGTGTCTGTCAAGCCCAACATCTTCTCCGCCGATCTGCTTTTCGTGACGCACCACCGCCGGAGAGAAATATTGGTCTTCTAATTTCACATGCAGATTCCAGATTATCTTCATTAGATCTTCCCCGTGTATCCTGCAAGTACCTTCCTCAGATCTAATCTTTGAACTAAATCCTCATCGTTCTTTAAAATATGGAAATTCCGAAATAGCAGCTGGATAAAATCAACCTTGATCGGAACACTTTACTTATAATTAGCCATAAGGCTAAGTAAAGATTTATGCTCATCCATGAAAACCAAAACGAGAGAAAGAGATTGACTCAAAGCAAGTGAAATTTAACCCAAACAGAGGAAGGAACTATAACCCAACCAAACTGGAAGAAAATAAATTCAACCGGAATATAAACCGAACTAAGTCAGAACAAAATATCCGTCAAAGCGGAAAACACTAATCGCATAAAGCGAAGCGAAATCACCCAAAGCGAAGTCCGATCGAAATCGCCTAATATATTACAAGCAAAAGATCCGAACAAGACGGAGATCCGTATTTACAAAGGTCCGGCTCCGGTGAAAACTCCGAATACCGGCCTAAAGAAACTCAAATTTGCTTAAGAAAGTTTCAGAAGATGAAGATGGAGGATTCTAGAGAGAGAGAAGAAATACGATTAATTTTTAGTTTTTCTTTCCGGGGTTTACTCATATTTAATACATTATTTTATTTGATATAAGTAATTAATAAGTATGGATAAAAATAGAAAAATTGATAATAAATATGAATTGAAAAATGAAAACGACAACTAATTTGAAACAAAAAATTAAGCCTAGAATGACAACTAATTTGAAACGGAGGGAGTATTTGACTTTCTAGAGAGAAGTGATAACTCTTTAGGCATAAAGAGCCTTGAGAATCCCACCTTTCTTCTTATCTGTATATGTAAGCTTCGAAGAGATTTTTGCCCTCTTCAAGCTGCTTGCATTTGTAAAGATGCCAATTTTCGGTTTTCAGGTGTCCCTTTGTATCCTAGCCACTCGAATGTTTCAAGATGGGGTAACGAACATTTAGGTATGTTTATATTTTTGTCGGAAGGACGTGCATATGGTTTAGTAAACTGACCGTGAAAACAAAATGTAAACCAACGTCGCTAATCACGTAAGAAAATTCATGATTCATAATTTTTGAGTTTCATATATTTTACTTACATGTTGGTGGAATTTGAGAGATTGTAGGTTAGGAGAAGCTTCTATCATCCACTTAAGGTAATTCGGCCAATCTCGGTAAAATGTACATAGACTTAGATGAAGAAGCTGATGGAAGATTTTTGTTGGTTTGTGCGGAACCTACCATTAATGCAAATTATAATGCACATCCTTTACAAATATTGGATGAAATTACAAATATTTAAATATTTATGTGCATGTCTTTCAGGTGCAACTAAGCATAAATAGAGACGTTTAACATATGTTAGAACCCCGGAAGCTTCCGCAGATTAGTCGAAAAGACTTCAACATGAACTGTTAGTTACAATGTGAGGCATATACTGAATATAGCACAATTTCATCACACATTATTCAATCCTCAAGTTCTTCAAAGAGAGAGTTTTCATGCGAAAACATTTGCTAACTGAGAGTTTAATAGATAACCTTTGTAAGTAAGGCACCGCCATAGTGAAAATTTGCGTACAATCATGGTATTCGATTAACAAATCTTCAAGGGCAGAGCATTTGGATAAAAGTCTTGTAAAAGATCCCTTATTGCCTTTGTATCTCACAGTTAGAAGATGCAGAGTCTTGAACGACGTAAAGGATACTGGAACTAAAGCAACATTAAGGACAACATAACATAGATGCAAGACCACTAGCGTTTCACACATACGTCTTGGTAAGCCCATACGTGGAAACGAAACAAAATCGATCTTTCGCTCACGCAGATTGCGGTTTGATGCCATTTCAAGGCACGATTAAATATCGGTGTCACTATAATTGTTGTGAAGACTGACGTGCAAGCTTTCCAAAACTGGAGCCTTGTGTAGTAAGAGAGATGTGCTAACAAACTGCGAAAAACTTTTGTTTTGGTAATTAAGACTACAGTACTCAAGTTTTGGCACAAACACCCAAAGAGAACGCCATCGTTTCAACAAAACACTTGTGATTGGAACTTCTTTTGTCGGACCAAATGACAGAATTTTCAAGAGCAAATCGTCAGGTAAATGACTAACTTTGTCCATCATCTACAACACCCTAACTCCTGAATTTCACGACCCGGAGCCAAATTACGAAAGTGATATCTGACTGGTTTATTAAAGAGAATTTGCATGGGCAATGACTATTATAGCATGTATTTAGGTAACTTTCATAAATACTTTTCTCAACACAATAAACCGATTAAGTCTATATGGCTATATGGTAGGTAGGTGACAGTAGCTAGCTTTTTTGTAGCCTGTTTTTCAAAAATAATTAATGGGAAAATAGATTATAATTACGATAATCAATAAAATGGAGAGAGAAAGAGAAAGTACGAAGGAAGTTGCAGAAGAAAGTTTTGTAGCTGAGAGAAAGCTTAGAGGAAAGAGATTTTCCGAAGAGAAATTGCAATCCAATAATCTCTTCGGTTTACGAGTTTGTTTTGAGGAATTAAAGAGGTATTAGAAATACAAGCTTAATCCTTTTCCTAAATTTTTTGTCTTTCCGAGTCTGTTTGAAAAATTAAAGAGGTATTCAAAAAATAAGCTTAATCCTTTACCCAATTATTTATTAAAAATATGTGTTAGATCTAATTGATTATAAGATAATGTTTACATATTTTGAGAGAAAGGCTTAGTGGTCTTTTTGCAGAGAGGAGAGTGGCAATGGAAGCGGTAATTGTATTTGAGAAGAAAACCTAAAAAAACTTTTAAAAGTTATTTATTTGTAAAAGGTACCGTTTGGAAATAACAAAAAAATTGATTTTCTAGATTTGCGGAGAAAAGAAAAATGGTGGTGTGAGACTAACGGTGGATTCAGTCACCAAACAAGAGGAGGAGATTAGCTAATTTGTGAAAGTAAGATCTGATTAGATTCTTTTCGAAAATCCGACGAATAAGTGATCCTTTTGATAAAGATAAAAAAACAAAGATTGAAGAAAATGATATCAATAAAGATAGAGAATAACTTGTGTTCTTTTTGATATGAGCACACCGAGTCTACTTGGTGACCACATTCATTAGGTAGATGTGAGTGTACGAGTTCAATGGTGGTGATTCGGTGCTCCGATGAACGAAGACGTTTTTGGTCCGAAAACTATTTTTTTATCAACTATTATACATATTAGATGTATATCACTGAATTTGGCCTATTACTTAAGATATACATAAGTTCAATCATAAAATATCAACAATAAAAATTACTGACAAATAAATTGTTATCCACTATTATATATGTTATCATTGAATCTACACAATGAACAAGTGGAATAAATGATGTATAATGGAGAAGGTTGCACTTTTTATTTGTGTTTAATATTAACTTAACTTGTTACAAATTTTTTTAACGCGATAAATATTTAATATGACAACTAACCATAAAGTTGAAGGTTAACATAATGTTTATACAGTGCATTCCATACGTACAAGTATGTTGATTATTTGAATTACTCTTCTAAATTGTTTGTTAGACATCTAATATACGTAATGGCCGATATTAATTTACTTATAACCGGCTAACATATGATTTTTTTGAATATGACTTATCCTGCCATATTCAATATTAGACTACTAACATATGTAATAATCGATAACAAATTATATATCATTAATATATGATACGACATGTTTAATAGTCGTATGCATGAGCACACCGAGTCTACTTGGTGACCGCATTTATTAGGTGGGTGTGAGTATACGAGTTCAATGGTTGTGATTCAGTGCTCCGATGAACGAAGAAGTTTTTAGTCCGAGAACTATTTTTTTATCAACTATTATACAATGTATATCACTGAATTTGGCCTACTACTTAAGATATACATAAGTTCAATCATAAAATATCAACAATACAAATTACTGACAAATAAATTGTTATCCACTATTATACATGTTAACATTGAATCTACATAATGAACAAGTGGAATAAATTATGCATAATGGAGAAGGTTGCACTTTTTATATGTGTTTTAATATTAACTTAACTTGTTAAAAATTCTTTTAGCGCGATAAATATTTAATTTGACAATTAACCATAAAGTTAAAGGTTAACATAATGTTTATACAGTGCATTCCATAACAAGTATGTTGAATATTTGAATTACTCTTCTAAATTGTTTGTTAGAAAGCTAACATATGTAATGGCTATATTCAATCTTAAACTACTAACATATGTAATAGCAATAGCAAATTATATATCATTAATATATGATACGACATGTTTAATAGTCGTATGCATGTGTACAGATTTGTGTTTAAATTATATATACATATATGTATGTATGTATGTATGTATGTATGTATGTATGTATGTATGTATGTATGTATAGATTTGCATATAAATCTAGAAGTTTTGCCGGATTTTTGTGGAATCTCGTCGGATCTTTGCCAAACCTTTAACTTACGGTTGGAGTTTCACCGGATTATCGCCGGATTTCTTTTCATCATCTAGTTTTTTTTATTTAACTCCATCTTTACCTCTAATACTTACATGAACACCATCTCTATCGTTGTCCACATGTTACTTTCTTCCATCATCACTTATTGGCCACCATCATCACCACCATCTTTATCATAAAATCGACGGATAGCTTATTTTTCTTTGAGTTTGCTTACCTTTTTAAAAGTTTCAGATGAAAGAGAAAAAGATAACTAGTTAAATACTCCCTCCGTTTCACCAAGATAAATTTTTTGGCTTTTTTAAATTTGTTTCATGAAGATAGATTTTTATCATTTATTGTTAAAATATTGTAGTTTCTAAAAAAAAGATTCAATGACTATTGGTTAAACTTTTTTGAAAACTTTTTATTGTAGAAACCAATACAAGATTAATTATTTTTCTTAATATGTGTGAAAAACCCAAAAAAAAAATATTTGTGAAAGGGAAGGAGTATCTATATGTCTTATATATTAAAATAATGATGACACTCAAAAACCTATGAACCTATTTTGATCTACCTATTTTGATATCTCCTCTGCACCTAAAAAGATTATCACGGTTCCCACAGCTTCACCTGTTCAGTTCCCGCTAGGCTTTTCGTCATTTACGCACAATGGTCCACTCCGTTTACTGAAATCCGAAAACCCAATGACAGTTACCTAAATACATGCTATAGTAATGCCATCTACCTAATTGCCCATTTATTATACAGGGAAATATATAAGAAACTTACCTAGTAGCTCGAGAAGGCTCTTAAGCTGCGATCTTTTGACTTTTGAGAAACCCTAGTGTGATTGCAGTTATCTGTATATATAAACTCACTTCAAGCTACAATATAAATTAATAATATATATATATATATATATATATATATATTATGTTTTATGTAGTATTTTTCTACATGTTCATATATAAACATAGGTATCCGGAAAAAGATAAGTAAATTTATTCATAACTCATAACTAATTCCCTAATAACTGGTGTAGCGGCACGTAATTTGGATACAATAGAAACTAACATATCTAGTGTCAAATTTACTATATTAACATAAATATAAAGTAAAAAAAATCACGATCAATAAGAAAACTCCATGAGAGAACCACATATAGCATATGGAAAAGTAACAAATACAAAAGAAATGATGTCCTAGTTAACAAAAAATCCAACATCAATCTCTAATGAGACTATGATTTGCCCCCATATCTTGCACCGACATCTAGATTATTTCAACAAACACCTGAAAAAGATACAAACACATGATCAATAACAACATCTGAAAACCACAAAATCATAAAAGACATTTGAGAAGATTACCCTAATGTTGTTTGTCGAAAGAAGAAAATGTGAGTTCCCACGGATGTCTTTTATGATTTCCATTGAAATGTCTCATTGCTGATGTCTCTCACAGTCACATTGACCAAGAAGTGGTCTCCATTGAAATGAAAATCGAACCATACTCCCGTTAAAGCTTCTATTTGATAAGCCCCGGCCTATGGTAAGAAAAAAATTACTGAAATCGTAAAGAAGTAAATAACATAACTGGAAAAATAGAGTAAGAAGACGAAAATTGCTTACACTAATTATTCAATGCCCTTCGACTTCAAAATTCGAGGCAATCCCTATTGCATTGTTGATGAACATGGTTCTCGATTCTTGAAACTATAACTTCTCCTTCAGGAATTTCGATCTCTCGTAGTTGCCTAAACCTTGCCCCTCCCATCCGACCCCTTCTCCGACCTCTTGCTCTCGGTGGTCTCAGGCCCGGTTCTTAGGTTGTGCCAGATGTGCATGCATAGAGCCCATTGTGGGGCCCACAATTTTAGTTAAATTTTTTTTGTAAAAATGCCCTAAATATTTGAATAATTTGTAAAAATGGCCTAAATTTTATAAATTTTACAGAAAAATCCTAAATTTCTGTAAAAAACATTTGGGGCACAGGGCTCAAAAATTTACCGTGTAATACGCCATTGTCCATGGGAGTCCTTTCAACTCAGCAACTAGAGTCAAAATGCTTATGTGACATATTTTCATGCTAAATGTGTTTTGTCCCCACGTTATTTCTCAGGCTCCATCCCAATTCACTGATCTACGTATGATCGAACTAAGAAACATCGATTTGGCAAGTGGGAATCCCCGGGAAATACCACTTTGTGGCCCATCGACAACTTCTTCATATTCATTTTTTTAAGCAAATGACCACAACCATTCTAAATATCCAAAACATACAAAAAAATTTTTTGTCGTCATAAACATAATAATCCATAAACATACGAAATAAAAATAAACGTATCCAATATACAATCAATTCCACATGCAGAAATACGATAGACGTACCAAACTACTATAATATACTGGAATATTGATCTGGTATAAAATTTATAGAAGGACGTTTCATACTTCCATAACCAATTTGCATTTAACTAACTAATCCAAGAGCTCTAGATAACATTCTGTACAGCTGTAAGATAAAATAATACTCCCTCCGTATGAGATTAAGTGTCGTTTTAGTCAAATTTTTTAGTTTCTAAATACATGTCGTTTTGACTTTTTTAAGTAACTTTTACTTTATAATACCCAAATTACCCTTAATGAAACACAACTAACTCTAACAACACTTCTCTTTACCAAAGAAGGTTTAAATGTAATGTGAAAGAAGGTTTAAATGTAATATCTTTAACAAAGAGTAAGCCTCCGAGTCCTTTCAAAGCAACAATAGTCCATACGACTTGTTTCACCTTTTTAGAAAAGTAGCCACTAAGATAAACAGCATAAGCATAAGAGACATGAAGACATGAGTATAAACAGACGTTATGAAATCATGAGTATCTAAGGAGATAGACGTTATATGAAATCTAACCTGGCATTGAACATTAATCCCACTCTTCTGAACTGATCAACGTACCTGAGACAGAAAAACAAACAAACACACATGATTGAAAGTAAAACATTAATATTAACAGAATTGAAACCTTATCAATTCGATAGCTAACCTTAGTCTCTTAATTGATTTAAGACATTGTTTACAATGGAAGGATCACATTTGATTTGTCTCGGAAGCAGACCCTCTCGTTCCAAAGCTTTTTTCTTTATGTGTGGAATCTTGTAATTATTAGAACCTCCAATCCTCATTGTCTCTTGCATGCAGAGTTGGAGAGTTAAGAAGATGTGGTTTATCTTCCTAGTTGGATACTCTTCAAAAGCTGTATTGACTGCATCTATAAGTTGTTCAATGGTTTCGGGACACACCTTATGTTGTAGTGCTTATATTGCACTAAAGAAACCAAGGTCCAAAACATTCATATCCGGTGAATTAGGCGGTTGACACATCAGTCTGATATCAAATCCGTTCTGTGAAGCCTGTTCTTGAAAATCTGTATCACTTGGATCCACATGAGTTCTAGCGTTATCCTGTTGAATGAAGATTGTTTTTCCTTCATCTTCAAGAGGCCACTTCTCACGAATCTTAGGTATAACATCTTCCAATAACATTTTTCTAACATCGTCTCTCTTGACTGAAGTAACCGGTTTGATCACTATTGTTCCAGCTTCTCTATTTCTACTCCTCCTTTGAGCAGGCTGACGTGTGATGAAAGGAAACACACCTATCTTACCAGAGAAAGTTTCAACTCCTTGAGCATTGAACCTTGGCCTTGCCATTGCAACTAGAACCATGACTTTCCCAATAAAATTCTTGCTTTGACATGTCCTTATAGGATCATCTTCTTCAGGTAGAAGGTAGTAGGTCTCGGTTCTCTTTGTCATATAGAACCACTTTTCATCAATATGTACAATGTTGTACATATCTATAAACTGTGGTTCATGACTCAAGCTTACAGGGTCTAACATATTCATGCAAAACCTGAGCCTTGCCACCTTGTTCTCTTCTTTTAGATGTGGTTTGAGAGCATTAGAATGTCGCCTCATGACACCTTCTTTCACATTCTTAAACAGAGTTGAGTGACTAACTCCTATAGCTTCAGCTAGCGTCCTTAAAGTTGTCCTTTTACGTAGAGGAATGTCCAAAACACGTTGGAGATCTATCTGAATCCTCTTGCGACCACATCTGTTCTTCCTTTTTTGAGAAACATCAACCAATGCACCAGCTGGAGTCCCCTTTGCTTGTTTCCAAATTCGCTGAACAGTTCTAATATGCATGGAATGCAAATTCGCTACTTCTTTAACAACCTTTCTACCTAATCTCCCTCTAACACTCCTTTCAAGCAAAGCATTATATACTTCCCATCTATGACGATTAGTGTAGTTCTTCTTACTTGTAGAGCCACCATGTGCATTAGGTCCTAATCCAAATTATTTTAGTTTTATAAGTACATATATGCATCATCAGACCAGGTTAAAGATACATACTACCTTATACAGTAAGGTCCTAATCCAATTCATTAGGTCTATGTTCCAGGTTAAAGATACATACCTTGACCTCCCATAGTGCTCCCATAGTTCTGCTGTAGCAGCTGTAGTCCATTCATACAATCTAAAGCGTCTACCACAAAACAATGATTAAAGGTATGGATTACGAAATCGAAATTGAAGTTGCATAAGTACCTTCTCCATCAGAGGGTTCTTCGGCATCATGTTCTTCATCAAGATCTGCGTTTAAATCAAAAGAATGATTTTCATTAGGTGAAAGATTTAGATTCAACGTAGCCATGGAAGATGAAAAATGATCTTGTTTTAATCAAATGTTGCCTCCATCTGATTTTGTTTTAAACAAAAATGAAAAATGAACTACAACTCCAATCGCAAGGAGATGAAAAATGAACGAGTAAAAGTTTTGATAAAAGTATTTGCCTCCATCTGATTTTTGTTTCCCTCCAAGTTTTGATAACAGTTTTGATAAAAGAACAATGTGAAAATGTGAAAATGGGTGTCCAATGTAATGTTAAAATGAAACAATAAACCCAATTTCAATCAGACCAAAAAATTGGGGAAAAAGTTACAAAAACTCACCAATTTCAATCGAAATCTGCAAACATGGAAAATTGGAAGCTGCAAATACGAGAACTTGAGAAAACCCTTGATAGAAACCCTTGATAGAGCTGCAAATTCCACCATCTTCTCTTTCACCGTACAGATTCCGATTTTAGAAAATCATATCGAAACCAAACACGAAATGCAAAAGCGAAAGAGAGAGAGACAATCCCAAAAATCAATCAAAAGACAATCCCAAAAATGGAATCAGAACACCCCAAAAATCATTTGAAGAGAAGGCTACCTCTTTCAATCTGAGATTCGAGAAGAAAAAGGGAAAGCTTTTTTTCTTCTTGTTCTTCGTTGTTTTCGTTGTTTAGGGTTGTAATTTGTCTTTTTTTTTAGGATAGAATTGTAATTTATAATGTTTCCTTAATTTAACAGATTACAGTTAAAACGACACTTAATCACATAGGGAGGGAGTAATCACTTTCTCTCGGCGAATAAGACTTTTTTTAATAAAAATAGAAGGGACAGTCTCCACCAGTTTTTCTTAATTTCGTTCTAGTTTAACTTGTAGAGATGATTTTCTTTCGTAAGAACAGCATAAAATAAAGTAAATCAATCTCCTCCTCCATGGGATCGACAATTAAAGTATCTTACAAAATGAAAAAAAATTAAAGAATTGCGTAAAATTATATCTATGCGCGTTTATGAACAACACAGAAATACTAAACCGGTAATCTAACGGAACCGTTAGCTAAACCAGCTGTACCGGTATGGTGAACCGACGATGTTCCTTCACCGTCATCGACTCCATCTCTCGGCGATAGAACCGTCGTATTCCTCCACATAAACGATGGATTCCTAAGAAAAGCCCACCGATCTGCTCGTACCGAATCACCGGATGGACTTGGTATTGCATTGGCTTTAATGCTACCAGTATCACCAAGCCTAATCGAGCCATCGTCCCGGTTCCGCCACAGAAACGATGGTGTTTTGCGGAATAACCACCGGTCTGATCGTGCCCTTGACTGCTCAACCGGTTTAACGCTCCTCAAACTCCCTCCCTTCGGTAGAACCAAAACACTATTCGACCGGTTCATCTTCCAATTCGCCATGATCTTCTTCCTTAAATCTTCCGGTAATCTTAGCGTAAACCGCTCAGTATTTTCTCCCGGTACAACCACAGAATGCCCCGTCGTGTGTGACCTCGAGAATTTGACACGTGTCGCACTCCCAATCCCGCTGAGTTCCGCCTCCGGTTCGGGCTGCGCCTCCAGATCCGTTTCGGTTATTATTTCCGGTTCAACCACCGGTTCATCCGGCTTTTGTTCGGCGAGATTGGTGCGGCAAACTGGACAAGTCACGTGACCTTCGAGCCACTCGCCGATGCAGTGAATATGGAACACGTGATCGCATTTAGGCAGCAAACGCAGCGTTTCGTCGTCCTCGAACTCGTTAAGACAAATCGCGCACTCCAACGCGCCTTTACCGATCTTCTGCGATTTCACCTCCGAATACACCAGAGTCGGAAACGTCTCGATCGTGGACGCGTCGAGACCACGCGCCACCGTAGCGTTCCTAACTCTCCTGGCTCCTCTGTTGGGGTTAACGCTGGCTTCGGTTGCGCCGGTACAGTGGCGGATGTAGACGGTGAAGAAGCCCATGAAGAAGAGAGATGCGATCACGGCCACCACCACAACTGACATGGCTGGACTTAGTCTGCCATTGTAAGCATACTGGTCATCGGTTCTCGGGTCGGGTTGAGTCGTTTGACCCGATGCTAGCTCGGACCCGGATAATAGTAGAAACAAGAAAACAGCTGGTACAGCGGTTTGCTCTCTGGTTAACCGGAGAAACTGTAAACCGGCGATAAGATCCGTACCGTAGGAGCTCTTCATGCTTCTGGAGACCCAAGAAGCAAATATTGAAAATGTTTGTTTATTATGAAATGAGAGGAGAAGAAAGTGAAGTTTATAAAGAGAATTAAAAAGTTTGAAAGTCTTGGAGAAGAAGAGAGGAGGAAAGGAGTTAATAAGGTGGCGGGACCAGTTAGGGGATATGTCATAAGCAAATATGAGCGCCACGTGGACAGAAAGAAATTTCCAATAGAGGAGGAAAAGTAGTGAAAGTCATAAGAGTTGGCTGAAGATGGAGAGGTTTGACAGAGTCCTAATTCATTAACATATGTCTATGAAAGGTATCTTTTTCTTATAACTAATGGTCATTTTCATATCTTTTAATCCTTTCACCAGCAACTTTCATTCATTCGTTATAGTTAGATCTCGTCTAACTTTTCCTTTTTGCTGAGTAGTGTAGATATTTTGGGACCATAGAAAAGTTAGAATTTTTGTCAGCATGAACAGATGACTCGATCGCTGAGATGTGTGTTTAACTCGACTCTTCTCAAAGTTACACGATATGGTTTTTTTCTTCAATTTTTGGCTAGGCAAAAACAATTGTTAATATGTACATTAATATGTTCATGTTCGTTTTTGGAAAGACAACTTGATTTGTTGAAAGGACCAAACAATTCTTGCTAATTTTCTTAATCACTCATTTTTCGCTGTTGCACTATGTATATATAAATATTTAATCACTTAATCTTTAGGTACAAAGAACTTGGTAATCACTGACCACCACAAACTCACAGTTAACTTCTTTAGTTACCTTTACGACTTCTTATAACTAATTGATCTATTAAACTATTTGAATTTGGTACTAAATAAACTTCTTACATGTTAAATTTAGCCAAATGAATTTAAAGCAAAAGTAAAGAAAGAATAAAACTATATACTTGCCACACAAGGGAAGACTGAAGACCATGAATTTGAAACATGAAAATGAAATGTGATAATGAGGTAAAAAATACATACAAGTTAATCAGACTTTCAAATAAAGCTATATTTACTAATCGTTATTCTTAGCCATCATTGTTTAGTCGTACTTTAGTATTCACATCCTTCTAGAAAGTAGATAGCTCTCTTTAGCCACCACAGCTTCATAGGTCTACTGAGATCATTATGTTTTTTCTTTAACTATAGTTGGTTTACCCCGCGATTCCATATTTTCTATAAAATAAGTCAGTTATCTGTCATTATAATATCGAAAAAACCTACTCCATTTTATATCATCTTTAATTTGAACTAATAAAAACTAAAAAGGACTATTTATTTCATACATTTAGTAATCTAAATGTAATTTGTTTTCTGTCGGCTAGCTAATTTTTGTTTTTGATTTACTTATGTAATCCAATCAGCATCGTCATTCTTCCCAGAAAGATAAAAAGTCAAACAAGAAAGGTTGATTTGACTTGGTCGCGTCACGACCAACTGTTATTACATCGAACCACACCAGCTGAGAGTCTGAGTCTGAGTCTGAGAGACAATTGACTCACTGGAACCCTAAACATCACGCACTTTCTACTCGTAAAGCTAAACCAGCATACCGTTTTCTATGGACTTTCATAAACCACACACCGATCTTCGCCCCACCTTATAAATTACGTGCCGTTTCGTATACTCCTATGCCTTACACTTTTACTCTTTAAAGTCATCCCTGCAAAGAAAGAAAAAGCCTTTTTGACTTCATATTTAAAATAGATTCAAAACCAATGATGAATGTTGTGAAAGTCGTTCTGGTTAGAGTTAAACTGTTCAAAGCTTTTCTTTCTTTCTTTTTTTCCCAATCAAATCTCGTCTGCCTTTTCCTTAAGCTAGTAGTATTAGTGATTCATACCCAAGAATCTATATAAACACATTTAGCAATGCAGATTACCTTTTCAGTTCTACGATCAAACGGTATATGAACAATCATAATAATCAAAGAAGTTAGCAATATAAACCAACTAAAATTAAAAGAAAATCATAACAATCAACACATATATCAATCGAGATACTCCAATTTCTGTTAAACCATAATAATCAAATAATTTACATCGAAAATGATCACTGTCACATAACAGGAGTAACATGTGTGTCCAATAAAATTAAAGAAATGTGGAAGATCACAAGGATGATAACTTTTCCTCAAATCCAAACTATGCAAAGTGAGCTTTAAAAATTAGAAGCTGAAGATGCGTTTATAGCGGTCACCACTAGCGTTTTGTAGGATCTGATAGCGTTTACCGATTGTATCACGTCTCAACCGCCAAATACATTATCTAGAGGATATGGAGAAGAGCCGGACGCTTGAGCGGTCATACGAACGCATATACGGTAAAAGCTCAAAGTGAGGGCAAAGTTCTCCGGTCACATCAGTGATTAATAGGTCCATTTGATCCACAAGTGTCAAGAACGTATTGAAAGTGTCTGCATCGCGGATCACCGATGCAATATAAGCTACCACAGGGCTGTGTCCTTGTTGTGCTGTTTCTTTGTCTTCAGTCTCGAGACAGCCATCGTCTCTTTGGGGTGGTTTCCTTAAAAGGGCTACTAGAACCCGAAGTAGATGAGGAAGACATGACGGATCATAGATTACATCTGCGCCTAGACTGATAAGAACGTAAGTGTTAGTGCACAAGCAACATCATCTGCCAAATAATTTGACGGCTTACTCACACAATATCTGGACGATATTCGCTCAGTTCACTTTCTGATGCAGTTTCCCATGGAAGATGAATGCATTCAACTCGCTGTTAAAGGAAAAAGAAACGATCTTGAATCATTTAAGTGTATCATCTATACTCTGAACCAGAAAGCACAAAGAAACTTATTTCCTACTCACTGTACTCTGAGCTTCTCCGGGTTGTTTAAGCAACTCGTCATCACAATTTAAGCGATTCATCTCTAAATTAAGCTTCATGTTAGCCAGAGTTAAAAGATCTCCATCCGTTAGTATCACCTGCAGAAGAAAAATTTGTGACTCAACATAGTTTTGTAATCATGGTGAGAAAGTTCGTAATAAGTACGCATACCTTCTTGGCCTTTACATGTGCGAGACAAACTCCGACCATACCAACTCCAGAACCAACCTAACAAGAGCTCCATCAAATAATCGTAATGAAAAACCTGACCGGCCAATAAACTTTAGGATACTAACCTCAAAACAGGATTTACCGACGAATAAGTCTGGATATGACAGAACAAACTCTGACAGAAACAAACTTGATGGCCAGATGGAACACCTGCTCGAAATCCATGATCCAACGTGAGCAATGTAGAAAGTGACTCATGCATAGAAATGAATCTGTGGAAGTCAAATGATTTATATAAAAGACTCTTACCCTGTATCTCCTTCAAGCATGTTCAATGAGCATTGCAGCGGAACAACTAATTTCCTCGAGCTTGGACAACTCGGGTGTTTGTATGAACCTACAAATCATAATCCATTGATGAGTCCACCAAACACAATGCGATAGGACAAATTCTATGAACAATGAACAAAACTACACATCAAAGACTGAGATTTTACCTTCAGGGAAAAGAAAAGAGATGAATTTGGTGATCCTTTTGTTTTCTTTCACCAATATATCATCCTAAAAATCCAACCAAGCTTCGTTTCGTTTTCAAACAATAACAAGTAAACTTCAATAACAAAATAATGCTACACCTTAGCAGTTGACATGTAAAGAGCATATTCTTCATACACTTGATCCAACACTTGACCATTCTCCAACTCAACTTCATTAATGAGTTTCTTCAGTAACCTTTTCGCGTATGATCCGTTACCATTCGCAGACTGAAGAAATGCAGGAAGATTCATTACTCCAGAGAAAACTGAATACTAAGACTGTGTTCATAAGCTAGTTTGACTAATTAAACTCACAAGTCCCAAAAACATTTACTTTACTACCAAATCATAACCAAAAAAAAAAAAACTTCCAAATTTCTGAGTTTTTCTAGCTCGGAGGATCGGTAGCCATCTCAAAAGCCTAGCATCTAGGCTTAATGGGCCTTTAGTTATTGGGCCCATATTAAATACGAAATGACTAAAATACCCTTCAAGCCCTCCATCTTGCTCCTTTTGTCTTCCGGGTAACCTAGAGCCAATTTTCTGACTTCTTATCCAATTACTAGCTATGAACTCTTCTTCTTCCTCTCTTCATGGCCATTCTACTTCACTCCTTCTCTCTCCATCCACCAATTCCTAAATTCCCCAATCGACCCAAAATTCTCTATCGGCTCGAAGCTTGTGCAACTCTTAAAAATCATACCTTTCGGAGAGATGTGGTGATTAGAACAGCATCTCTCTGCTTTGTCTCCTTCATTTTTCAAAACCCACTTCTGGAATCCTTAGCTGATCCTTCGAAGTCGTCCAAGCCAGTAAGACTCGGCATTGCCAACACTAAGTCTTGGTTCCAGTTCTTTGGCGATGGGTTCTCCCTCAGGGTTCCTCCTCAGTTTGAAGATGTCATGGAGCCTGAGGTGTGTATGTGTGTCACAAATCTCTTATAATTTCGTTTAGTCTCGTACTCAGTCTGACATTGGACTGTATAAATTATGCAAAGACTGCTCATTTAGTTGAATAAGAGTTATGATGGTACATTTCAAGGTCAAATCTTGAGTCTTGGTGGATTTTTCACCTTTAATTTTGTAGTCTCTGATTGATCAGCGAGTTGTATTTGATATGGGAATTGAAGAGTTGTGTGTTTCATGAATCTTAGCTATTATCTGGATGAGATGATCATTGTGTGTTAACTCATGCTCTAGGATTATTCTGCGGGATTATCTCTCTATGGGGACAAGGCAAAGCCGAGGACTTTCGGTGCTCGTTTCGCATCTCCTGACGGGTAATTTTTCGCCACTCTTCCCTCTAATCCAGTGGATTGTGTTTCAAGTTGGGATTATAAGAACCCCTATGTGACAAATGATGTGTGGTTGCAGATCAGAAGTTCTGAGTGTTGTCATTCGCCCTTCAAATTCTCTTAAGATCACTTTCTTAGAGGTGCATAACAAAAACATTTCCTTTACAAGTTTTACATTTTCACAGTTAACACTTGGACAAGTTTAAAAGCTCTCTGAATCGTATAGGCCAAAGATATATCCGAGTTGGGATCATTGAAGGAAGCTGCAAGAATCTTTGTTCCAGGTTCTTTAAATCACATGCATAGTAGAAACTCGGTGCTTTCATATTTCTGGTCTTTTTGGTTGTGGTCATTGTTGAATTCTTTTATCCATGAGCAGGTGCAGCAACTATATACACTGCTCGTACAATCAAGGTAAAGGAAGAAGAAGGTTTCAGGCAAGTCTCGTACTCCCATCAGCTGAGGAAGTTTTGCTCTTGATTGGAGAATTTCCAAAGGAAACTTTGTTTGTGAACTAGATTTTCCTTTGCAGAAATTACTACTTTTACGAGTTTGGTAGAGATGAAGAACGTATAGCTCTAGTGGCTGCTGTGAACAGAGGAAAGGTCTCTGCTGCAAACTCAGATTACTCTTTGACATTCATATTTCAAGATTCATGAGTCATTGAATCATTTGTTTCCTGTGGTATATCTTGAAAAGGTTTATATCGCTGGAGCAGCCGCACCAGAAACCAAATGGAAAGATGATGAATTGAAGCTACGGTCTGCTGCCATTTCTCTCACTCTCCTGTAATCGAAAGGCAAATTTCTTCTTTGAGCAGAGAATGCGAAACGCTATTTAGTTCATCCAGACAAGAAAACGCAGGATTAAGAACAAATGGGCGGCCAAACGCTATCACCGCCGGCTGAAGAGACATTTGCCATTCTTTTTCTTTATGTGTTTCCTTTTTTGGTGATGTAGTGTTCGTTACTGTACTGTATAATCATGAACAAAAGAAATCAAGATTCTTTGAAACGCAAATTCTCATGGTTTGTTGTACTCTTATCGTTCTAAAACGCGATTTTGGGGATTGTCTCGTTATCGTGTTCCCGTTTGTCTCCCATAGTTGAGGTGCGGTCATCAAAATCTGTGTTGTGTTAGCTCGTCTTTTAGAGAAAACGCTAGAAATGTACTTATTATGACATGTTTTTAGTAAATAAGAGAGGCACACCGAGAGATACGGTGCTCCGCGAGGTAGTGAATCCTTTCCGCCTTAAACCCTTCCCTTCCGATCGAAGTCGAACTCATGACGAAACATTCCAATTGATGGGATTGGAGATGAATTGAAAGCTAGGGTTTTTCATTAAGGTTTCTTCAAGCTGATCGAAAATGGCGCTCGTGAGGAGGTTTCATACAGTTCGATCTTTGTTGCGAACAGCTGGACCAAGAGAATCTTCTTCCTTTCCGTAAGCACTTTCCTTAACTTGTGTTTGATTGAATTTCAAAGTAGATTAAAACATTTAGATTCTTCATCATTTGCTTGCCAGTGTTCATAATGGAAATGAGTTCTCTTGGAATCAAATTGGAGATGATTTCAGATTTGGCTGTTGGAGGAGCTATCATTCTTCTCTTTGTCTCGGTAATTTTGCTCATTGCTTTCTCCATTGAATTGTCTGTGAATTTGACGGTTTTGAGTAATTTAGTAATGTAATTGACATTTCCAGTTCCTAACGTTCATGGAAAAAGCGGGTTTTCACGGTTATACGAGGGCCACAACGCCAGCACGCATTTGCTTCGATCTACAATGGTAATCACCAGATTCATGAAGTTTTATTAATAATCTTTGTTCTGATCATATACATGATTTGTGATGTTTCTCAGATTGCAGAGTTTTTGCCGTTTACGAGCAACAAAAGGTCTGCAACAACGCAAGTAAAGGCTCCGCCTCAACTACAGAAAACGGTGTGTTAAGTAACTCTTTCTTACATTTTTGTTTCAGCAACAATATTGCTTCCAATGATTTGATGTCTCATATCACTGTTTACAAGTGCAGGGTGCCGTTAGAGTGTCGATGGTAAGTCCTGGGTTTGTTTACGAACCCTATACACTCCGTGAAAAAATCTCTATTTGGCGGAGGTAAGTTAAGCAAATCTTTTGCTGTTCTTAACGCAAACAATTATAACTTAGTTATGTGGTAGAGAAAGGCACAATATTGTTTACTCTACTAAGAGTTGAGTTTCTAAGTGCTTTAGTTTTGAATTGTAGATGTTTTACAAAAGGCGATTGGCAAAGAACGAAAGAGGATTTTATTAAGGAGGTTGAAACATCTTCGTGCATTACTTTGATTGAAATATATATATCCCGCAGATTTGTATTGATAACATGGAGATAAATCTAAATTTTTTCAGCTAAGAAGCGCTTATGCTATCGCTAAGTTAAGAAAGACTGGGTATTCAAAGAATAGTTTCTACATAGAAGCACTAGAGTTGTACAAAGAGGTATTTACTTATACCCTTTGATTGTGATTCTTACGGTGAATGTTTTACATATTATCATGAGTCAGCTACACGGTTTTACTTCAGATTAACATTCTGATGGCCAATGGTGACAAGAAGACGATAAGGAAAAACGTTACTGAAATTATGTATTCTGTAAGCTATCCAACAAAGTGATTATTGTTTTTTTTTGGTACTAACATTGATTTTGGTTTGTTTTTAATGTAGGCACTGAAGAACGAAATTAAACAAAGAGAAGCTATTTGGGATCGTGTTCACTGGGAAATGATTGAGCCGGTCGTCAAGATCCGAACTTTACAAGCTCGACTGGCAAGTTCTTTACATTGTGTGAATTCTGTTTATACATTGAGCTAGTGGATTTTCAAAATCAAACTATTTTTGGTCCTCTGACAAACTTCTCAGATTGGCATTGACCGGACGGACCTTAAGAAAGCATTCATACAACTGACACTCGAGTTTTTGACAAAGCAGGTCAGTGTTATTTTAAGTCACCGATTGGTTTCTAGTGCCTTTGAATCTGAACTGAGTTCTTGAGTTCATTTCTATCTTCAGAAATTTGAAGCATACGATTTGAAAGGCAATGTAGTAGCTGGAGACAAGAACAAAGAGGTAAAGTAAACTTGAACCATTTCCTTCTCTTATCTCATTTTGTGATATGCATCAGGAGGATTTATTGTTGTTTCTAGACCGCAACCAAGTGGCAATACTGTAAACTAGAAATTCAAATGCAATAGATTCAAGTTACTGGTTGTTGATGGAAAGTTGCACAAGAACCGATTGGAAATCAAAGAAGTGTTCTTTACTGGTAAATTACATGTTGTTGCTTCTGCAGGTGCTTGTACGTGACATCTGGGTCTTTGAGAAGTCTCTGTTCCATACAGGAGCTTACTGGCGGCTCTGTGGACGGATTAAATTATGAAGTTTTGCAACATTGTGGACAAAGAGTGTCATCAATTTCCGACAAAGAATAAAATCCAACCTCTCCTCTGAATTTTCCTCAGTCAGTATTCTCTTTTACAATTGGCTTTCTTCTATATTTCTTTTGACGTTTGGGCTGAATGTTAGTCCCTAGAGAAGCCTACTATGTTATTTTTCGTGGTAAGTCATCGATAAGAGCACAAGATCAGAAAAATGGCAATATGTTTTGACTTTTGAGTAGTCTCTTTGTAAACCTCATTGGAACCAGTTTTATTCTTTTCTAGTTCACTAACAGAGAATGTTTTGTTACTCCTATCACTTTATTTGAATTCTTCTAGTTTGGAAGTTATTGGTGGATTCTTGATGATTCCCCATCATCTTTTTTTCTTCAACTCGTTTTTGGCCACATTACACTACTTAGAAATTCTTAGTTTATATCCCAAACACAAGTAGGCCCCTGCTGCATCAGATAAGAAGGCAAATTCCAACATACTACTACAAATTACCAAGGCTCACCTAACTCATCAATTCAGAAAAACAAACGTTGCCAAAATAATATTTCTTTAATAGATGCTGGTGAACAAAAAAAAACTTTGAATTTTGTTTCGATTAATTACTCTAAATTGGACAGCGTCTGTTCAAAGAGCATCTCTAACGTGATTGAGCATCTACATTTTTTTTACAGTTTTTTTCACTAATTCCAACTACCAAAAAATAGTTTCTAATTTGATTCAGATCTCACATATCAAAACTATTTATATATTTATTTTTTTTGTCACAATTTTATATATTTATTTTTACCAGGGAAAAACCTATAATTATATGCGAATAGTATATTTTTTTTATTTTTTAAAACAAGTCGTAGTGATCTTTGTTTGACTGACATCTTTGGAGATATGTGAATGCGATGGTGATATTGCAAATGCCTTTTTAGATTGGAAATGGGCAGTGGCTGCTCATCTCTCTCTTACTCTTCTTCTTCCTCCACTTGCTTTGCCACTGCTTTCTCTCTTTCTTCTTCTTCTTCGGTTAATCCCATTCCAAGAAGCTTCCTTTTTCATATCCCCGATTCTTCGTTAACCCATTTTCAGAATCGTAGAAATCTATCGACCCAATTGAGAAATCAGGCACCTTTGAGATCCCTTGAGATGGATTCACAGAAACCCATGTTCGATGTTGAACAATTTGACGATGAGCTTGTTCAGAAGCTGGTTTTCGATGCTCTCGTTTGGTCTTCCCTTCACGGACTCGTCGTCGGTGACAAAACTTATCAGGTCACTCTCTTTTTCATGTTCCAATCAGTCATTTGTATGAATCACTTGTTAGGGATGATAGAGAATGGGAATGTGCTTTTATAGAATTGAGAGTTGGAATTTTGATTTTGTTGAATGGTGAATATTTGCTTACAGAAATCAGGAAAAGTTCCAGGGGTTGGGATGATGCACGCTCCGATTGCGTTGTTACCGACGCCATTCCCTGAATCATACTGGAAGCAAGCTTGTGATGTTGCTCCCATTTTCAATGAATTGGTTGATCGTGTTAGCTTGGATGGGAAATTCATACAGGATAGTCTCTCCAGGTATCAGAATCTTCCTGCTCTGCGTTAAGTCAGCTGTTTCGCATATCTAGTCTAATAACAACTATGTCTCTATGTTGTAGAACGAAAAAAGTCGACGTCTTTACGTCTAGACTTCTTGATATTCACTCCAAGATGCTAGAAAGCAATAAGAAAGAGGTCTTTTTGTTTACGTTATCGCGGTTTCATGTTTATCTCGATTCTCTAAATCAGGATCTCATTCATTTTGGCTGTGTTTGTGTTTACAGGACATACGTTTGGGATTACACCGCTCAGATTATATGCTTGACGAAGAAACAAATTCGCTTCTTCAGATAGAGATGAACACTATCTCGTCTTCTTTTTCAGGCCTTGGTCGTCTTGTTAGCGAACTACATCAGTACGCGCAACCATACACACCATCTGTTTGGCTCTCTTTTATTGCTTTATACAGCGAAATTTTAGCTAAAAGTTTCATTTGTTCACCTTGTTTGCAGGTCATTGCTTCTATCTTATGGGGATCATCTTGGGCTTGACCCTGAACGTGTACCCAAAAATGCATCCACGAGCCAATTTGCTGATGCAATGGCTAAAGCTTGGTTGGAGTACAATAACCCAAGGTTAGCCTTAGGCCTTAGCCAAAGAAATCAACAACCTAATTTTCTGTTTAAAGATAGAACTTTTCTTTGTTTCAGAGCGGTAGTCATGATAATTGTGCAGCCAGAAGAACGCAACATGTACGATCAACATTGGCAAAGCAGCGTATTGAGAGAAAAATATCCTCTTTTAGTCTTGTTTTTCTGGGGCTCCATATCAACTCTTCTTATTCTATATGTTGTACAAAAACAGAGTTCTTCCTTAGCTTCAAAACACGCACAATATTGTAACTATCAGGAAGAGTCTAGCAGAAGTTGAAAATGAAGGGCGTGTACACGAAGACGGAACTCTTACTGTGTAAGTTATTGTTTGCATTGCGGTTTTGGAGACCCTTTTTTCCGTGAAAGCTTTGTTAAGACTTTTTGTTGTTGCAGTGGCGGCCAAGCAGTCGCAGTGGTTTATTTCAGATCAGGGTACACTCCTGCTGATTACCCGTCTGAATCAGTATGTAACTGTCTCTTTTCCAATATTGTGATTTGATTCTTGAGAAAATTTCTGAATCATATTGTCATTTGAAGGAATGGAATGCTAGATTGCTTATAGAGCAGTCCTCAGCGGTCAAATGCCCGTCTATAGCTTATCATTTAACTGGCACCAAGAAAATCCAGCAAGAACTCGCAAAACCAGGTGTTCTCGAGAGGTACATGGATTGCCACTTGTCTTGCAGAGATGTCGAAACTGAATAGCTGTTTCCAATTTCTCTAATGTCTTTTTTTTTTTTCACTTTGAAATTTCATGGTAAACAGGTTTGTGGACAACAAAGAGGACATTGCTAAGCTGAGGAAATGCTTCGCTGGTCTTTGGAGCTTGGACGATCCAGAAATCGTCAAGAAAGCAATCGAAAAACCTGAGTTGTTCGTTATGAAGCCTCAGAGAGAAGGCGGAGGTTATAACCCGATTAAGTCCTCCGAGTCTTCTACTTGCTCGGTCATAGTCTAAGCTTGTTTTCTTGGATTCTTTCAGGAAACAACATCTACGGGGATGATGTGAGGGAAAATCTCCTGAGACTGCAGAGAGAAGGAGAGGATGAAAATGCTGCATATATCCTAATGCAGAGGATATTCCCAAAGGTCTCAAACATGTTCTTGGTGCGAGAAGGTGTTTACCATAAAGATCAAGCTATATCAGAACTCGGGGTCTATGGTGCTTACCTCAGGTATAAAGTAGTAAGAATAAGAAGTAGTTGGTATGCTTCATTCGTTCTCTTCTTAATATTTGATTAAATGAAATGTGTAGGAACAAAGAGAGAGTTATAATAAACGAGCAGAGCGGTTATCTGATGCGTACAAAGGTCTCGTCATCAGATGAAGGTGGTGTTGCAGCTGGTTTTGCTGTCTTGGACAGCATTTATTTGAATTGAGATTGACCATATTCACAATCCTCCTGATTAATGTTTCTGCTGCTTTGTTACTATCTTTTTTTCTTCTGCTTGCTTGTTAAACGAAGATCTATAAGACCAGAGAAAGCTCTTTACAATTCTTCGATCAATAATGAAATGCATTCTTACGAAACATGAAAAGGATCAGATCAATCATGGAATATGGGGTATATGGTTTCAAGAAACATATCGTAGTCCTCAATTTTCATGTTATTTAAGTGACTAACAAAAGGTTTGCATGTAGATAAAAAAGCAATGACACATACTGAATAGACAAACTGGCACATATACGAATATGTGATCGTATATAAGCCAAGATATACGGTTATAAATCTGTGTATCAAAAGTGATGGCACAAGCTTGGACTATCAAAATTTAGTTTCCCATTAATTAAACGGAGATAAAAAAACGGTTAAGAAACAGTAGCTAAATACATTTTTCTTCAAATTGGAGCTAAAATTTAGTTTTCTAGTTTCACTAAATACATTTGATTGATCATATATACAACTCTTACACCTGGATTCTTCATCAATATTTTCAAGGCATGATGAATTTAAAAAATTTCTTATGATTTAAAACTCTATTAATTGCTTAAAAGTTTGTCGATGCTTAACTTTAAGTTAGTAATGTTTTTGGTATTCTCCTTGCATAGTGAAAATAACATACGAGATAGAGCTAACTTTGAATTATGGTTGGGCTAACTTTGAATTAAGTACAAAAAAGGGAAAACGCAATTTTCTAGTTTTAAAGATGATGAATTAAAAAAAAAAAAATCCTGACTATCGATTTGTTAAAACCAGAATAACTAACAATACTAATAGCTCATGAATTTCATTAAAATTTGTTTCCTATTATAATGTATATATTTACCTGAAATTACTATATGCTAACCATGATCTATCGACCACATATGCAGCATCAATAAGTCGTTATTCAAACTTTCTTCAATGTGGTGCTTAGAATAGACCATACGAACATATCTTGATATACATTCGCAAATAAATATATATTAAGGAACATCCGTAAATCCGATACCTCTCCGTTTCGTGGGAAATATAGCAAACAAGAAGCCCGCCACTGTCCCCACCATAACCCCAAAATACCTAATCGAAATAACCATAATACCACCCCAATTGTCGCCGTCGTCCTCCGAGAGCAAACACCTCCGGAAATCAGAACTCTCTACGGCTAATGCCAAGAACACGATCACCGACACAAAAGCATGTGCAAAATCCACAAAACTAAGCTTGTATCTCCGTTTCTTGTCGACCGTTAAGCCGGATTCAGGATCATAACCTTCTCCCGGATAGTCGTTGAGGATGTAGAGACCCTTAGTGGTGGCTATTCCGTAGTAAATGTGGCCATCTTCTCCCACGAAAGAGTCGGTGAATGAGGAGAAGAAGCATGCGACAGCGCAAGAGGAGATGAGGGAAATGGTGAGGAGTTTATTGGCAAATTTATCGGTGCACTCGCCGCCATTAGAGAAAGACGGGATGAGGGTTTCGAAAATGAGGGCAGTTCCGGTCGGCAAGAGGTTGCCGAAGTTTTCAGCCGGCGGTAGAGATCTAGTGAACGCGGCCGCCATTTCGTACTTTGGTCGGGAGAGGGAGAAGGTTTTTTTTTGGTATGAAAGAGTGCTTTTGTATGTCCGGCCGGCCTTCTATATGTAATGCATGCATGGGTGGGGATACAATTAATGCGTCTTTATAAGGAATCTAGTTTTGTTTGGTATCCAAAAATGTAATAATATACATAAACATTTCTAACGGGAAAGTTGATTTGGACGTAATTTTCTATAATGTGCTATATATTTTTAATTACAGTGGTCGTTGAAATTGTGGTTAATTAGCGTGAATGATAATATCAACATCATTTGTAATAAAATATGAAGAAACAAAAACTTAAAATGATGTGATATACAAAACACAAAAAGTGTATATGCACGGTATAGAAATGATTTAAACTAAGCTTTTTTTTTATTTGCGTAGAATAATAAAAAAATAATTTAAATGAAATTGTTATGGTTTAGTTCTATCTAAATAAGACACTTTTTGGAACATTAGACCTCAAAGTGTCTAAAAATAATTTTAATTTAACCAAAAGTTAGTTTAGACACTCTTCTCAAAGATCTCCAATACACATGCTCTAATTTGGCCGATGATACCACAATTTTTTACCTATCCGTTCTAAATGATCTAAAGCTATAAATGATCTAGACGAATGTGTTATCAATATCATCATCTATATACAAGATGTGTTTATAACAGAAATAAAAAACAATTACAATGTTGATGTTCACTAAATATTTTTGTATTCGGATTCATATTAGAGTATGGATGTGTAATATAATGGAAATCTTCCAAATAAGACCGGTTTCAATTTGTGTCGTGCACAGGAAAACTTGATATGTTTAGAATAACCAATGACTACTGAAAATATACCGGAAATGAAATTGAATGTTCAGCGTTCAGTTATTGGCCTATCTAGCTTTGTTTAGGAGTGGAAACAAACAAACGGCGACACGATCATGTTGTGTCACTCATGGAAAAAAACATTTCTTTTTTTTTTCTGAGAAAAGGAAAAAAAATCTGTATATAAATGCATTTTTAAAGCATAGATCGTGACGAATAAATGTTCGCATGTTTCAGGTAAAAACAAAAAATCATAGAAAGAAATAGGTTTACGTAATAATTGGACAATGTGCATGTTCTATGAAAATGAGTCCATTAAGATATATCTTGCACGGTTACACCTAACTACTCTCGGTGACTTCATCGTAAAAATATACTTACTTTATAAATATACTTCCTATGTTTCGTATTTCTTTGATGTATAAGATATTTGTACATAGATTAAGAAATTATTAATTTTTTTATTTTTCTTCTCATCAACTCTAAAACAATTCAGTCAATATTATAAAAAAAATTGCAGAATTCAAACAGTAAAAAACAATAAAAACATAATTAATTTTGTATGAAAACATGAAAATTTTGAAAGAAAAAAAAATCTCTAAACATCAATCATAATGAAACGGAGAAAATATCAAAACATTATCCCCAATGTCATTTTATCACATGTCTAGTACTAGTGATCCAAGAAGAAATCTACATAACCTGACAAAAAAAACGTTTTATTATGTCTATTAGAAAATACGGTAAATGGATATTCTACGGTCACGCTCATTTCGGAAGATAGTCAATAAATGGTATAAATTGAGTTATGGGTCGTATTTAAGTATTTAACGCATGGCCCCGTGCTCAAAGGAATATTAATCCTGGAACCGAATCACTTCCCACTACTAAAGATGAACCGAATCAACAAATAATTTTGTTTTTAAGAGATCTCTGGGGCTTATATGTACAACCAAATGTTAGCTATTAACCTGCGCGGACGTAAAAATTGTCGAATAAAACTACACATGAGCAATAGGTCTGAGCACATATACTTGTTACATGTCTTTTACTCGTTATCCGGCTCGCATCCGTCTCGAAAAATAGGATATCCATGACTTCCGAGTCGGGTAAAGGATACTATAATTTTATTACCCCGAATAAGAGTAGAGTATCGGGTATCATATTTTTATTAACTACCCGTCTCGGTACCCGTCTTCTTATCCATCATGTTACTCGATTTGTTATCTGGCTTGTAAATACATTTGTTTTATATCACTAATATTTGATCAATTTAATTATAGTCCTATGCCCAGCCCTAATCAGCATGCATAATGCATAGTATTCCACTAATGAGATGTCACATTTATTAAATACTCCCTCTGTTTGTTAAATGATGTTTTATGATTTATTTTTTGTTCACAAATAAGTGATGTTCTCACTTACCAATACATAATTAATTGACTTTTTAGTATTTTTTACTCTTGAAATTCTGCAAATTGAATTTTTATTGATTGAAATGTCTTGGATTACGTTTTATTTCAAAAAACAAGATAAATTTAATGATTTCGTAATAAGAGTGTAGAAACCTAAAACATCAGTTAAAAACAAACAGAGGAAGTAATATTTATTTGTTCTACGAATATACGACATTTATGAGGATTTTCAGCAGCCTAGGTTTTAGATTAATTAATTAATCAACTTTTATTATAACCTAGTTATTATTTAAGACTCCATCAGTTAGGGTATCAATATCTTCCTAAGAAAATACAAATTATGTAAATGATGTTGAAACCTACATTTTACATTTGTACTCTTAGTAATAAAATACAAATGAACATTAGGCATGTTTTACGTAACGGAAAGATATAAAAAGAATTTTACTAAGTTGTTGGTGGTCTAGTGTCTTAAGATTTAAAAATTAGTTTCAAGATTAGTAGTTCAACTTTACTTGGAAAGGGTGATTTATGCCTTAAATGTGATATCATCAATGGTTGGCCCAGACACCGAGGAGATTATGGATAAAAGATCCGGAACTCCACCGGATATATATATAAACAAACAGAAATTTGTAATTACGGTATCAACAAACAGTAACAATTTGGTTTTTGTGTAGATGAGCATAACATCAGAAACCGATTTTTACAATTGTACATACTTAAACTAAAAAAAATAAAGCTTTCAATCTATATATGATTGATTTCGTCGGGCTGACGAGTGAGTGAAACTTGTAATTCTTCAAGTGATAATCCTTTCGTTTCCGGAACGAGCAACCAAATGAAAATCAGCGCTGCTCCTCCAATAGCTCCGAATATGAAAAATGTTCCTATTACATTAATAAAAGTTAGATAAGAGATACCCTCTCTTGAATTCAATTTAAACAAACGAAAAAGGACAAAGAACAAAAACAATACCTTGAGTGCTCCACTGGAACAGAAAATTGAAAGCGTAAAGGACGATCGAACTACTTGACCATGAGGCCAACGTAACTAAACTCCCTGCTGTTACTTTTATATTCATTGGAAATATCTGCACACACCAACAAATCATCAATATATAACTCAATATATAATTTTTTAAATTACTGTTTTCTGCGTCGAGAATAAAAGTTTGAGCTAATTTATTTACCTCTGACATAATTACCCAAGGGAGGCCTCCCAAGCCTATTGCATAAGTTCCAATATACAGCTGCCAATTAAAAAATAATCATTTTTTTTATTATTTTACGTTTTATTTGTAAAGGGACCAAACATATGTATTAAAAAGATAGTGTGGAAGTATATATCGAATGTTATACCGTAACACATATAAAGGTAAGAACTGGAGTTAGTTCCGAGAGCAATTGCATTTTCTGCTCATACCAAATGTACAAAATATTGGTAAATAAATGTGTCAGGTTAACAATAGAATAAATAACAATAAAGAAATATAATTCTTTTTTTTCTTAGAAAGAAACGTAAAATAACCTGTAATGTGAAGGAAGCCCCAAGAAGTAAGCAAGTTATGCTCATCCCAGACGCAGAAGTCTATAATATCCGAGTTGTAATTAATATTAAAAAACTAGTATGTATATATTTTTTTAACATCATTACTGTGTAACTGAAAAATAATATAAAAAAATGTACTCACCAACAAGAGAGGTCGCCGGCCCCACTTATCGACAAGTATGAGACCAATCATGGCTTTTGGTATCTGCAAATAGCCACAGATATCATTCAATGCTAACAGAAGTACAGTGGTTAAATAAGTTAACAATTAATGAATTTCAATTACTATATAGTTTGACGTTATAGCGTGGCATCCATATATCTAAACAAAAGTTTCACACACAAAATGTATATACCATGAAGAGGCCTAGCATCGTCGATCCAATGGCCACCGAAAACCCTATTTCATCCCAAAACAAAATATCATAAGCAGATTAAGTAAAAAATAAAAAGAGAACTCGTGTTAAATAAGTATTTAACGAGAGAATGGCATCAATATGCAACATTAATAACAAACAAATTGAGTAGTAGAAGAAAAATACAAGTAAAAAAACACTAGTCTCACAAAACCGAAAATCATATGCATATATTATTGTCTATTGTAAGTTGGTGTGTGCATAAATTGTTACTGATGACATATTTTTAATAGACAAGGTAGTAAAAGTTAATCGTACCAGCTTTTCTAAAAATGGTACTTGCATAAGCTATTACAGCAGCACTTCCTGAGAATTGTTGTATCAACATTAGCCCGATTCCAACCTGAGAATTTTTTTTTTAGTTTTTTAAATTGATTGCTTGCTTGAATAAATATGAAAAGCAAATATCCTGGAAATTAATTTATTTACTCATTATTTATTAACATATATTTCACTATACCACGAGAGTGTATCTGTACTTCCTCTGGAACAAATCACAAAAACTCGACTTTGAATCATTTTCCACCATTTTGGTCATAACCTGAAAACAAAACCATCCAGACTTTACATTTTATTTTTGTGATGGAATGAATATACATTACATATAAATCTATCAAATAAAACTCACTAGAATTTCTGAGGCTTCACGTGAAATATTAGCATCTCTCCCTCTAAGCCGACGCAGTGAATTTTCTAGTTCTTTATCCGTACCAACTTTTGCCTACGACATTGCACTAGTTTAGCTTTATTTTTATATCTACTCATGGTTAATAAATTATGTAATATGTTTTCTTGTAAAAAAAAAAAAAAATGGACCAACCAGCCATCTTGGAGACTCTGGTACAAAGAATAACCCGATTAATTGAATGAAGCATGGCAAAGCACCTAAACAACGAAAATATCAAAATTTTATCAGTTAATTCGTACAGTCTTGTAGTATAACAACTGAAAATTTCCACGTTTTTCTACTGATTAATCATTTACTTCCTTATTTAAACTTAAAACATCTCATTTACGTTGATAATGAAACAATAGTTTACCTAATAGAGCCAACGTCCTCCAAGAGATAAAATTCCCAAAAAAATAAACCATGGCGAGTCCAGAGTTTTGAAGAAGCTAATAACCAATCACACGAGAAAAAAAAAGGTCAACACTCACGAGAAAGCTAACACCGACGTATAATATAAAATATCATCTAGCTCCGGATCAGGGGCGGATCCTAAATTATATTTCATAGAGGGCAAAATATACAAAAAAAAAAAAAAGGCATAATTTTTTTTTGAGCTAAAATACACCACCAAAAATCTAATCATAGGGTGCAATTGCACCCCCTCCTAACAGGCTGGCTCCGCCCATGCTCCGGATATTAATATGGATTCCACGTTGAGATTTTCCGATTATAATACAGTTTTCATATATATGATGATGGGTATTATGGATTAGAATCAAGCTCAGTTTGAGTTTCTATATATTTGGTTTTAATTTGGGTTTGCAAAACTGTACAGCTTACTTTGATGTGGCTTTAGTTTGGCTTATCGTATGATTTTTTTTTAATTATAATTAATCTATGTGATCATGTATAGTTTGATACGGTTTGGTTTAGTGACAGGTTAAGTATACCATATGTTCCAGCTACCAAATAATTTTTTTTCCCTCTTCTTCTGTAATTTACACACCCATTCAAAAATATGAATCCAAATTTTTGATATGGATGTGGCACTGACAAACCAATAGATGACAAATGTAGTAACCAAAATGAATACTTATAAATGATGATCCGATAAATTACTCTAATCGGAACTGTCATCCACTAGAACAACTTAGTTTTTGACTTTTTGTACACGTAATTCTGATTATATTAATTTAATTTTTGGAAAATTGGGTACAATAACCATGAAAAAAACAATAACTTTAAAACTAGCAAATTAACCTAAATCTAAGGGTTCATAATTAGCCATATGCCACATTTTGTTACTTCCTCAATTATTAAATTTTTCTTTGCTACTTAGCAAATTGACCCTTAATTTTTTGAATACTTTTAACAAACAAAGAAAAATTCTGCCTATATGAAGAAATCTATATGATTTCTTTTTGGGGGTTTTGGTAATTAAGGTAGTAACAATACTTGCACAGTTTTAGTGAAATACTATATATATATATATATATATATATATATATATATTAAATATCCACAATTGGATTAGTTTTTTGGTTCAGTTTTAGGCTTTTAGCTTAATGTGATATATACTATGCGGAGAGCACATATTAACCCTCACAATTGGATTATTCATTTTGTTAAGGTTTAGAATAATTTGATGATATCGGGGAGAATTCTATTTTGCCAAAAAATAAAATAAAATAGATTGGCTGGTTTGTTTGTCGTTTTTATCATGCTTAATTATTTATTTAGTTTTAACGAAAATATTACCTGGTTTGAAAAGGTAAATGTACCACGGACATGTTTTGGTGCAATTTCTGCTATATAGACTGGTACCTGTTCGGCAAATAGCATCATAAACTTGTTCAAAAACAAATGTATATAAATGATAAAATAAAACTTCGTAAGTTGATATTAAATATGATAGTAAATATTAAAAAATATTTGGGAGTTAGTAAGCTAATTACCACATAGCTTATCAAGCCGAGTCCCATCCCTGAGAATATTCTTCCGATGTCCAGCCACATCGCATCCTTTTGTGTTCAGATATAAATAACCATTAATTGTTGAGTACCATAATTATCTTCAAAAAACTTGTTATTGAGTCAATTAATTAAAGACAGTAAAGCGAAAGCAAAATTGATTAATAGTGATCAGACAACATACTATTATAATTTTAATTTGATAATTCATTTAGCTGTTTTGGAAGACACAATTTTTGTTATAACACTTTTGTAGTATAATATTTGTTCTTTTGATGAAAGACTAACTTATCATGTAACGGTCTTGATAAAAGGTAAACTTTTTTTTGTTTTTTTAACAGCTTAATAAAATTGCTTATCCCAGATCAGATGATAAATAGTAAACTCAAAACTTGAATTCCTAAGCTCTAACTTATGATGTATTTAATAATTTGGACCCCCACACGAAACATTTCACTAGAGAAAAAAACACATTTCTTCCGTAATAGTTAAATGAATAGTAAAATCATCAAAACGTGTAAGAAAAAAAATAGACAAGTAATCATTTTACCTTTCAAATCTTATGATTATATACAAATACTCTTGTTAGTTTTCTAAGTAATCATATTTTTAAGGAAAAAATAAAGTATATGTTAGTTGCTATAATTAATGTAGTACCTTAGCGAAAGCGATGGATAGCCAACCAGTGATGCAAAGGATATCGGACACCCACATTGTCTTAAAACATGAAAAGCAAATATTATTATTTTGAGAAGTAAAAAATTATTATTATTTTTTTTTTTTTGAGAGAGAAAAGTAAAAATTGTTGTAAACTAAATCCAACTGTAATATTAAGATTATGAGAAGGTAAATTAGTTAAGTACTCCTCTTCTGCCGAGGACCATCGCCATTTTACCGCTGAACAGTGCACCGATTGCAGCTCCCAACGTGGACAAGGAACCAAACGCTGAAAACTGTAAAACCAATTTTCATAATCAATAAGTTGAGTATCTTTGTTTTAATGGAGATGAGATTAATTTGGCATCGAGGATAGAGACGTTAATACTATTTCAATGAAATAATATTGTCATATTGACAACTTCGTACAGCAGGAAATGTTATTTATGTATATTATACTGTATTCGTAGGGTTGTACGTCGTATGATTAGAACTTATCAACGAAATAAAAAACAAAAATGGAGGAGAACAAACTTACCAGCCAACTAAAGTAATCAATTTAATTGGTAAAACGACGATCTATCTTTTTCTTCATTAGAACTAATTGATTATTTTATTTTAATTTTTTAATGAATAAAGAAATACATTTTACACACAAAAATAAAGAAAAAAGAAATACGTTTTTCACTTACGCCTTACACAGTTTGCAAAACGTCAATATGTGTCACACACTACACGCTCTCTACTCTTTACATTATTCAAAAAAGAGAGACAGACACACATACTTGTGCGATAGAAAGATCTAAGTCCTTCATAATTCCTATCTCAGCACCTGAAGTATAACCGGTCTGCAAAAACAAGAAAAATTATAAAATTGAAAATATTATGAATAAAATTTTCTTTAAAAAAAAAAAAATTTAGTAGGATGGATTTGGGAAAGAAAACTGACAGCAACCCCAAAGGAGAAGGAGCCACAGACGGCGACGAAAGTGCTGAAGAGAACAGAAGCAGTAATACAACAATCTGAAGCGTCGTTTTGATCCTTGAGCTGTAAAAGGCCTTCTTCTATGCTTCTTTCTTCCTCCACCACCATCACAACACTCAGATTTTTATTTCTGATATAAACTGTGAAAGCTAAAGAGAGAGAAAGGAAAAGTGAGAGATAAAGAGAGAATGTGTTTTTATTTCTCAAATTAGGCTTGGTATATATAACGAGGGTGGTGGGTCAAAGGTATTGTCATCCTTTTTTTTTTAATTGTGTATTATCATTCTTATATCCAAACATCAATTTTGGAGTCAGATCTTATCTATTTTTGTTTTGTGTTTTTCTTTAATTTGGGAATTTAAAATTTCCAAAAGAAAATATTACAATTTTTTCTATGTTTTTCTGTGATTTCTTTTACTATAAACGTATAAACTAAAAAGTAATACTTATGAAAAACATTTTCTCGTTCATGCACAAATCATTTTACTAGTGATGAGCTTATCAAGAACATTTTTTTTTTAAAGTAAAGTTCATCACTGTCCACACGTCAAGATCAAACAACACCAAAGCGGATATGCTTGCTAAGAGAGTATGAATGTTAACGACATGAAACTATTTATGTAGACTTTGTTTTTTCGGTTTGGACCACCGTACCGTTATAAATTTATATAGTTGTTGAAAAAAAGAAAAACCATTTTTTCGTATATCTCGTTTAAAGGTGGTGACCAGTAAAAACAGTTTATGTACATTTTAGCTACAAATTACTGTACTTCAGGCATAATTCGTATCTTTAACGGAAGAACAACAAGATCGATTTTATTATTTTTATGAATACGAGTGATTTCATATCTTTCAGATTTGTGTAGTTGCTTTTGCCAGTCATTTTGGTTGGATCTTTCTTCTGTCCTTTTTTTTTCTTCATAAAAAAATTAAAAGAAATACTATTTGTTATGTCTTGATTCAATGAATCTGCTGGTCCGTAAGTATGGAGCTCTTTGGCACACACTGCAAGAAGTCGAAAGTAAAGTTATACCAATCATGTCCACACTGCAAATGGAGCTCTTTGTCTGCAGCTATTAATTTATTTAAGTGGTGTTTTTAGCGTGTTGAAGAAATCAGTTGTGAAAAAATAATTCATATATTATTATTATTCTAATTAAAAGTAGCTTGTGAAGCGTTATCATTTTTTCTTAATTTCTTACTATTAAAATTAGCATGGGGTCCTAGGCCAATGGCTTAAAAATAAGAGTCAATTAGATAAATGACCAAAAAAAAACCCACATAATTAGGTGAATGACTAAAGTTTTTCTAAAATTGGGTAGATAACTAAGTTACTATTTCATTTTGATGATGTTATTACCCTTTGCCCCCTATACAAATCTAGTAAAATAAGGTCCAAAAATCACAAATCTGGACAAATCTAGATAACTAATCTCACTCGAACGGAATCTTCTTCTTAGATTTCTTCAACGGAGCTTTTCCAGTCCACGGTCGAGGCATCGTCGGAGGAGCGAACGGCATAAACGCCGGTTCTCGGATTCCAACCGGTTTAGCTTTCGGTGTTTCGGAGTAGCTGAATTGAAACTCGAAAGGAGCACCGGGAAGTTGGTAAGAGACGCCGGAATCTCCGATTACGATTATGCGGTCTCTGTCGGAAGAGATGACTCCTTCTTTCACCGGCTTGTAGTATCTGGTATTCCGATGAGGAAGCTTTAAGGTGGGATTCGATTGTGGTTTTGATTGTGTATTGTCGGTTCTCGGATTACGATTTCGACGGAATTGTGAGTATTTGGGAATCGGAATCGGAGGAGATGGCCGGAATGTTCCGCCGGATGCATCCGCCATTGGAGATGTTGAAGGTAGAGAAGTGAAGAGATTAATATCTGGTAGTGATGATACAACCGTCATCGATAATGAATCAACCAAAGAGTAAACAAACTCAAGGATAATAATAAGATTTCCATTTGTATTTACTCTGACACAAAACTGATATATGCAGGCTACAAATATAGCTTACCATAGAGTTTCAATCGTGAATTAGAAAATTGTACAGTGTTTGAAATAGTGCTTGGCTATTTCGCCAATTACTCACTTATTCCTTGCTCAGTCCCAATTATTCTAAAAATAATGAGGCAAGCACAACCCTAATGATATCATTTCTTAATAAAGAATGCGATTGGTGATACAAAGGAACACCACAAATTATTCTTGGGCCACCACGAAAATAAATAAAAAAGGGAAGAAAATTTTCCACCTCTATTTACAAGAGGAAAATTTTCTTTAAAACAAAATAATAAACTACTTGAGTAACAAAAAAACTGATTATTTTTTATGTAGGTTAAAAGCAAACCAGTAGAGAAATCACCAAAAATAATTTTTTTTGGTGTAAAAAAGTTTACATGATTGATGTTGGGACCAGAACATTGTGGGTCGGATTGGAGAGTGCTATCAAACTCTCACTGGTGACGTGCTCTACTGATCTCTTGCATCTTTCATTTTGTCAAAGTTTGTAGTGATTTATTATTATTATTATTTCCTGTGGGAAGTGATTAGTTAACGCAAAAAAAATCTCTCCTAATATTCTCCGATCTTTGGATGAGCTTTTATTACGGAATTGGTTGCTAGCTCGTATTGAAACTGATAAACATAATGATGTAGTTTGATATAGGGTTTTTAATGAAAAAATTCCTCAACTATTGTTTAATCTATCTTAAACCCCTTAACTAAATCAATAATGTAAAAACTTCTACTAAACGATTTTAATAAATAAACTTCTCAACTAAAAGTTTATTAGAAAAAAAAAATCAACTATACTATAAGATTTTAATAAATAAACTTTTCAACTAAAAGTTTATTAGAAAAAAAAAAAATCAAGTAAAGTTTCATGAATGATTTAACTCCTCCTTCCGAACGAAAGTCAAAATACTAAACAACTGCCTTTAAATCGATATACGTAAGCATTGATTGATTGTTTCTAATTTTTAATTGATTATACAGTGTTTCCAATGTTATTTTAAACCAAAATAGTACAACCAAACCAACTCCCCCTGGAATGATCAAATGTCATCTTGTAGTTCTCGTTCCAGACGCATTCTAATATTATGTACATATTTCATGAACATAATTGTAAAAGCCTTTTCAATAAAATCTATTAATTGTAAGGTTTATTCATGGAATTTCAATTGATTATATTGTATTTTCAATGTTTTTTTGAATAAAAATATAGGTGAATTAGGAAAATAGGCAATTTTTCAAAAGTTATTTGAAGAATGAGAATATCACTATTTATAATTTGTAAAATAGGCAATTTTTCACTATTACACTATTTATAAATTTTAAAATAGGAAACTATCTCCTATTCATGGTGGATGATAGATAGAGGACACTATTTGCGTCGGATATTATTCACGGTTCACGATTTATGGTGGATACGGTTGACACTATTTATGGTAGATGGTGGATACTATTCACTGTGGATGGTATATACTATTCACAATTTACGACAAACACTATTCATGGGCGGTCACGATTCATGGTGGACATTGTTCATGGTGGACACTGTACATAATAGACACTATTCACGGTGGATGGTTAACATTAGTCACGAAAAACTATATATTTTTACAACTAATACTATTCATAACAAACACTATTCACGATGGATGCTTGACACTATTCATGACATACACTATTCACGGTGGATGGTTGACACTATTCACGACATATAGTATTCACGTTTCATGGTGGATACTGTTCATGAGGGACATTATTCACGGTTTACAACAAACACTTTCATGACCAAAACAAAAAACAAACAAACAAACAATATTCACGAGGCGGTCACTATTAACAATTTATGGTGAATACACTGATCACGATGAATAATATTCAAATTTACAAATTGCTCGTGGTAGCACTATTCACAAAGGTCACTATTCACGCGTGAACAGTGAATAATTTGTTCACCATCCACCACTGTGAATTATGAGTATCTACTATCCTCTGTGAATAGTGCATTAGAAAGGTTTGTATTAGTGTAATAGTGAAATATGCATATTTCATCAATTAGAAATAGTGTATTACCCGTTTGACACAACAATTTAGCAAAAGTTGCCTCTTTGGCCAATTTTTCCTAAAAATATTGCGTCATCTAATGTTTTAATACAATATACAATTCATTTTTCAACAAACCATACCTCATATCATCAATTTAATAACAGTTGTTTCGTATTTTGACATGACTGTAGAAAGAAAATTTTATCATTAACGGAACTTTATTTCATGGGTTTTTCCATTAAGCTATTTAGTTGAGGGATTTATTTATTAAAGTCTTAGTTTAGGGTTTTTTTATTAATAATATTGTTGAAGGGTTTAAAAAGGATCAAACAATATTTGAGGGGTTTTCTCGCTAAAAACCCTTTGACATATTAATAAGGGGATGTTAACGCAAAAAAAGAAAGAAAGAGAAAGAATTTTTTTTTTTTTTTGGGTCCATTTCCAAAGAGATCGAAAAATAAAACAAAATAGATTGGGTCATTGACTTTTGACAATAGTTCATGATTTTCTTCAGGAGTAATTAAGGCATTCTACTTTTTTTTTTTTTATGCATTCTATTTAATTGTCTAAAAGTCCAATCTATTTATTTAGTTTTGATTATTAATTAATGTAGTTAGTAGTTTCATATTTGAAGCAATCTATTTAAGGGAGACACTTACGGATTTATTGTCAGATAAGTTGTTGGATTCTAACTAGTTGTTGTCAATAAGATCTAAGCATGTTTTATCTATTCAGGGCGAACAATAAATCAATAAAGAACAGTACAACACAACTAAGTTTTCTATAGAGAAAACATGCTTAGAAATATTTGATATTTAGAACAAAAAAAAAAACCAAAAAAATATATATTTGAAATAACTGATTTTCTTTCATATGCACGAATTTTGGGACAAACGTACAAGCTTCATTTTTTCAGAATGGGACAAATTAAATAAATCATGAAAGAGATTGCATAGACAAATTGTCACAAATAAGTAAATCGTTTTCGTGGTACCGGATTTGGCACCTTCTACCCAGACCCGAATTAGGATTGAACCGACTCGAATTCCCATCCGGAGGAGACGAGCTGGGTCTAGATTAACCAAGGAAGCCCATTGTGAAGACAAAAAGCCCATCCTATCTAAGTTCGCCGACCTCGAGATACTTGGAGAAGAAGTAGAGAATATATAAGAATATTGTGTAAATCTACTTAGTTATGATACTTTCCTTACATTTCTAGGGTTTATTCTCTACGATCATTGTAGTATAAATATGTAATCCATTTCGCCCGAATAGGCATCCGCAACTCTCTCGAATAATACACATTCTTGGAAACACTCTTTATTTTCTTAAGATTTTCTTATTATCTTGCCCTTAAATCTAAAACCCTACTTGTATGAAGAGATCGAGTTCGTTTGCATGAACCCGATACCTTCAATTGGCGCCCACCGTGGGGATATAGATTTGTTGGGCGCATAAGAAAAAGCTATTCACGAAACAATCCTCGAAACGATGTCCGGCGTCGAAGAGCAAGAACAAGAAAACAACGCCGTAAACACGGAGAATACCGTGTATCAAGGCAACGACCATCCTGAAAACCGTGAAGAACTCGGCGAAACAACCAACCTGAACGGAATAAAAGACACGGAGCACCGGAGGGAAGAAACTTCGTCACCAAAAGAAAGGCTAGCTGCCACCGACGTCGACGTTTCCGCAATGCTCAAACATCTAATGGAGAAATACGACAAGCAAGTCATAGAGAACCAAAAGATAAGAGATCAAATCACTCTTTCGGTAAATCATCCCGAGGAGCAAACCTGAATCGCCGAACCAAGGGTTAACTCCGTAACCACCGCGAGGACGGTCGGTTGCAGCGGAACCTCTTCCCAAATAAGCAAACCCCGCTACACCTCCCCATTAGAAACTGGTTTAACACCTTCGCGACCCCGGAAACCGCAGATGACTCAAGGGATACCGAGATTGCCTCCATGAAAGAAACAATATGAACCATGAAGTCCATAATGCATCGCGTAGTTAGCTCGGCTCCTAAGCTTTACATGGTGCTGGAAGAAACAAGGCAGACCTCTTTCACGTCCCGAATTGGGAAACCCCGGTCAAACATCTCGCAAAGATTAAGATCGTCCCCTATGACGGATCGACCGACCCAGCTGAACATCTCATGACCTTCAATATCGCTATAGGCAGAGCACATTTCCCACCCGGTGAGAAGGAGGCTGACTACTGTCAGCTCTTTGTGGAGAATTTAAAAGATGACGCACTGGCGTGGTTCTCTCAGCTGGAGAGAAACTCTATTGATAATTTCCATCAGTTATCAACAGCTTTTTTGAAGCATTACTGCATGCATATCGAGAAGCGAGCTTCAACCGCGAGTCTATGGTCGTTAGCACAGAAGCAAGGAGAATCTCTTCGGTCATTTATGCGACGCTTCAAAATGATTGTATCCATGATGATCGTGCCAGATGAAGCGGCCATGGAAGCCTTCCAAAAGGAGCTCCTCTCGAAAACACTAACGGTAAACCGACCTGAAACCCTCGAGGATACCATGCACAAGGCATCCCGCTTCATCGAGCTTGAAGAAGACGAAGGGGTCGGGATCGAGCCGCAAAGCATACAACCCGACCAACCAGAGAGATCCAGCAACTGAAGTTGTGCGAGGAAGAATTTTCAAATCGCCGAGGAAGACAACGAGCCAGAATAAAAATCCGATAAAAAACCATTCGAAAAGGCGAGGTAGGAGACCCGAGGAGCTGGTGTGAATATCACCATAAGTACGGTCACACCACAACCCAGTGCCGCCACCTCCAGAACACGCTGCTGCTGGAGTACAAGGCAGCAAAACTCCCTATGATCGGACGTTATAAATGTGCCTAGAGATGTCAACATGGGTTGTAACCCGCAGGTCAGGCTTAAGTAAGACCGCAACGGGCCGGGCTTGGACATACCTATAAAACCCGTAACCCACGACAGGCCAACACATATGGGTTAAGAAAAAATTGGGACCGCCACGGGTTGGCCCAATTGGACACGGGTTAGCCCGCAGGTTAAGCATTGAAAAATAAAGTACATAAAAATTCATGTTTGGTTTGTTTTTAATTCTTTTTGCATATCTATTTCAATTATTATTTAGTATTTGAAGGAACATTTGAGATTGTTGACTTTCAATTTCAAGTTAAAGATTATGAATTAGTTTTGACAAAATGATTTTAAGTTTGATATTTTCATGTGTTATTGTTTTATTTGGTTTGAATTTTAATTACAAATTCCATTGATTTCTAATATATATATATATATGAAAAGATGTTGATACCGAGACATTAATAAAAAGCAAGAGAAGAGAGCTTGAGATGTTTTTTTTTTTTTTGCTAACAGGAAATACGATTGTAGCATTATAACTTTCATGTAATAATTTTTTTTCCATGTAATTCCATTAAATCATTCTATGCATCAACTATATGAATAATGACCATAATATATATGAGTAATGACCATAATATTTAAGTAATTTATATTTTTTGAGAAGTTAAATTACTTGATACAAAATATGAAAGTATCAATTTTTTTTTCTTTGTCATGGGATCTACTAAGACTAAGTTCTGCATTTTCTCAACTCGGTCGTGTATATTGGTCGAGTACTTTGAAAATATAAAGTCATATTTTTATATTACACTTAGCTATTTATGTTACGCATATATAATCTAAACCTCAAGAAAATCAAGTTCATCTCTTGATAATCAAACAAAAGTAAAGATTTATCAGTTTAACTAAAGTCTTCACATATTAACTAGATTTTTTACAACCATAACCCGCGGGTTAGACTGCTAACCCGATAATTCATGCGGACTGGGCTTGGCAATACTTTTAAAACCAGCAACCCGCTATGGGCTAACCCGTTTATTTTTAAAAAAAGTTGGGACCACCACGGTTTGGGCTACTTAGACGCGGGCTAGCCCGTTTGACATCTCTAAATATGCCGATACCAAATGAGCCGAGAAGGAAGAAGAGGCGCAATGCCATAAACCACCCAAAAGAAATTCCAACCCACCGAAACGAGATCGAGACAATCTCTATGGAGGCAAAAATAGTTGAGTACCCCGGAAACGCGTCAACATGATCATGGGCGGCTTAAAGGAGTGTAACGATTCAATAAGATCAATCCAGCAATATGACCGACTGGCCGAAACGTCATAACGCTGTCCGATTTTGGTAGACGAAGAGCTCACCGTAACATTCGATGAGCCTGATACCGAGGACCTAGATCGGCCTCACAACGATCCGTTAGTAATATAACTTATCATTAATGATTGCGAGGTCGAGAGGATTTTGATCGATACCGGTAGCTTGGTTGACTTGGTCTACAAAACAACGTTGAAGAAACTTGGGGTGGACGAAGACGATATCAAGTACTGCAATTGACCTCTAACGAGATTCGCAAACGATACGAAGACGACAGTTGGGACAATCAAACTCCCAGTTTATGTTGTGGGAAACGCACGAATGGTGAAGTTCGTGGTCATCGATACTCCCTCGGTATACAACACCATCTTGGGAACTTCTTGGCTATATGCTATGAAAACTGTAGCATCTACGTACCATTACTGTGTCAAGTTCCCTATCGCGGATGAAAGCTACACCATCAAAGGAAGTCAAAAGCAAGCTCCGCGTTGTTTCGTGATCGAAAAGAAAAGTAAGAATCAAGCCGAGCTCGCTCTCGACGAGACTAAGGAGGATGAACCCTTAGCTCGTGAGGAAAAGAAGGCAAGGAAGATCGCCAAGGACTTTCTCAAAGAGGTCGCTTACAAGAAAGTACGCCCGAGCCCTAGCAACATAGAAAGCCGAGCTAAGAAAAACAACACCGTTTCCCATTTCGGAAAAAAAACTACTACTCATGTATGAACTACGACTAATTTGATTTCCTTTAACAAGAGATACCTAGGCAACTTTGCACCAAAGTACAGTCACAAAAACCATTTAATAAAATTTCTCTTCGAAAGAAGATTTTATTGAATCCAAAAGCGTATTTAGATACACTTACTAAGATCGACGCGACCAGTTCGTTCATCTCTACGACCTAAACCGTAGCATTTTCTCACATCGTTACCCTGACCAGGTATCTGATATTTTACGTACTTCACGTTAAGTACAGTGCGGTATTCACCTCACTTTAAAATGAAAGCCGAACCTATTTTCACACTAAGTCTAAGTCCATTTAGGTAAAAAAAAAGCCGATTCTCCATCGCATACCTACGTGCTAACTTAGACTACTCTAACTATTTTAAGTGAAAATAACTTTACACTCAAGTATCTACCGAAAGAGAACATAAGTTCCTAAAACTCGGACTTAGCAAAAATTAAATAAGAAAAATTCTCTGAACATAAAATATGAAAAGAAATAAAGTGGAGCCATCGACCCCGCCGAGAAAATAAAAATTAAAACCCATAGAAGGGGCAATGTTTACAAAACTAACCTTTAAAATGGGACCATGTTCAAAACCTAAATTTAAAAGGACCACTTGCGGCCCTATTCTTTCTGAGAGGGGAGATTAGTGCCATACTGGTCGAGGTCTGTCAGAGCTGGTACAGATGCATCAAAAGAAGGCACGAAGGGAGGAGGCAAATCCAGTACGTCCTCGGTAAGAGCCTATATGTTTGCGTCCTCAACCTCGGTATTATACTTAGCCTCCTCAACGCAATATTGCTCCAGCAGGTCGGCAAGAACTTCGTATTCCGCAGCAGCCATTCTGTTAGAAATTGAGCAGCACCTCGGGCAAAACAAAGCTGCATAACAACTTTCTTGGCAGTATCTTGGGAAGGAAGATGTGTACGAATTGCCTCTAGCCAGACCACTTGTCTTGCCCTTTGCCCCGATTTGAAACTTTTCGCCTTGCCCAAACGATGTCTGGCGTCATCACGTTCCTTACGCAAACGGTCTTTCTTTGACCTATACTTCTTCAAAGCAGCCTCCAAATCGTCCTCCTTCTTCTTTGCCGCCTCCTCGATCTACGACCTCACCTATTTCAAGGCACTAACCCGCTCATAGTACCTTATCAGTTCCTCGTCATTTGTAGTGTTGGTCCGCTGCCTCTTTCGTTCCGCTTCAGCTAAGGCATCTTCGATAAAATGATGCCTAGCACGAGTGCGTACCTCTCCTTCACTCCTCTAGATAGCTGCTTCATACTCACTTAGCAAGTGGTTAAACAAGATGATTAGCTATAGCCAAAGACGAAAGAAAGACACATTCACATAACGAGCTAAAACTGACGACATTCAAGGACAAGGGACGAAACACACCTTTATCATGACAAGAGTAAGAGTGGAGTACTCGTTGGGACAAACAATGTGGTCGACCTAAGGAAGACGAACCCAACCCAATATTCCTGATGAGTGTGGTCTGATGAGCAGGTGGACACAACATTAAAGGAATGTTAGGGGTGCAGTGATGAAAGGAGAAGCTGCAAAGATAGTTGGAAGGAATCTCCAGCGGCGGCAGATACGGACCTTGTTTTCTCCTCGACTTCTTAGCCTGATCAAACGGCTCATCAAAGGACTGCTTCAAACCTCGTGTCGGTCCTAAACCGATCTCGAGGACGGTGGAGGAGTTGAGGATGACCTCCTTTGCTTCTCAGCAGAAGTAGAGGTAACAGACCCGCATAGAGGAACCGAGGTGGTAGATAAAGCTCTTGGCTGAATTGCCGAGGCAGATGCTAAAGTCTCTGACAACTAGTTGAAGCGGAAGTTAGAATAACCAGCTGAATTGCAGGAGTTACGATAAGAAAACCCATTGGTCGAAGGACCGCGGAGGGAGTATTATTTACCATCATTGGGGGATCAGCGACTTAGGGAGGATCAACATCACCCAAAAGTTGATCAACGGGCGCTTCAGGCGGCGGAGCCCTTTGCTCTCTACTGACCTGGATAGGTCTGACCCTCCTCGCAATACGATCGACATTAGCTCGATGATGAGCTCGTTTAGCTTCTCTGTACTTATCCTTGGGATTAAGAATCCGCTTGCCCTTCGGATAAATCGTATCTTTTTCCTCATCAGAAGATGAATCTTCGTCAGATTTCTTTGACGAAGTTGCACCATGATCGGCAAGATCTGCGGGGGACATCTCTTGAAGACTAGACGTCACCGACCTGGTGTTGTGACGGTGACGAAGAAGAGTGACTTTGTCGACAGTCTCTTCGGAGTCAGGAATTTTGATGGGTTCAGGCGCGTACTCCTCTACCATAATCGAGGTGCGAACCTTTCTCCTCGGGGGAATTCATGGACTCTTAAATTTAGGAATCTTCTCGGAAATATTCATTTCCCCCGACCTGTAATTACGATCCCATACGTCTGCAAACAAAAAAATTAAGAAGATGTTGTATGATAGATAACTGATAAGTGGTTAAGCACCAATGCACATAAACCAAGGACACGCTGCGATCTTCGAACTCTATCAACGTTAATTTGAGAATAGTCCAAAAAACCCTGCCTCTCAATGATAGCAGCAGTGATTGAATGTAGAACTGAAAGATAAAATTCATAAAGAGTTTGGAAACTACGATTGAGCACGAAAAAAAAAGTTTATATAAATGCACATGCATAATGGACATCTACCCAGGTCGGGATTCCACTCAGATCTGTATGCTCTGGTTACGTTGTGGACCGAGGCAAGATTGATTTTCACGAAGAAAAGCTGGTCAGACCAATTAGAGATCTTGCTTTTCATGTTGATTATCTTGCAACTTACCTTCATACTACTGTAGAATCTTTCCGGCGTCGATAAAACCTTAATCGAAGAAACTTGTTCGTACATCTTTACCGAGAAGTTGATGCCCTCCTCGTCTTCCAGCACCATCAAAGCGACAAGGTTAGTCACCCAACATATGTCATTTGGGAGAAATCGACGTTCCTCCGCTCGCAGTATTTTACGTACTGGTACGGAAGGGGGAACCACAAGCGTATCTCTGTGAACATATGTTCCAGAAGGCAAATGTATCCGGGAAGGCAATCCTATGGGCGTTGACCAGGAAGAGGATGAAGAAATTCTAGGTCGGAGGACTTGGTGCAGGAGCATTGATGCCCTCGAAAGATTTCTTGGAGGCAATCGAGTCACCAACCCCAGAAATGTTGAACTGGTTCGCAACAACAGCTTCGTCTAGAACTCCGATCGGAGCTTCGGTGGATGGGACGTCGGTATCTAGAAGAGTACAACCCTCAATTTCACGAGGAGTGAGGAAATCCTCATCAACAGGAGATATTGGAGTGTCGCTAGGTGTTCTCTAATCGGATAAAGATTCACCGAGATTGTGAATGACCCTCGATGCTACGGGGGGACCCATCGGGGTTATATGAGAATTGTTCCGATCCTCAGAAGGATTCGATGAAGAATTATCGGAAGGATGCATGATGAAAGTATGTGATTTGCAAATGCAATAGAAGTTACAGAGGAGAAGAAAAGTAGATCTAAAAAAGAGAGAAAGAAGATTACATTTTTCTTGTTTTCAGCTGAAGACTAAAAAGGAAGTGGAGAGGTTTAGTAATATTTGTATCCAAGACGGATATCGAAGGTAATGATTAAAACTCTAGGCGGCAGACACGAACGAACCGAGGCGTCTTTTCGATGTCCTTTCGATTGCAACGGTTGGATGCGAGCCACGTGGAGCAATCGTACAAACGTGTCGATCAATCTTAAGTCAAATCAGCTTTTTCAACTCGCTTTGTCCGACTTCTGACGTCATCAGAGATCAAACTCGGGGGGGAGGTGGGAGTTATTGGTGGTACTGGGTCACCCTCTACCCAGACCCGACTTAGGATTAAACCGACCCAAATATCCATTCGGAGGAGACGAGCTGGGCCTAAGTTAACAAAGGAAGCCCATTGTGAAGATAAGAAGCCTAGGATGATCGCCGACCTCGGGATACTTGGAGAATAAGTAGAGAATATATGAGAAAATTATGTAAATCTACCTAGTTAGGATACTTTTTTTACATTTCAAGGGTTTATTCTCTACGATCATCGTAATATAAATATTTAATCCATTTCGCCCGAATAGGCATCCGCAACTCTCTCTCGAATAATACACATTTTTGGAAACACTCTTTATTTTCTTAAGCTTTTCTTATTAATATCAGAAGATTTTTGTTTTTTTATTCAACAAATAAAAATATTTTTCAAAACTTTCATAACAAATGTTAGTTTTCAAATTTTACACTCTAAATTTTTTGGAATATGAAACCAATCCTCCTATTTTAAAACGCAATGTTTATAGTGGTTTATCTTTAGTAATAGAAATATGTTTCTCCGTTACTCCAAATTTTTATTATAATGAAATTAGGAATTTGTCCAGAAACAAATTTGGCGCTAATAGTAAATAAGAAAAAAACATATAGGACAAAGTGTTTAAAAAAAACATATAGGACAAATGAATATATATTGAAATATTTTAGATACCCTTAGCTATAAATTTGTGCTTTGGCTAGCGTAATATGTATAGAAGAGTCTTCGCAACAAGTCACATCAACGAAATAATAAACTTTTTTTTTTGTCAGCCAAATTATATTAAGGCCCATAATGGGCAAGTAAGGTACAAATAAGCCTACTTTATACAACATTATATAACAAAATCAGAACATATTAAGTTTAAGACACGTATACAAACAAGATTAATCTCATCTCAACACACAACAACACGTGTCGAAAAGAGAGCAGACTACTGAGAACATCGCCACCGCTGCTGCATCTTGCCGAATCTTCACCGCCGGCCAAGCCTCACGACACCACGATGCTTCAACTAAGTATCCTGGTTTGATCCTTTAGCATGAACCACCAGAAGAAATAGAAGATATTCACAAACACTTAGCGGAGCTTTAAACCCAGGAATTGACAGCAAATCTAGGACGCGAAATATTTATCGAGACACTTTCAACAAGAAGACCCCAACCCTACCTATTCCGATCCAAACTAACCGCACAAAGCCTAAAACTTAACTCTCTACCAATCAAAAAACTTAACTTCATAACAATCGATGACTTCATGGAAAAAGTGAAGAAATTAATATCTCTTGAAAAAAGAATTAAGATAACCAGCAAGAACTGAAAATCCCTCTTAACAAATGCCTTAAAAGAACACATGCAAAAGGCTATGAAAGAAAATTCGATATACGAAAATCCGGTCTTGCCAAAAAGAGAATCCGATCTTAGTCGGAATTTATTTAAGCAAACAAAACTAAACACAATCACCGGAGAAATATCGGGTGAAAGAGACAAAGAAAAAACTTGAGAGAGAGAGAGGGGATTAACAAAATAAGAAACTCCATGATGCAACAATAGCAAGTATCAAATTCTAATATATGAATCTAATTTTAGTTAATAAAAAATAACATTTAATTTCTATATAATATTATGATTTTTTAACATATGTACAAATACCTTTTTTATTGAGATATGTCAAAATTTAATGAAATATTTCTACTCTCCTATAAAATTTAGCCTATTTTACTCATTCTCCCTATTTGATATGTATCCAAATTTGATTAATTGTAATTATTTCATATGTTATACTTTTAGTGAAAGATAATTAATTTTAGTTCACAACTGTTTAAATAATAATTTATAATTTATAATTTATAATTTACTCATTAGTATATATTAATTTATTTAACACTTATGTCCAAACCTAATTAATTATTAATATATGTAAAAAACAATTACTATTAATATATATGTATAAATTTGAACAATTGTAATTATGGTATTTGTCATTAGGAGTAGATTCACTGAAAACATATCAAATTGTCGTTCATGCACATAACGTATTTATATTGTTTTCCTTAAAATGAAATAACGACATTGGTCCTCCCAGCTAAGAATGTGAAAAGGGCTCAGCTCTGTTAATTATATAAATAGATGTCATTTGATCAAAAGATGTAATACACTCAGAAACAAATCCAAACCAAAAAGAAACCCCAGAAAAAAAAAATACGAAATTGGGCCCCAACATTTCAAATTTGCTAATTCACCCCCAAACTTCGTCTCTTTCTAGCTTCGCCGTTAAAAGCCGTAGCAGAACCCTGTCGCTTGTAAAACCCTAAAATCTCAAGCCGCCTTTTTTTGTCCGTTTGCGCAAATGGCGAAGAAGAAGGTGTCTCGTAACTCCAATGAAGCTTCCACCAATGGAGTTCCACTCGCTTACCAGAAATCCGCGGAACTCAATCGACACTGTTCAATGGAGGACCACGACTCGTCGGAGGAGAAGTTTCAGAACCTGAAATCCCTCAACGCGATTCTTCTCAAGCAAACTATGGAGAAGAGGCATCAGATCGAATCTCTCTCTCAGGCGAAAGATGCGTTGGAGTCCGAGTTGGCTCGTTCCGGTACAGAGAAGGCTCTGCTTCGCGACGAGTTACGTGTCTCGAGTGACGAGAATTTCAAACTGAAGCTTGAAATGGATCTGTTCATGGGTTTTATTGAGAGCCGGGTCAAGGAAATGGGGTTTGGTGTAGATGGGTTGGTTAAGGAGAAGAGTGATAGAGAGAGTGATATTAGGGATCTGAAAAGAGAAGCTAATGATCTTATGCGTAAGGTAGAGAGTGAGAGGAAAGAGTTAATTAGGGTTTGTAATGAGAGGGATTCGATTAAGAATGGGTTTGATTTGCAGATTGAGGAGACGAATCGGTTGAAGGAGACTGTGGTTCGGATGGAGTCGAAAGAAAGGAGTTTAGGAGAAGAAGTTGGTAAACTCAAATCTGAGAACGATGCAATGGTGAAGGAGAAGAGGAAGAGAGAAAAGCTGATCGAACTTGTTAACAAAGAGAGGACTAACTTGGAGAAGACCCTTGTGGAGAAGGTTAGGGAGATGGATGAGGTTAAGAGAGAAATCAAAGAGCGTGTGAGTGATATCACGGCGATAGAGATGGTTAACCGTGATCAAAAGGAAACAATCTTGGATTTGGAGAAAAAGTTGGCTACTTTGAATGAGATTGTGAAGAATTTGACAAAGGAAGAGGAAGGTTTACGTGGTAAGGTTACTGGGTTCGAGAAAACGCTTGATGAGGTTATGGAGGAATCAAAGGCAAGGGCGGAGCAAATCGATGCACTGGTGAAAGAGAAGTCTGTTAAGGAATCTGAGCTTGAGGGTTTACTAATGGAGAACAATTCAATCAAGAAGCAGATGGAGATGGCTATCAAGCAATCCTCTGATAAGGAGAAACTGGTGGACGAACTGTTGCGCGAGAAGAAGGAGCTTGGCGAGCGTATTGTTAACCAGGAGGCTGAGTTTGTTAAGCTGAGTAAACTGGCCGATGAGCAAAAGCATGTTGCAGTGCAGCTGCGAAAGGATTATGATGATCAAACCAACACTTGTGAGAAGCTTAGCTGCAAAGTTAGCCAGTTTAAGGATGCTCTGGCGCTGGTTGAGGTAGAGAGAGACAATGCTGGTAAGGCTCTTGACGAAGAGAAGAGAAACCGGGTGGCTCTTAAGGAAAAAGTTGTGGAGCTAGAGAAAACTATTGAAGCTAGTGGTAAAGAGCTTGAGAAGATTAAGGCTGAGCGAGGGAGATTGGTTAGAGAGAAGAAGGAATTGGAGAATCGGTCTGAATCACTGAGAAACGAAAAGAGTGTCCTTCAAAAGGATATCGTAGAGCTCAAAAGAGCTATGGGTGTTTTGAAAACAGAACTAGAATCTGCCGGAGCCAATGCAAAGCGTGGTCTAACAATGCTGAAGACCGTGTCTTCTATGGTATGTGGATTAGAGAAGAAAAAAGGTGAGCAGAAGCGAGAAAAGGGAATGGATTCGTACTCGGTGGAGCTAGAAGCAATCAAGAAAGCGATCAAGAACAAAGAAAGCATGGTTGAGGAAATGAAGAAGGAAGTAGCGAAAATGAAGTATTTGGTGGAAGATGAACACAAGAAGAAAAGCTTTTGGACCCTTGTGTCATCTGTTACTACTCTCTTTATGGCTGCATCGGTTGCGTATGCTGCTACAATGAAGTGAACACCAGAAGATGGTACTTCCCTTTTAACTCTGAGACAACAACATTACAGGTTTCGAAAATTTCTATTTTTCGCTGTTTTAACTTATAAAACCATTTGAGCATGTTATGAGCTTTTTACTCATAACACCTCAATGTAGAACTATTATGTAAACCTTTTTTCTATGTCTGTGATTCTGCTACATTTCTCTCAGAAGATGTAATTGATTCTCAGAAAGTCTAATAAACTTTTGTTTCATATATCATATTAAACTTATATATATTTCATCTCAGAAAGTCTAATAATCTCTTATCCAGAACCTATGGTTGATATTGGCCACTGCTAAAAAACCTCCATTTTTGTTTACATTTGATCAATTTCTTCATATGAGTCCGTATTACTGTTGCAAAGTCCTATCTGGGTCATCTTTAGTATCACCAAAATCGTTGTTGCTGAATGGTTATGTTGTTTCATAGCGTGGGAATATCTTCTCCATCTTCAAATCCGCACAAGTATATTGTCTTCCCTAGTAGTTATTACAGATGCATAGTTAGTTCGTCTGAAACAGGCTTGTCCAGAAGAAGACAAGCATTGGAGCAACTGGATTCAGAGTTGTCTAGTGGAGACGAGAGAGCTGCACTGTCCATTGTCAAGGATCTTCAAGGAAAACCTGGCGGGCTTCGATGTTTTGGTGCCGCGAGGCAGGTAAACGGTTTCGATAGGCATTTTGTGTTGTAATCATCAAGATTTGATGCTTGGATAGGTTTAGCTTAGATCTTGTCTTTGGCTGTGTGATTTCTAGGTGCCACAGAGACTCTACACGTTGGATGAACTTAAACTGAATGGCATTAACGCAGTGTCACTTCTTTCGCCAACAGATACAACTCTTGGTTCCATCGAAAGAAACCTTCAGATCGCCGTTGTCTCGGGAGGGATAGTTTCTTGGAAAGCCTTTGATTTAAGCTCTCAACAGCTTTTTTATCTTTCTCTTGGAGTTTTGTTCCTATGGACTTTGGACATGGTAATTCAAAAGCTCTGACTTCAGATGAAACGCACACACGCGTAGTCTTCTTCGTATGTCCTTAAATGATGCAACCTGTTTGTTTAGGTTTCGTTTAACGGCGGAATTGGGAGCTTGGTTCTTGATACAATTGGTCATACCTTCAGCCAACGATACCATAACAGAGTTATTCAGGTATCAGCACATTCTGTTTTTTTCAGTTACCATGAGTTTTCATTGCATTTCTTGGGAACTAAGATTTTGTATAATGCAGCACGAAGCTGGTCATTTCTTGGTGGCGTACTTGGTAGGCATTCTCCCACGCGGATACACGCTCTCAAGCCTTGAAGCTTTACAGAAAGAAGGATCTCTCAACATTCAAGGTGGCAGAGCCTTTGTGGACTACGAATTCCTCGAAGAAGTACATCACTTCTCTTGCTTCTATTCCTTTCCCTAAAGAAGCACAATTTCATTCAAATTCAAGCTTCTAATACCTTTTTCCCAACCTGAAAAATGCAGGTTAATGCCGGAAAAGTGTCATCTACCGTATGTTTTCTATTTGCTTCTCAGTAAAAAAGACTTTTTGAAAATCCTCAGTCTAACGAAAAGACTGTCTTTTTGCTATTGGAAAACCAGATGCTCAACAGATTCTCATGCATTGCTCTTGCTGGTGTAGCAACCGAATATCTCCTGTATGGCTATGCAGAAGGCGGCCTCGGTGATATCAGCAAGGTTCCTTTTTCTTTACCCATTGAAACTCTTTTGAAATCACACATTTACATGTGGTTTATGTTTAATGGTTTTGTGGTGGTGATGAAACAACAGTTAGATGGTTTGGTGAAGAGTTTGGGATTCACACAGAAGAAAGCAGACTCGCAAGTGAGATGGTCAGTCCTCAACACCATCACCTTACTACGTCGTCATGAGATAGCTCGATCCAAGCTTGCGGAGGCTATGTCCAAGGGCGAATCTGTCGGGTCTTGTATCCAAATCATTGAAGATTCTATTGATGATATCTAGAATTTCTATTGAAAGTTCCATCATCATATGAACAAGTATTTTTTGATATATACTACTTAAGGTGATGCAACACTAAAAATCTACTAACCTTTGAGAAGTAACTCTAAATTACAGAACAGTAACTTTTCCAAGTAGAGTAACTTTTCCCCACAAAACTTAAATCCCTAAAATATTGGAGCAGGGCTTTATAGTTTAGTTGGAGAAATTTCTGCACATGGAAGCAAAAGATTCTAAGAGAAAGAAAATAAAAAATCTCAACTTTGGGTTTGAAATCCAAAATCGGAGATGGAGGTAGAATGGGTTTTGGTGTGTCACGGGATGGTGACGTTGACGGTGGTTGTCTCCTTCCTCTGTGGCCAATGGCCTATCTTTAAAGGCACTCCTATTCAATGGATTCACTACTTCCTCACTTTTGGCGCTTACGATTACTTCCTGTACTCATCATTCCCTTCCCCCAATAAATCTGTGTTTGAATAACTTTTATCGATTTAGGGTTTCGTGATCTTGCTATGTTGGTTGGTTTTCTTGCAGGCGGTTTGTTGGGTTTGTGTTTGGTTCCAAAGGTACGAACATGATTCTGTCGGTTGACTATTTCTGCTGTCAACGCCCTAACCCTTTACTCCAAGTCAGTTCTTCTCCTTCTTCTTGATTTTGATTTTGATTTTGTTGGGTTTGTGTTTGAGATGTTGTTTGTTCCATATCTTGCAGATCATATATCTTTCAATTATTGGATCAACATACTTTTTAACTGCGAAATCATCCTTTTCCTATATACCTGGATACTATCTCAGTGAACTTCACAAGTAAGGCATGCTTCTCTTTGAATACTAAATTTACAGGATTAGCCAAACATTCTGGTTTATTTTTTACGTTGTAGGTATACGAGCTTCGCGGCTGTTATCGTTGGAATCCTGCTTTTTCTATTGACAAGCTTTTGTGATCCAGGGACTGTGAACACTAAGAATGTTTTGCACTACATTTCTGCTTACCCTTGTGATGATATCATATACTCTGAGAAAGAATGCTCAACGTGTAAAATTCTAAAGTGAGTGCATTCAAAAAAAACCTGTAGTATAATTTCAGAGAAGGACTCTTGCTTTGACTTGTTCGGTAACGGTTAATGTTTCTCATTCAGACCAGCTAGATCCAAGCATTGCAGCATCTGCAACCGTTGCGTGGCTCGGTTTGATCATCATTGTGGGTGGATGGTTTGTACACTCTACCCAAATGCTCTTTTTGTTACTCTCTAGCTCTACTTGTTGATAATTTGATTGATACTGTATCGGTTGCAGAATAACTGTATCGGCGAAAAGAATACCAGATATTTCATGGCCTTTCTTTTATGGTGAGCTCTCATTCTAAGACTTAACCAGTCTCTTCAAATGTTCTGAATCTTGTAATTTGATGTTTTGTAGGCATTTCCTTCTTTGTCTCTACGGAACAATAGCCATTGGGTTTATTCTTGCGGGGCGAGTAAAAGAACTTCGCCTCGTACATGTATTAACCAGTAAGTATCATACCATGACCCTTTCTTCAAGTAGTATCTTATAGCTTTTGGTATCTGAAGCTAATATGTAGAGTCTGGCCTCTCCCTCTCTCGGCAGTGTATTACGGGATAGAGAACTCTTTCCGCAGCTTAGCTCCACGTGTTTTACAGGTAAACAGATCTTCCTCGCTTGTGTTGCATACGCAAAAAGTAATCTAATGGCACGAGTGATTGTGTTTGAAACAGTGGCTAGTTGGTACATACAACACACAGATACTATTAATGGTTTTTTTCCCTTATTTCTCTCCTCCTTGCTGGGTTCTTCACCTACCACGTGAATCTCTGCTTAACCAACACAACAACTAACGAAGTAAACTTTGTGACCTCTAGAAATTTATCATATCTTGGCTTAGAGTTTGGCTTTGCGATCTCTTCCTCAACGGTTCTGTTTGTTTGTTGACAGAAATTCAAGTGGGCAGAGTACACAAGTTTGCGGAAGAAGATAAGCGAAGCAAAGGCAAGTGCTGCAGCTCTCAAGGCAGGCATGACCAACGCAGAGCTGGAACGTCCAGCGGAGAGCAAATGGAGAGGACTGTGGAGAAGATCCAAGGCCAAAGCCGAGCCCATCATTGCCAACCGGAATCTGTACAATAAAGGAAGCTTTCGGAACATTTCTGAGATTGTTTTTCCATTATCTTTAAGACAATCTTTCTGTAAAACAAATCATAAATCTGATTAGCTTTACGTAGTTTACACGAGGTTTCGGTTCAAAACTATTAACATATCTTGAGACATCTGCTTAACTTCAAGAAAAAAGGTTTTTATTGTTATTTACCAATAGCTTTATACAGATCTTGGACAATGCCAGTAACAAATCTGTCATCTTCCACAGAGCTTCTTAACACTTTCTCATAGAACAATAGTCCCTTCTTGGCTTCACCACAGTTCAAGTATCCCTTTAGGATTGTGCGCCTGCAAGAATTGTCTGGGCTAATATCGGTTTCTGACATCTCACGGTAGATCCTTTCGGCCTCATCCATCATTCCTGCTTTGGTAAAAGCAGAGAGCAATGAACAGAAATGGCTGTGAGATAGCGAGATCCCTTTCTCTTGCATGAGAGTTATTGTCTTCTCTGCTTCTGCGTACTGTGAACTCTCAGCGTAGGCTTGAACCAGAGAGAGGTATGTGGATGAGTCAGTAGATCGACCATTTCTCTCCATTGCTCGTAAAAGTTCATCAACCTTGTGATGGAGTTTACCGGTTGCGCATATCTTGACCATCATGTTGTAACTAGGCTGCAATTATCACCCAACAATTAACAATATTCACTGTTAGATCTTACGAACAATTTGGCTGAACAACACCAATGTATGATACCTACCGTTCCAGGTTTAATCCCTTTCTTCTGCATTTCACTGAACAATGCCATTGCTTCATTCATCTTTCCTGGAATAGGAAGATAAAGTTTCATTTGTTTACTGATATTAAAGAATCAAAGACCGTTCAATGATACAAAGCATTCCATGTCTATGAGAAGTTGTGAATCATCATACACAAAATTGAGTAAAATTTCTTGATTAGATACATACCAGCTTTCCCATAATGCATAATCATATTTGTGTATATTTTCTCGTCCAAATACAATCCTGATCTGCGGGCGTCAGTAAAAATCTCAATTGCTTTGTCCAGCTGCAGACCCCGCCCATATACACTGCATTAACCCACCAAGATGGCTAGAATATTACAGGACAATCAACTTGCATGAGCCTTAAATATAAAGAAGGCAGACTCCGCCTTTACCTGATCATTGTGTTGTAGGTCTGAATCGAACAAGGAACACCTGACTTATGCATCCGCTCATAAATTTCAGAAGCACAGTGCAATTTACCTGTGACAACAGAGATTTGAGTGTTAATTCTTTGGACCATAAACTTCAACTGAGATTAATAAACAATCTGTTCTACCTGCTTCTAGCATTGCCTTGATAAGAGTATTATAGCCCACGGTATCAAGCTCCATATTTTTTTCAAGGCAGGTCTGTGATATATCTTCTGCTTCACGGTGTTTCCCTGTAAATAGGATAAATAAAAGTTTTATAACAAAACATATAACATTGCGATAAAGCGGAATATAGAACTGCAGTCTCCAACTAGTTAATTGAAATTTAACAGTTATATATCAATTCTCAATTTTCAAAGCCATTTAAAAATCTTCACATGGCTTCCAGCTCAAAACCAATTGGATCGGTGAATGGAGAGGTCCATCAGCCTTATATACTACTCCACAAATCTCTCATCGTCCGATGTGGGACAATGACAACATTCAAATTTACAATCATGTGCTATAAGATTAAATTATTCACAGTTGGGGCCCTGCATTTTCCTAAGATCTTCGGGAAGGAAAGAGATGCAGTTTTCCATTTGACATACCTCGATTTGTTAGGGCATTCACAAGTATGCTGATGGTAACAGCACTCGGGTCAATTCCCTTTTCTGCTGATTCCATGAAGAGTCCATGCGCAGCTTCAAGCCAACCACATCTAACATAAGCATCAATCATTGAGTTTATGACAGATTTCCCTAAACTTGAAGATTCTCTTGCTGCAAGGTAAAGCCGTTTCACCTCTTTTAGCTTATGTTGCCTCCCATATACAGCAATCAAAGCTGCGATTGTTTCTTCCTGTATACTGAGTCCTAGTTTGATAATCAAGTCCGCAAGAATTTCTGCTTTAGATATATTCCCTGCATAAAAAAAGAAAATTTCAACAAATATATCCATAGCTTGTTAATGGATAGCCAAACTAAGGAACAAAAAGCCAGATTGAGTTTGCTTACCTTCTTTCACAAAGCTACTTATGACCCGATTTACTGCCGATGAACCAAAATCAGTGTTGAACATTATGTTCAAGATTGTTCTAGTCTCATTCAAATTTCCCTCTGCTAGTCGCAAATTGAGCAGCATTCCAAGAGCATTGACATCAAGTCGACTCACATTTATAATTGCTTCATGTTTATCCAGCTTGTTTCTTTTTATATGCATAGCCTCTACAAGTGTTTGTACAAATCTGTTATCCTTAAACAGAGCCTCTCTATCCATTTTCTCTACCAGCTCTTGAGCTTCTGCGACCATTCCCTCCTTGCAATACACTCTCATAGCCGTCTTGTAGAGATCCATATCGAAGTCCACTTGATCCGCCATTATCTGCTTGATAAAACCCTTAGCTTTTTCTCCTAAATTGAGTCTGGTATACAAATTAAGCATGTCGTTACAAGAACTGGCATCAGGAAGTCCAGTCTTTGATAAAGCTCGAAATGCATCCTCGGCAGAGTCTACATTCTGTTTCCTAGCATAACACTGTAACATGACGATATAGGCAAATCTAGAGAGGGGAATATCTCTGGTCTTCATCATTTCAATTACACCTAAAGCTTTGGCAACATTTCCCGAATTCAAATGAACTTGAGACATTGCCAAATATGTTTTCTCGTCAGATAGTATATTCAGGCGCTCACTCTCCTCAAACATAGTTTGCGCATCGTGAAAAAGCCTAAGCTTCCCGTATATTCTGATGATCAACCCACGGATGACCTCATCAGCTAGAATTTTATTTCTTTCCATGTCTGCGAAGAGAGAAAGCGCTTTCGGGTAATTCTCAGTCTTGTAATATAAACTTAACATCGATGCACAAGTATAGTTGCTAGGAACGATTCCTTGAGATCTCATATCCTCGTACAATCTAACAGCTTGATCCCAATCACCAGCCTTCACACTTAAGCCAATAACTGAACTGTAAGTTACTTCCTCTGGTACAAACCCCAAGCTTTTCATCTCGCCAAAAGCCTTCAACGCCTCCTGGTTGAAACCCTGTTTCGCATACGAGCTCACAACTAATGTATAGGTGAATTCAGTCGGTGGCACACCTTCCTCCACCATTTCTAACCATAGATCTATCACTTTCCCATGAAGTGATTTCTTCTGAAGAGACGAGAGCATGAAATTGTACACGGAAGTAGAGAGTGTTATTCGCCTTTCTTGAACAGCTTTGTAGAAGGTCAACATAGCATTATGTCGTCCCCATCTAGCATACGTGCATAACATTGTACCACATGCTACTGCATCTGGTTCACATCCTACTTGGAGCATTTCCAAAAACGTTTCCTCGGCCAGCTTTATCTTCCCGACTTGTCCATACAAACGAAGAACAATCGTGTACACAACTACACTCGGACGGTAGCTTAGCTGTTTACACAAAAATCTATCACCAAAACATTCATTACTCTAAATCTTACTTCTCAAACCAAGACTCTCTAAGAGAAACACAATTCAAAATCGTACCTGCAATTTCATCCAAGAGAAGAAGTCTCTGACTTGTTTCCAACCTCTCTGCTCTTTCAAAACGACGCACATATCTCTAAAAGTAAGCTTAGCGACGAAGCTACCCATCACAAGCCTCATATCATCACTGCTACTTTCTCTCCTCTGGGACAAGGCTCTCACCGTCTTAATCGCAGCAATTACGTGTTTACCGTACATCTGACCGTTCCGATCATCTTCCAAATACTGAACCATCTGCTCAGGGGTACGCTTAATCCACTTGGGAGTCATAGCGTAAGAGCCTTGGTTTCTCCTCAAGGTGCTCAGGTACTGTGCCTTCTTCTTTATGATTCGCCTCGCGTCGTCGTCGGATAACGGGTGTTTCGGCCTCTCGTATCTCGGTTTCGGTCTCTCCGGGTTACCGTCGCTGAGAGACCATGGGTCGGGTCGGACTCCGGGCGAAGAAGAGGAACGTATCGATATTCTCGACCTTTTCGAGGGTATTTTGGGAATAAATATCCATGGATGGAGCTGAGTTGAGGAAGCGAGAAAGTCACTCTTCATGCTTCTTCTTCTCCAATTTCCCGAATCTACTACCACTGAAGAGACAGTCTCTAAATTTAGACCTTGGATTATATCCGGTTTAATTCGGTTTATTCTGGTTTGTGTTTGTCTCCAACCATAATTAGCTTTGTTTACGGTTTATGTTTAATTCAAGTATTTTCTATTTACTCGATTTGATGTGCACTTTTCTCTTGATTTTGAGTTTCTTCTTCTTCATTTCTATTCCCAAGGCATAAATAATACTATACCAAGTACCAAGAGCCAAAAACCTAGTGATATTGTTGCTTTGGCACAGTTTGATCTTCCTCCTAAAAACTAGCTTCAAATTCTAACTTAGCGTCTGCATTCCACAAGTTGTCGCAAGTAAACAGATATGTGTGATCAACAAAAGAAAGAGCCTTCTTATGGGTAAAGAACCGGAACTGCTTAAAGGTCAAGCTCCCAGCAATCTCCATCTCCAAATCGAGTCGCTCTTCTCTCGTGTCTGAAAGCAGGAATCTGATGCGAGAATCTACTCACTTCCGTCTTTGGAATGTCCTTCTTTGACTCTTCAATCCTTCTGTAGAGAGGCTTGTCAAACCCTCCTTTAGCGGTCAAAGGCACCGCTTGTATGCTCTGCTCGTCCGTTTCTACTACTTCAACAATCTCAAGTTCTTCAGTCTCAGCACCATCTGTGGTATTCCAGTTCCTGTACAGAGCCCAGATCTCATCCTTCCCTGGGTATATTTCGAATCTGTTTACGTTAGTCTTCACCGCTTTAACCTGATGTGAGAAGCTGCTAGGTACAAGGACGTCTGCTTTACCCGTTTTCAATTTGAAGCAGCCACAGCACGTGGGGCGTGTCATGATTTTTGGAGGGCGATACAGCTCTAGAGGTGCTACATGTAGCTTGAATTCAGGACTTGTGTCGATTTTCTTGATCTGAGCATACTTTCTGGGCATCCCTTTGGCATTGCTATATATAGCCCATACTTGATCAATCTGGAATTTGTCCCAACATCTCTGGTTTTCAAAGTTCAATGTATTCTCATGCCCTGTTGTGCAACTGGATGGCACATGAGTCTCTGATACTGAGCACTTTAAATCACCATTCAACCGAGTCAGCAAACCATTATCACTGGACTGAGACAATAGCTCATCATTTCTTCCACTTTCCTCTGAGTTCCCTGTCGGTTTGAGTATATCCCGAGGTGTTTTTCTGATTCTTGAGGAATCCGTTGCGATCATTTTCTCTGGGTTCTTCGGAATTGTCATCTTTTCACCAGATTTACAAAACTCATCTGGCTGTCCATGGGATTCACCACTGTTAGCACTCTTCTTCTCAGCTGTTTTTGGGCTAGACCTTGAAGTTGCTTGCTTCTTTGTTTTACTCAAAAGACGAGGAGATTTTCGCAGTTTCAAGTCATCCACTGCTTTGACACTCTTTCTGGACTTCTTCGCTGAGTTCATCTCACGATTAGTGCATTTACCACCAGATGCTTTGGAGGATGAACCGTGATTCTCATGGACTTTTTGACGTTTGTTTGGAGAAGTCTTTACCTGCACTTTAACCTCAGAAGCTTCAGGGGAAGGACCAACAGTTTTACCATTCAGTTTTTTTCTATCTAAATCGACATTAACCTCAAACAGATCTTTTAGTAAAGCAGCAGTGTCTAATTCAAAGCAGCCAGGAGGAACACCTTCTCTCTCCTTTCCAGTCATTTTGAATGATGGGGCCTTGTGAGAAAATCTAAGCATCTCACTTGGTGGAATTTGAAATTGGAAAACTCCATCCTGTGCATCTTGGTGAAATAGGGAAACAAACCCTTCCACTTTTCCAAGATAGGCCACTCCAACGCCATCCTTATCTTTAAAATCAGAAAGAACTTCAACGTAGTCATATTCATAAGGGCGTTTATGATTCTCAGAGCTAGTACCCCAACTGATATTCCAGCCTCTGAAAAGTGCCCAAATCTCTCCTTTTCTTGGATATATGATGATATTATTATCACGAGATACATGAAGCATTTGAGAAGAAAACATCAAGTGGTCGTCTACTTCCTCTGACTCCCCATCTTGGAAGATTCCACAAGCAATGGGAATAGAACAATCTTCATTATCCTGCATAGGGTCAATCCACGTAATCCACAGTTTGAACTCAGAGTGAACCACTTTGTTGATCCGAGCATAGAAGCGAGGCATACCGTCCGTCGGATCATATAGAGACCACACCTGGTTGACAGCAAAACAGCTTGTTGTCGGTTCAAAATTATTAAAGTCTGGATCAGGTGACTCCTCCGCAATAGGATTTTCATTAGCTTGGTGGTTATTGCCAATCTTTCCCGCCATCACCTCCGCTTCTCCACTTTCTTCACATCCTTTACCCTCTTTGTCTTCGGCTGATGAGATTTCTTCATATCCAGAATCCACATTTTTCGTAGTTTTTCCTTTATACACTAATGAAGGGGCAGAAGAACCACCAGAATCAGGCCGTTTAGATGATCCAACACTTACTTTTGACTTTTTCGTTGGAGGTCTTACAAAATCGTCACTGCCTCCCTCCTCTGCATAAGAAACCTGCTGCCTTTTCCTTGGAGTTTTCCTCCTATTTTTCTCTTTTGAATCTACTTTATGCTCAACCGTATCAGAAACATCAACATTATTACTCTCAGTGGGCTCCTCAACAAAGTTTCTCCTCTTGCATTTGTCTTTCCTCATAGAGGGTGCGTGATCGCTCCTTGAAACTGATTCACCCGCTACAGATTTTGATGCATCCATCTCTGGTTTTGTAATAACATCAGCATAATTCTTCAAAGATCCATCCTCTATCTTAGTATTTCTTACTTCAGTCTTCTTGTTGAGTTCCTCTTTAATAATCCGTTTCTTATCCACCTCAGCTGCTGCATTTCCTGGTTGAGTACCAGTAGACTCCACATTTCTATGCAGAGATGTGTTACGCGGACCTTGATTTTGAACTTCTTTTTGTTCGGTGCTAGATTTAGGCGGCACTGCATTAAATCCAGTGTTGTAGGCCGTGTACGATCTTTGACAACTGGAACAGTACAAAAGAGTGTTCACATGTTCTGCCAAGTATTTGTATCTATAGCCACAATGCTCACAACATGTCCAAAATGTAGCATTGTTAATGACAGTGTCACTGGCATTGTTTGCAGATGCACGCTGTAGAACCGAGTTTGTATTCAACTGTTTGGCAACAAGCCGTGAATAGAATCTGTATTTGATTTCATACTGCGATCGTTTTTCCTTGTCAGCGAGAAATCCACTTGCTTGCACAATCAACTTAAAAGCAGCCTCAGCACCGGCAAACTGGTTTTTGTCAGGATGGAGAAGCAAAGCGAGCTTCCTGTACTGCTTCTTGATTGTAGCATCGTCAGAAAACTGCATAACTTGAAGAATACCGTACCAGTTATCAAGATTGTTGATTTTCTCCTCGGCAGCGGAATGAACATCACATATGGCCAACATTTGCGGTAAGCTCTCAAGACCTGAGAAGAGACTCTGAGCCTTGATTACAAGCTTCTGAGCCCCAATAAAATCACCATTCAGCATCAATTCCTCTGCTAATATTTGTACCCTAATAGCCTCTTCCTTGTTGCAGTCCATATTTTCAGCCTCTAAGCAACCTCTTAAATCAGCTAAAATTCAGAGACCATAACAACAAAGACGACGGGTAGAATCAACAACTCGTCCTGCAAACACAAAGACAGTTGCAGATCCAATATTAATCTATTCAATTCCCAATTTTGACATGTCAATCCAAAAATAGAGAATGTGAACACATAATACCTTGATATAAGAGACAAGTGTTGTGAGGTCTTAAAACAATGCAAGTCATCCTTCATCTCACAAACGTTTCAGGAGGCTAAATCAGCCTGGAAGTTCAAAAGTAAAGACCTGCAATACAAATTCAATTCAACAAACCTAGTTTAATTGCAATGCTGAGATCTGAAAATCAAGTTTAGCTTTAGAAGCAGAACCACTAAGAATAACTGAGGAAGAATGGAGGGACGAATTAAATTGAGTAAATTTGCAGAATACAATCTAAGCAAGCAAATCGGAAGGATCGCTTTCTTTCTCGGAGGCCAAATTGGAAACGAAACCGAAGCCAAAAAACTTCCATCAGCGAAAACATAACAAGAAGAGTAAAACGAGAAAATCTCCAATGCAAATGCAAGTTGCGATAACCCTAGACGACGGAAAAAAGAAAACCCAAAAGTCGAACATACCCAGTAGCTTGAAGCACGGGTAGCTCAGGAGACGATCAGAAGAAACTAGAAACAAACAAAAACCTAAATTTGGCGTCAAGAGAGATCGAGAGACTGTGGGGTGTGGGGGTTATCTTCCCTTTCTCGGGCCTTTTTTTTCTGGGATATAAGAGCACCTCCATCAGTAGTTTTAGGATTCGTTCAGGTCCATTAAAAGCATTAAAATAAATGAAAAAAGAAAACAAAGGCCTGAGTCAGTTCTGAAACGAGAGATTTGAGGATTCATCTGAACCCGTGACGTGGCTGTTTTTTATTGGCTGGGAATAAAAAAAAAAAGAAAAAAAAATTGTACACAGCACGATCCAAAACTTTTCTTTTGCCTTCTCCTATTCTCTCTCTCTCTTTGATCTGTGGCTATTCCAACTCTTCACCTTCAATTTCATCTGCATGAATCGAAATCGGTGTATGAACGGAAAAACTAGCCCAAATCTATCTCTTCTTGTTTGCGTCAATCGGTGATGGCTATTTCGTTTGATGTTTCTGATTTTGCGCGTGAGGCTTTGGTACTGATTACGAATCTATCAATCAAATCGGAGAAGGAGAAGAAGAATTAAAATTAAACAATATTAATGAGGTTCTCATTTTTCTTTCATGTAACACACTAATGGAGATGCTATGTCTTTTTAATCTATTTTCTTACTGTTTGGACCATTTTTTTTTTCTGACAAAATTATGTAATGCTGTTTAACATTTTAACCTATTTAATCAACTAGGAGTTTATTGGTTTTCCTAACAAAATCTTATGTTATTCAATTAATAATTTTAAAATTCTCATGTCTTATTCAATTTGTGATTCTCAAATACAAATCAACGTCATCTTTTATTCAAATTATAATTCTCAAATACAAATCAAAATCACCTCTTATTCAATTCTACGTATTTACTACTTATGGATTTGGAAGAAAGTCTATGTTATTCTCAAATCCATTAGAAAATCTTGTTATTCTCAAATACTAATCAAAATCCACAAGTTGGATTTGTAAATTCTATATAGATTTTCAAATCTATTAAAATATCAAAACCAATAAACCACCTATTCTTTAGGAAAACGATAATAAATTAAACTGTAGGAGTCAAGATTTTAATGTTTGATCTACTCTTAAATATATCTAAAGCAAAAGAAATGTTTATTATACTGCAGTTGTTTTCACATGGTCACTATACTTTTTTCTTTCTAGAATAACTTTGTAGTCCTTGTAGAGGTTTTAGATAAGTTCGTAGATGCGGCTATGGTTGGTTTCCTGAGGGTCTACATTCCTCTCTCAGTTAATCTTTTTCATTTTTCAAATAGAGCAAGTTAATATTTTGTTGGCTTTATAATTTGCTTCATGATTTTAACACAAGCATGGCATTGTTGTAGCCTACACTTAAATTTGATGGTTTTTGTCAAGTAAACAAAGACACCATAAAAACATAGTAACATTTGGTGTCATTATTTCGTCCATTTTATATTTTGTTCCTTTTTCTTATTTCGCAGGAAGTATTGTTAATGGACTATTTCAGTGATCTAATCAAAATTGTGAACAGTCGAGCTTGTAAGCAATTTCTTTTGGTTCTTGTCCTCGCACTCATCCTTTGTTAAGTCGAATAAACGCTAAATTGTCAAAAAACTTGCAGCTGAGGTTTCAAAGTTCAAATCCAGAGAGGTCCATAACAGTTGGTGAAGGACTTTGGAAGCAGATGGAAGACTGCCATAGAATTGATGGACAAAGATATCATGACTTGGTTCAGTAACTTCTTGTGTGGTATGGAGATTTTGAGAGCTGCATTGACACAGCTTTTGCTCTATTACACAAAACCCTCTGGTTTCCCTACATTTGCAATATAAAAGAGACCTTGGAAAATGATAACAAACTTAGCCAAGACTCATAATTCATATAATACTCACCAAAATAAGTCTGCAAATTCATAGATACTAACCAAAATAAGTCTGCAACATATCCAAAGTAAACGACATATTAATTCCCCAAAACAACAAGGGTCCACTCCTAAAGTCATTACCAAACAGAAACATGAGACAACATGTCTAAAATATCAGACGGAAGGGATGAGGAGGCGAATCACACCGTTCTTGGCAATGGTTTTGATCCGACGGGCAGGAATGTTGACGTCAGTGGGGAGCATCGCAACATCGCCATGGTAGAATCGACCATTCGAGTCATGGCTAACAGCAGGAGCTAGACCGGTCACATTCACTCGCCCGTTGATGACAGAAACAGTGAAGTTCTCTTTGGGAACACCGGGCATGTCCACGCGCACGTAAAGCTTCCCGTCACCTAGCTGCTTCGACTCATAGGCGACATTCGATCCCTCTAGCACGTTCGGGTGTGGCTGCAACACCGGACCCGTTAACTTGGGATCTGCTCAACACATCAAACAAAGAAGGAAACTACTCCCTTTTAGATAACCAACCAACCAACCAATCTCACTACTAAAAATCTTGTAAGCATAATAATATTCTTAAGCTTGAAAAGGTGAATAGAATACCCTGAGGATCTGTGCCATGAAACTTGTCGGAACCTCTGAAACGACGATCTACGGACCACAAACATTTTGAACAAGTGATCAATTTTTGGACTTTGTAGTATGAAAACGAAATTGTGACACAAGAAAATATACCTTGTGGGTTTCCTCGGCGAAGGTAAACTGTGTAACATAGAAAGAAAAGAAAAAACCATTACTTTATTAAACTATCCTAATTAAAAAAAATTGAATCTTTGGGTATAAAAAGAAAGATTACCGAGGCAGGAAGGTTGGTGTGGGTCGATTCCGGTCTTAGAGAGGAGAAGGCGAAGAACACCATCGGAGACGTGAGAAGTGAAGCTTGAGATTTTGCAGCACTTGCAGATGAGTTCTAGTGGAACACTGGTGATGTAGCTACGGTGAGAGGAATCGTGTTCGTGGAACTTTGGTGCGTTGGCTTTGATAATCACTGATTTCTTCGATTTGTCAAGAAAAACAGTCATGCCTTGTTCCGGTACACCTGGAAAATCGAGCCTCACGAACACGTCCAGGTTCTTCTCCAGCGTCGTGAACTCTGTATACCCTTTTGGCCCGCCCAAGAGAAACTGATTGTTGATCGAGTAAAACCCATCTGCTTCGTTACAACACAAAAATAATCAGAAATCAGAGAAATGTAAGCTTCGTAAATGGGGAAAATGTGAGTGAGACCTGTAGATGAAGGACGAGGAGGAAGAGGAACGGCCATGATTAGGGTTTTTTTGATCCTTCACACAAAAATCTCTCTCGCTCACTCTCTTAAGTCTCTGGGGAAGTTATTAATTAGGGTATTACGCAGAAGAGAGGAAGAGAACAATCTACACTCTTGAGCTGGCTTACTTTTGACCCTTTGACTTGTACGGAATCTGCTTTGCATTTTCTACATTGTTTCTTCATTTCTCTATCATTAATGTTGGTTTATTGCATTAGGCTAGTTTATATCATTTATTTTGTGTTGGTAGAATCATGCAGGGTAGATTGTTACAAATGTGAAAGATATTTGATTTGATGCATTTACAGATTTGCAAGTTATATAGAATTGTGTGGGTAAATGTTTAATCAGTTCTCAACATTTTGGGTTTAATAACTTTGTTGGGAGCTGAAATCCAACTTTGTTCCACCAAAACTTTTAGCCATCAGAAGAAGAGCATATAATTGATCGATTATGGAGATTTGAGAGCTGCATTGCCACAAATTTCGTTTTATTACACAATACTCATAAGACTGCAACAAGAAGAAGGCAATATGAAATATCTATATAGAATTTATTGAACACAGAATCTACATAGATTTATTCAAATGAAAAAAAAAATGATCTAGCCAAGGACACAGTCGGTTCATAAAAGATCATGCACATACATATTAATCAATTTTAGAAACAAAAAAAATAGACAATCCTGCAAAAACAAAACACCCCAAAAAGCTATAATCTTCCTAAAGAGTCCTAAAAAGTAAGCAGAACTAGAAATAATTCCTGTAGAAAGGATTGTGATGTTGATAAAGCTGGTAAAACTGGGATCCCTGTGGCTGTGTCCAATGGTTATTATAATTGTAGTCTGAGTTTGAAGTTCCGGTGAAACTTCTGTCGTAATGGTCGACCGGCCAAGTCAGTCTTTGATGTAAGGAGTCATACCCGGGAATGTGGTTGCTTGAGCGCGAAGCAACGTGTACCGAGCTCTGATTGTTCCCACGTTCTTGTCCTCTCTTATTCTTCTTCGTCGAACTGGTTTTGCTCACGGAGGAGGAAGCAGCTTCCGGTTCCAAAGTTGTGTTGCTAGTAACCAACCTCTGCTAAATTTGGTGGTTTTGAAATCTCGGATTCTTTGCTTGTCAAATCAGGTTTGGATCCATCTGATAGGTCTTTTCTACGCTTCATCAGCGACTTGATTTGTTCCTTGAGGTCTCCGATTTGGAACTCTGATTCGAGTTTGCGGCACCATATGCATCTAATGGCGGCTCTTAATGCTTTTATCTGCCTGTCTATGGCTGCAACCTGTATAATCTCTTATTATCTTTTGAGTTTAAGTTAACAACATAGAAAGGAGGAAAATTTACCTGTGGTGCAGATTCGTTATTGGCGTCTCTAAACGACTTTTCTGCAGCTTCCTTTGTAATCCTCAAGAAATCGTTTAGAATAGCAGAGACAGGTTGGAATCTTTAGACCGTTTCAAATGAATATATGTAGTCAGTTGCCCAGTTTTAATGAGATTTTGAATGAAACCTGCAGTAACAAAGCCATCTCGAGTAAAACGGCAGAGGCTAAACCGACCAAAAGTTCATAAAGTTGAGACACTTTTAACAGGATGTCTATCAGGAGTGTAGATAAAAGAGAATCACCTGGAATTGCGTCGACCAGCCCGAGAAACTGGCAAAGATCAGGAGATACGGTTCGCCAAGAAGCATTGTCCAGAAGACCGAGAAGGTCATTAGCCTTGAACTCTGACACAATTCTGAAGATACCCACAAAGTGAAGGAAACAAATGACTTCCAATTTATCAGTCTTGCTCTTTGAAAGCTTATCTTTCCAGTAAACCGCAAGTTTCTTTGCATCGCCTTTCAATGGATTTCCAATTTGAGGCGAGAGCTTCCTCAGCTGATCCAACAATAAGGAGCAGCTAGCTGAAGTAATCAGCAGCTTGAACTCGTAGACCCCTTCTGCGTTTGTAGGACACAGAGCCATGGATGTGTCTACAACAAGCTTTGCTGGATCTGGTGTGCATTTTAGAGCATTGGAGAGATCACTCTCCTCTAGAGGATGCTTTTCTAGTAGCTCCCTTAACATGTCCGCGCTAATGGAACCAGAGAGAATCTTAGGCTTACTTTCAGTGCTCAATGGATTTGTTGCTTTGGCTTCTTCCTGATGATTTATTCTCGATTCTTCAGCCTTCTCCCCAGGGAGAATGGATAAACTCCCAAACCGATTCACTGCACAATTCAAAGGCATAATAAAAATGTCAAAATTAAAGCTAATCGCATATCTTAAACACTAGAACAAACAAAATAACATACTCTCTTAAAATAATGTCTCAAGTTTCTGCCATGACAAAGATGGAAAGAACTTATGTAGGTAAAGTTCTCTGTGCATTTCATGAGCCACATGAAAAAAGAACTTCAAGTATTTCAGAAACTCAAATGCTCTGTGCTAAATTAGGTACCTAGGGTCTAAATTATAATTCATGAGCAAGGTCAATTCATGAATCAGCATACCTATTGAATTCTGAGTATGATTTATTGGTTCATTTAATCTTTGACGCTTGGCTTTCTTCCGTCCAGATGGAATAATAGAACCAACGACAGAATTCTCAGCAGGGTTGGTCTTGCTCTGACCGACTGGTGTCATTGCTCCCTCGGGTGATTCATTTCTCTCCAGTCCAGCAATCCGCTTTCTAAGAGCTTTAAGAGGAAACCAAGACTCGAGTTTCTTCTCTTTGACGTACTCAAGGGTCATGACTGCATCAGCTTTTCTCTTATCCCTCTTTGCTTTCTAAATAAATCAACAAAGTTGAATCCACTTACATCACACATAGCATAACTATATTGGAAAGAACAGAGAGAGAAAGAGGTTATCTTACCTGCGCCTCCATTGAAATTCCGCTCCCAGTTTTTTCTAGGGAGTTCAAAGACTCAAGCAAAAGGGTTCCTGGAGTAAGCTTAGATAGCCGGAACTCACAGATGAATTTGATTGCTGCAAAGTACTCTTCCTTTTTCTGTAGAGTTTCAATCACACCTGCAGAGAAATTAGCATGAAGTTTCAGATTTTGTGTAACAACCACTGTTAAATAATCAGACTAAAACCAAGAAGCAGGCATTACCAAAAACCTTATCTTCTAACCCCAGAATCCGAAACAGTGTAGGGGCCTGATCATACAGAAGGAAGCGCTCTAAAAGAGTTAAGAGCACTTCACGAGTAGTCAAGGAGGCCAAACCGTAAGCAGCCAGAAACAATAAGCAACCTAAACCCAGCGAGGAATTGCTCCGATTGGTTTTTTCTTTGCCTATCCACTCAATCCCAAGTTGAGTCGCTTCCTGTTTCACCTTCGGTGTGATTATCAGTCTCATTTGTATCAGTTTCTCTAGCAACACAATGCAACTATCAACAACACGATCAAATCCATCATCAGTTTCTCGAAAACCTTTATTCAAGTATTCCTTAAAAGACCCTTGTATAGCATCCAAAACAAGCTTTGCCGGGTCTAAATACGGAATCATTCTAGCCAAGGATGTATTTCTCTTGACCAAATCATCCGCAAAATCTGTTGCATTTTCGTTCAGGTAAAACGTAGAACAGCCTGTAGGCATTGTTGTCGCACTCGATCCTATGCTTTTAGCCAAGAATGAAACTAAAGGATCAAATTCACCTCTCAACTTTTCTTTGGCGCTAATCTCTTCTTTAAATCGTTCTACTTCTTTCAACTTCAATTTGAGCTCTTTCTCTTTCGCATCGAGTTCCTTCGACTTCGATTCGATGCTCTTCGTAAATCTTTCCATTTGTTCAACTTCTTCTTTCCTTTTCTCGCTCTGTGCCTTATGTTCCAACTCTAACTCCCTCTCCTTCTTCTCCAAATCGCTTAGTCTCGCTTCGATCGTCGAACAAACCTCTTTCTCCTTCTTCTCCAGTTCCAGATTTCGGACCTTGATCGATTCCTCTAGGGCTTCTAGTTCCTTTGCTTGTTCTCGGAGGTTGTTTTTGGTGGAATCGAAATACGACTCGATTTCTTTCCATTGAACCGAAAGCAGAAGAAGCGAATGAGCCCCTTCTTGCAGAGAATCTAGGGTTCGGCGAAAGTTCTGTTTGCTTAAATCGACAAGCTCAAGGCCACTCGTTGCCTTCTCCATCAAGCTACCCATCAAAATAACTCACACAAACCCTAATTAGTCCGCCACAAAGAAAAATTAAATACTAAATCTCCCAAAAAGGAACCAACTTGATCAATCTGCTTACAATGAGCACATAATCAGAGGTTTAGAGGACTTGACAAAAGGAAAATTACATTTTTCACCGTCTTACCGGACCGGGTTTACATTATTTTCTACAACTTACGAATTTAATAAAGGAAAATTATATCACCATTACTTGCGAATAAGATTTTGGTAGTGATATTAGTGTAGGCATTAAAGCTATACATAATTCAGATTAGAGAAACTTGAAGTTGAAAGCCAACGGTCACCGAGTCCCCGCATGACAAACAACAAGTTATGGGTCAAATAAACAAGTCTCCTTGAAATATGGAAAAGCAAACAAGAAACAAATATTCTAGTGGTGCTTGTTCAATGGTCAAAAGCAGAACAATAAACAAACATCCTAGTGGTGTTTCGGGTACACCAACTCCCAATCTCTGCACATGTAATTTCTCTTTATAAGCATTATCTTTGTAATCAAGTTGTAACCTTGGCTGCGTTTCAAGCAGCCTCCTTTACCCTTTTATGAAGATCAATCTCTAATATTTGTGTTCTTGAAGACAACACAAATCTCTTTCTTTCTCTTTACTTTCTTGTTTGAATAAAGCTCCTCAATGAGCTATCTATGTTTTCTATCTATCTTTAATCTCCTCAATAATGCTCTTTGAGCTTATATCTATCTTAGTTTGAATTGTCTAACAAAAGTAAACCATAAGTAAAATTCAGAAGGAGAAAGGATTGCAAACTCTTTTTTTTACTTTAACCAGAAAGATGTACCGTGGAACTATTAAACATATTTCTTGTTAGTTACTTCCTACTCCTTAGCTATAGAGCTAGCTTTAGCCTTAGCATTAGTCTTAGAACACCTAGAAACTTTCCCTGCCTGATGGATTGATGCAAGGTCTAATCGTGGATCTAGGACCTTGAGAATCCACCCTTGGGCGTTTCAAACCAACCCGATCTGAAGATTGACCTTGGAGCACGGTTGAACCACTAGCTTGATATGTTTCCACGTCTACGATCTGTTGATTTCGTGACAAACCAAGTCTTGTTGGAGGTGTCTGGTTTAAGCCATGAGTGGCAAGGTATGAGCTGTGAATGACCGTGTGTGAAGCTTGCACATGAACTTGTGGAAACATCTGCAGAGGTTGAAGTGGGACAGATGATGAGACAACAGATTGATTCTGATTTTGAGTTTCACGAGGAGCCATGAACTTGACGATTAAATCTACCGGAAGATCAATTTCCAGCTTGAAGTCTTCAATGAGTTCGATTATGTCTCTTAGTATTCCAGCATCTCTGTCTTCAGCCTAGAATCCAACACATAAAACAAATAAGACCATCAATGACAATGGAATATATATACAATTAGGCAAGAGATTGGTGATCGGAGCAAGCTTTAACCTGTGGTTCCAATCCTCTCTTTTCCTTGGCAGAACGTCTAAGATTGAAGATCTGTTCCTTCAAGTATTCCAGTGTAGAAAACCTGTTGTTCATGTTGAAGGATAACATAAACCGGATTGCCTGAATATACTGACGTTCGATTAGGAGCTGCTTAACAAAAGCTACAAAGAGTAAAACATACTTCATTAGTCTTCCTGAGTAATACAGATGTTAAAGACAACAATTGTGTTGTACAAGTACCAACTTACTTGGGATGGCATAACTGAGACCAAGTGACAGGAATAGTTTTGGAGCCTGTTTGAGATGAGCAACATACGCGGCAAAACGTAAAGTTTCATCTTTGTTAGTTAGACCCACTAATTCAAACGACACAAGGAATTGCAGAAAACTCAAAGCCTCGATCGGTGACACATTAGAACAAGCTGCCATCTTCCTGCTCCATTGCTTTGCCACTTTTGTTGCATCTAACTTAAGGTCAGGGTCGATAGAGCTTACAACACGTGTCAGCTCCTCCAATAAGGGAATCAAAGTCTTAACTATAGGCTCTGCTAAACCCGACTCCCCTCTCTGATTAGAACCCGTGAGTGCATCCTTGACAGAATTTAGCACAAACGTGCCTGGATCATCAAACAATGGAAGATTAGTAGAGACTTCACTGGGTGAAAAAGAAACTGAGACCTCATAGTCCCTGAGAACATCTTCATTAGCCAATTGAGATAGTGCTGCCTTTTCTTGGACATCCGGGGAGCGGGAATCACTACTATTGTTGATTGGTGCTTCAGGGGGCTGCTGCTCATTGGTCACTAGAAAAAAAAAAAGACTTCAATAAGCATCACATAACTATAATAAAAATGGACTGTTATTTATCAAAGGTTGGTATTGTGTTTCTTCTAGCATGATCATATACCTAGATAATATGGGATCAGACTCAAAGAAGAACTTTGTGGCAAAACAAGAATCTTAATGGTACTTCAGACGCAACTAATGTTCAGATACATTACTTGAAGAGAAAGGGACAGAAATCTTTTTACTAAGAAAACATACCCGGTGATAGAGCTGATACTCCAAGAGCCTCACATAGACTCTGAGCGTATTTGCGGAGAAATGCAGCATCAAAAAGATTATGGACTTTGTCGGCATCAAAATTGTATACCAAACTAAATGCAGCTAGAAGGTGCAGAAAACCCAACACCTCAACAGGATTCTCTGCCACAACCAGAGTTGTGGTCTTCCATTCAATGGCAAACTTGAGAGCTTCTTCTTGTATTTCAGTCGTCGGTTTTGGTGACATATCTATTAAGCAATCCAGCAAGCATATGATGCTCCTTCTTACAGCATCTAGATCACGATTTGATAGTGCCATCCTTTGGTCAGCGGAGAAAAGCCCATGTATTGTGTCTAAAACCAGCTTTGCCGGGTCAGAAGATGCTTTTAGAGCACGTGAAACATCAAGGTGAAGCTGAGGACATTTCTTCAGAAGCCCTTGTAAGAGTAACTGCAAAGTTTTCTCATCAGTTACATTAGCATCTCGGACCAAGTTACCATGTTTATCCGGCTTGCTCTGTTGACAAAAGCTGGACAGTTTCTTTGCTTTTAGCTCATAATCCTTATCGCATTTCGCCAACTTCTGTTCCGTGATTTTTAGCTGCTGATCTTTTTTATCAATGTTTTCCTCTGGAGTATCAAGCTCTTTCTCTTTCTGTTTGATCTTTTCCGAGCGAGCATCACATTGCTTCTCCTTCAGTCCAAGTTCTTGCTCACGTTCCATCAATGATGCTTTTAACCTGACTCGTTTCTCCTCTTTTGATTGAAAGTCTTTCAAGCTGTCTTGAATCTTCTTTTTGACAGAATTAAGATCAGATTCTTTTAATTTGATCTCAGCAATAAGGCCCGTAATTGAGGTTTGATATAGATCACGCTGTTTCCACTTAGATTGCAATTCATTTGAGCATTCCCTGATTGCGTTGTTGGTCGAACACAGCTGTTCTTGTTTCGCCTGAAGTAGTTTGAGAAGTTCTTCATTGGATTTATCCAAACGTTGCATTTTCTTAGCTCCTTCCTCAACTTGTTTATTTCTCCCACTGATGACTGACTGTAATGAATTTAACTCGTCCTCTTTAGTATCCAGGTTTTGGAGGCACTCTCTTAATGTATCTTTCACAGAGCAAAGTTCCTTTTTCTTTGAATCAAGCTCTGCAATGGTTATGTCTAGACGTCTTTCAGTCGATTCCAGTTTCTTCTCGTTTGAATGTTGTTTTTCAGAGAGCTGCTCGATGAGACTTTTAGCTCTTTCCAATGTCTTCTCTTTAGAGACAACCTCCATGGATAATTTACGAATAGTCTCCGTCATCTCATTCTGTCTCTTCTCTTTAGAATCAAGTTCTTCAGCGTGTTCCTCGATCAACGACTTAATTGATTCTAAATATTCCTTCCGTTCCTCAATCGACCTTTCAATGTCCTCCAACTCCTTATATTTTGAATCCATCTGCTGACTAGTGTCCTCCATGATCTGTTTCTTCAATTCATGGTCCAGAAAGAAACTTCTTGTCGCCTCTCTCTGTCTTTCCAAATCTTTCTCTTTAGAAACAATTTCTGAGGATTGTGTCTCAAGCAGCTTCTGCTGAGAATCTAGTTGCTTTGCCACCAATTCAAGCTGCTTCCCACGTTCTGCGAATTCACCAAGAACAACCGTAAGATCCTTCCTCTTATTCTCTATTTCGTCTTCCAGTTCTCTCCTCTGATCTTGAGTCATTCGCAGATGCTCCTCCTCCGCAGTGACCTCAACACGATGCCTCTCAAGATCAAGACTCATCTGTTCCAACTGTTTCCCTTTCAATTCAAGCTCACTCCGAGTCTCTCTTAGTTCAGTAGACCGCGTCTCGATTAACTTCTCACATTTCCCAACTCTATCGAGAACCGATGTGAGATCATTCGTCCTTCTCTCAATTTCCTCCTCTAATTCCTTCCTCCGAGTTTGATTCCTACTTAAATGCTCCATCTCTGCACTAACCTCAACACGATATCGCTCAAGATCAGTCTCCATCTTCCCTAACTTTTCCCCATTCAAATCAACATCAACCTGAGTCTTCCTCAACAACTCCACAGTCTCATTAAGTTGACTCGTCTTAGACCTATGTTCTACCGTACACTCTTCAACAGATTTCCCAAGCTGAGTTAGTCTAATTTCCTCTGACTTAGACTCTCCTCGACAAATCTCAAACTGATTCCTAAGAAAACTCAATTCTTTCTCTTTTTCTTCAATCTCTAACCTAAACCCATCAGCTTTCACCTCTAAATCACCAACCTTAGATTCAGATACTTCAACCATTTTAACCCTTTCTTCAAGCGCGAAGCTTTTATCCTTCAACACCATCTCTTTCGACTTCAAAACCCTAAGCTTATCCTCTACATTCTCCTCCGCGATTTTGAGATACCCATCTAAATCCCTCCACTGAACACTAAAGCAAAACAAGTCAGAGGCCTGAGACTGTACCTTGTCCAATGCTTTACGCAGATTCTCCTTCTTCACCTCACAGAGCCGTAAATCGTTCTCAACTTTGATTTCCTCCATTGTCTTCAATTTCTTCGACTCCACGGAAGAAAACCCAAAAATAGGAAGAAGCAAAAAAACAACTTTCGAAGAAGATCTCTCTTCCTTCCGCCGATTTCCGAGCCGGAGAAGAAGAGAAAAAATCACAAACAGAGAAAGGGGAAAGAGTGAAGAAAAACCCTAAAAAAAAGACCGTCTTTTTGTACGGAAACCAGTGAACGATCAGAAGAAAATTAGGGATTCACTGAACAATCGAGTGTTCGACAAGGATTTTTAGAGGGATTTGCCACAATCGCAGCAATTTTAAAGAGCAAAAGCGAACAGAAGAAGAAAAAGAAAAAACAAACCCAAAGAGAAAGAAAAGAGAGGGTTTTTGAAGGAGGAGAAATGGACTATGCGTCTTCCTTATTTCTTTTGGCAGTTTTTGACAGAGACACGTTCCATTAATTAATGCCTTTTGTAATTAGTCGCTAAAGTGCGCGATTAAGAGCATATTATAGTGGGGTTAGGGGGGTTTTAGTGGGTTTAAAATAATTTAATAATAAATTGAGTTGCTTATATGATTAAGAGGGGTGCTAATTTTAACACTTTTAGAACTTTTACTAGCAACTCTCTAATGACAAATTGATATATAATTGATTTAATTTTATTATTTAATTATATAACCTAATTAATTTAAAAACAATTATATTAAACTATTATTGTATGCTTTAGATCAATACCCATAAGAGCATGTTTATGGGTAGGTAATATGGTAAGGTAATATAAGAATTTTATATTATAAATTGTATTGGGATTATCATATTTATCCTAATTTAGTTTTGTGTTTTATAGTGATTATAGGTAGTAAATGTAGAAAGGTTTTAATTTTTTTTTTTTTTGAAATTGTAAATTTTTATGTAAAGTTTATTTTCTTGAAAATGAAAACAGTACATTAAATAAAATATGAAATTTTAAACATACGTAGAAAAAAAACATTTAGAACATAGATTTCGAAATCATAAACAGAAAGGAACGTTCAGTTGTAATCTTGATCATGTCCAAATTATTGCCATATATGCTCTATCAAATCATCTTTGAGGCTTGTTAGGAGATTTTCTGGAATTTTCCCTAAAACTCTAGGGATTTTAGAAAATCATCAAGATATAAATAGGTCCATTTTTACTGTATTTTTACCAAATAACTTTTTTCAAAAAAAAGTAATTTTTTTTTTGTCATAGAGTGAATATTTTATTATTTTTTGAAAAAAAAATCTTTCTTTCATAATTATCTTCTTCTTCTCCGATCTTCTTCTCCGCATCTGCGACGACCATCGGACGAGATCGACGACGACCAACAATAACTGTCGTCTTCCTCCACCGACCAATCCCAACAAGCCACGTCACCTATATTTACGGTAAACAAAAAACCACAAAAGTATTACCGTAAATATGATTTGGGGGATTTTTGATTTATTTTTTTGAGTTTATTAAGTCATATTACCCCTTATTTACCATGTATAAACATGCTTAATGCTCTAACACCAAAATCATCTCATTCTTTAATTACTTCGGTTCGGTTTTCTACTTAACCAAACTGACTCAAAGACGATTTTATTCAACTAAACCGACATCAGAGTTTTCTTTTGATGCGTAGAGCATCTCCAATGCAAACTTTTTGTGTATTCTTCCCCAATGGTAAACTTCAAATGAAACTTCAAAATATTATGTGTTTTTGCATTTTAGTCCTAAACATTACTTATAATTATTTAAAGCTATAAAACTTTTATTTATAAGTAACTATAACACATATATTATACAAAACTTATATTAATTAATAAAACATTACATTACAATAGAAAATTACATCTAAAAACACACACAAACCAAATTACAAACTATAAATTATAAATAAAATAACAATGTAATTATAAATAAAATTATAATTTACTTTTAATTTTAAGTTTACAATGTAATTTTATATGTGAAAATTTAAATTTATAAGAATTTATGTCAAATATTTATAAGATATAAAAAAAATTGGACTAAAATGATGAACAACAAAATAAATAAGGTTATTTATATGATTTATTGAAACATAAGGACTCAAATGCAAAACAAAAAGAAGAAACTTCAAATTTGAAGTTTTGAATAGTGACACTTCAAATGTGACACTTCAAATATAGAGTTTCACTATTTAACACTTCAAATTTAAAGTTTTAGTTTATCCCATTGGAGAAAAAAAAACACTATATTTGAAGTTATAGAGTGTGCATTGGAGATGCTCTTAACATTATCCTTTTTTTCTTTTTCTTAATTCAATTATTCGTAGAGAGATATTATTATTTCTTAATTTGTATTCAACTTTATGTCATTCAAGCAAATATTATTAGTAGTATAATTTTGTAGTGTAAATAGCAAAACAAAAAAAAGTTTCCAAATGCAACACTGTTTACAAAACTGATCAAAAGCAATGTTTTGAAAACCCGACCGGACCGGCCAGTCGAATCGGAGAGCTATCCGGTTCGGTTTGACATTAAACCATGTTTTCCAGTTTCTTTTGAGTTTTCTTGTTGTCATACTTTTTTTTTGGTTGATTGGTTTCCTCTGTTTTGATTGATTTTGATCTAGCTCACGAACTGTTAGGATTTAGAAGCTCACAAGGTGAATTTTTTACCGAGCATAAAACCCAACAAACCAAGACTTGAAGTTGTTGATGACACAAGACCGACACTAGCATCAAAACGGAGAGTGTAGCATATGGAAAAACAGAGCATAAAACAAAGATGGAGAGAAAAGAGAGAAAAAGATGGGAGCACACACGCAATTTAACGAGTTCACGCCCATAACCGGGTCGCTACGTCTCGCCGAGACTCTTGCTCGGAATCCACTAGAAGAAGAAACATAGTTACAAAGATACAAGTGATTCACTCATCATATCAGTCATGAAGTCACTCTTAGTATCTTTCTATGTTTACAAGAGAAACCTCTTAAAGCTTATGCCTTCAATGGCTTTCTCTCTTCTTCTTCCGTATGTGTGCTGCTCTACACTCTCAAGACTTCTCATTTTCGTTTATAAATGTGCAGTAACTAAACCTCAAAAGACTCCTTTCTTTTGGTTCAACCAATGAGCTCTTAGAGACAAGGAGGACAAGCTTTCCTTTACTTTTGCCATAACCAAGAAAACATTACTTGTGGTCCCAAAAGCAATGCACATCAAGTTCTTATCTTATCTCCACATGAACAATGAAATAAACGGGAAAAAATGGTTTACATAAACTTAGGATTTGAATTTAAAGGAAACGCAAGAAGAGAAGAGTTGGGCGGCAGCAATTGTGGAGGAGAGAGAAAGTTAATGTAAATTAGGATTTTATTTTATGAGGTGTACTAAATAATGTAAATTAAGATTTAAAGACAAAACAGTTTTAATAATATATACTAGATGACTCCCCGCGTAATATGCAGATTAAATATTTTTCTTTTTATTATAAACATAAGAGTTGTTTCTTTCAATCAATAATTCTTCAACAAAAAACATTCTAATTAGTTAAAAAATAAAATTTGTTAAGATATTTTTTATGACCATTCAATTCAGTTTAATTTAATTGAATTTTCACAAATTTGGAAAGACTGCACTATGGTTATATATTGCTAAAATGCTCAATATTTTATTTCATTTTGGTATAATTGTTGTGAATTTAAATTTTTTGAATATAATATCTAAAATATTATTAATATATGATTTTTGTGATTGTAAATTTTCTTTGTATTGCTCAAAATATGAAAGTTTGCGATCATATACATTCTATTGAAACATGTAAAAATCTAAAAAGAAAAAGCTAAAATGTTTATTTACTTTTAACACATATATAATTTTCAATAATTTTTTTGTTTTAAAATAAATTATTTTAGAGAATCAAAACGCAAAGAGAAATAATTTTAAAATAATGGGTACTAATTTTTTTTATTATATTTATGAAATAAAAGATTTTTCTTATTATTTGAAACATATGGAATAATCCATTGATATATGTCTTTCCATATTCTATGTCACATTTTTTATATAACATCATCGAAATATTTTGTAATATTTACTTATGAATTATGAAATATAGAGAGATTCGTTTAGTCAATAATCCATCGATTAAAAGCATTTTTTATTCTAAAATGATGATATACTATAATAAATTTATGATCATTTTGAATTATATAAAATTAATGTATTATAATTGATAAAATAAAATTATAAAATCTATCGTTATGATATAAGGGTAAGTAACTATTATTATATTTTTCTTACCTAACGTTATACTCAAAATATTTAAAATTTAAAAATGCAAATGTAACTATGAATGACATATATAATTACGTATAAAGATCCAAATCATTTTATATTAGTGTTAATATGAAGATTTGGTGGCGATATAAGTGAGTTAGTTTTTATATTAGACTATGGATAGTTAGTGATAATATTCGAAAGACTATGTAAAGTTTGATTCCTATAATTTTAACCCTAAGAATAATTTATTTCTACAAAAACAATTTGGGCTAATTATGATACAAATGATATTTTTTTTATAGGACATATATAATTAAGTATAAAGATCCAAATCATTTTATATTAGTGATAATATGAAGATTTGATGGCGATATAAGTGAGTTTTTTTTAATATTAGACTATGGATAGTTAGTGATAATATTCCAAAGACTATGTAAAATTTGATTCCTATAATTTTAACCATAAGAATAATTTATTTCTACAAAAAATAAATTGGGCTAATTATGATACAAATAGGATTTTTTTTTTAGGGAATTAGCTAAAATTAGTTTTTGGAAAGAATTTGGTCATGTCACATTTAAAGTGATGTTATGTCACATTTTAAGGGATTCCATGTCACATTTTAAATGAAATCACCTCCCTAATAATATATAAGGGATTTTTTTAGGGAATTAGCTAAAATTAGTTTTTGGAAAAAATTTGGCCATGTCACATTTAAAGTGATGCTATGTCACATTTGAAAGGATTCCATGTCACATTTTAAATGAAATCACCTCCCTAATAATGTATAAGGGATACCATATTTGTCTGGTGTTACTGGTGTATGAACTCGAGTTGAACAATGACTCGGACAATTTTCCGGTTCAACATTCGGTCCGGTTTTAAAAACCTCGAAAGTATAAACTGCAAAATGGCTCTTAGAGCATGTACATTGGAGACAATGTGGGTGTGTCTCATAATATAAAATTATTATAAAAGGAAGAAAGAGAGTGTTTTTGTTGAAATAATATGGTGTATTGAAATATAAAATTAATAAAAGTTGAGTAAAGAGAGGAGATAGTGAGTTTAGTTGGAGAGATTGTGTCTTGGGGAAGACATAAGAGAGAGATAATTGAGGTGTGTTTAAATATAAAATTAATAAAAGTTGAGTAAAAGGATGAAAGAGAAAGTATAAAGTTGAGTAAAAAAATAAAAAAAAAAGTATAAAGTTGAGTAAAAAGAAAAGAAAATATATTTTTAATATTTTTATATTGTGAGACATTGGTATGGTTTAGCGAATGTGCCAAATCAATTAACATGAAAAAGTAAAAAAATTGAATTTCATTTCACGAGTCACAAGTCACGAGTCATATCACTAGTACTATTTAACTTATGTAAGTTTGAATTCAGTTGGATGAAACTTTCTGCTGTAAGTTTTCGAATCAATCATGTACCACTTTAATAGTCACAAGCACAACTTTACTCCATTGGTGTATAAATTAGTTATTAGTCAAACCAGGGCGGATCCATGGAATTTTTTAAACGGAGCACCAATGATAATTAAAAAATATTAAAAAAAAATAATGTCATTGTCATTTAAAAAAAATGAGTTATATTAGGGATTTTAATAAAAATTGTCTTATTAGAGGGTTAATAAAAATAATCTAAAAAAATATTAGTTAGTTTTGTTTTGCTAAATGGGTGGGATTCAATATTAGTGGCATTAAAAATATAGAAATTTTAAGAAATGTAAAAATAATCTAAAAAAATATTAGTTAGTTTTGTTTTGCTAAATGGGTGGGATTCAATATTAGTGGCATTAAAAATATAGAAATTTTAAGAAATGCTACACTTAACACAAATGCTATTTTACAAGCTATGCTATATAGTCATTTTCCGAAATTACCCTTAGATTTAATTGATCTTATTTTTCCAAAAAAAAAAAATTCTCTACACAACAATGTCTGTGCTCTTTCTCCGGCGACTAAACAATGTCTCATTCACGAGTCACCGTCGACGATTCACGTTCTTCTTCTGCGTCACTGGCAAACGGATCTCAGCTCCGCACTAACAAACAGATCTGAGCCACCAATCTCGCAGACTCGTAGTCGTCGTCACCATCGATCTCGCCGTCTTCCTCACCTTCGATCTCGCCATCATCTTCGCCATCGCAGTCACCATCGATTTCGCAATTGCCACCAAATGTAAGAAACTCTAGGAATGCTCGCCGGATGTTCTCCGTGTTACCGGAATCAACAGGATTGAGAATCCGTCTTTCTCTCTCTCCATATTCGATTAATCCTAGGGTTTCTCGCCTATGAAGATCCATCGCCTGCGAAGCTCTGGGAACCACTTCTGACAGTACGTTCTCTCTCTCTCCTTGTTCGATTTTGTGCTTGATTTGTGCTGATTGATGGATATTGAATCATTGATTGTGTTTAATGAACTGATTTCATGTTGTTGATTGATTTGTGTGGCGGAAATTGGAATTACGGTGCTCGAATTCTGTATTGTTGTTGTACCGTATGCATTTAGTAATCTGCTAAAAAAACTTTGTAATTAGTTCCAAATTACTGATTCTGGAAGAAAAGTTTGTTTAGGAGAGAGCTTACGTTTTGAGAAAATTCTTGCTGAAAATGAGGTTTTCTGTTAGGAGGAACAAAATCATGCCATTTGTGTGGAAATTGAAGAAGGTTACATTTCAGAATCTCTTTGTACAGTGAAGAAAATGTATTTTTTTCTCACAATTTGAAGTATAAAGAACCTTTTAAGAGAATGGTGGATATGTACTCAGATATTCTTCTCTTGATGATCCACACACATTTGGGATACTTAAGTGTTGAAATATTGGCTTATGAGAGAGCAATGGGGATTTTGTGCTTTAGAGTAAACCTGTTCTGGGATCTATACCTGTAGATTGAGATTTTTGTTATCAATAGTATTGCTTTTCTTAGTTTTTACTCAGGTTCTCTAGTTCTCAAGGCAGATGGGCCTGTACTGGTCGACTTTTGGGCACCATGGTGTGGACCTTGCAAAATGATTGACCCGCTTGTTAATGATCTAGCACAACAGTACACCAGGAAGGTCAAGTTTTACAAACTTAACACCGATGAGTCTCCTTCAACACCAAACCAGTACAATGTTAGAAGCATCCCAACGTTCATGATCTTTATCAATGGCGAGAAGAAGGATACAATCATAGGTGCAGTGCCTAAAACCACACTTACATCTAGCATCGACAAATTCTTGTAATGAGGATGGTGAAAGAAGAGACTCGACTCTTGATATCGCAGCTCGAGAACTTAAGCAAAGTTAAAGATTTGATTCGTTGTGGTGGAGAAGAGTTGTAAGAGTTGTCGTCAAGTAGAATCTTGAAGGAAAACTTTACGAGCATCCCAACGATTATGAAATTTTGCATTTTTTTTGTCCGTAATTACTCCTTTCATTATGAAATTTTGCATTTTTTTTTGTCTTTAATGGTTATGAAGATTTTCTATTGGGCGCTTCCTTTTGTGTCAAGAAATAGAGTAAAACACATGAGCATGCCAATATAGTAAAATAACTATCAATTGTTAGTGCAACACATGTATAGGTTTGTAAAAAACATTATAATCTACTTTAAATAACTTTATAATAAATTCATAAAGGATTTAAATACCAACCATTTTGAAAATAAATGATGTTTGAATCTTTATAATCTGTTTTAAAAAACCTTAGAGCATGGTTAATGGTGGTATGTTTAAGGGTCTCTTATTAAATTTTTTATTAATATATTGTGCATAAGAATGATTTAAGAAACTGTTGAAGAGACTTGATTTTTTTTTTCCTCCAATGGTAGAGATCAACGAGGGTCTTTTAAAAAAAAAAAAAATTTATGTCAACACTTCCTTTATTCTTATCCTTCATTCCCAGTGATGTCAACACTTCTGTTTTTCATTTACCAAATAACAAATATCAACCACATTCTTGAATTATACAAAGAAATCTATCAGGTAGATTCAAGGATTTGATACTAATTTTACCTTTAAACCCAAAGAAAGCAGTCTCCATGGGTTGTTGTTGCGGGAAGCTGCTTAAAAGGATGCAAGGTTCTGGTTCAAGAGGAGCTTGAGTTTGTTGCTGCTTCATTTCTAAATCGGCCGTTCTATTTCTTTGTCCCATTTCACTTGCTGCAATAGCCCTCTGATCATAAGCCACAACAAAGTATACACACAAGAAATCAAACTTCTTGATCCATCAGAACTAAACCAACCACATGCAACATAACTAAATCTCAATCTCATAGTAAAACCTAAGCTACTACATTCTAATTTGCATATGTCAACTTCTGATTTTGGGAATAAGTAACGAAATCGAAACATTTAACAAGAACAATTCTTCAATTTTCCAAAATCAAGATCAAAACTTCCATACATTGAACATAAGAGATGAAACTAGTCATTACCTTACACAAGCCTGACTAAAATTCATGCCTTAACTAAAATCAGAACAATCATTTTATAATTAGCTGAAATAAACCAATAGATAATTAAAAATAGGACAAAGTTTACTGACGAAATCGCAAGAGAGATCGAGAGAAATTTTGTTGTGCTCAAACCAAGAACTCGCATTTTACACACAGAAACGCAAATTACATTCTTCCAATTCTAAAATCAAGATTCAACCATCCATTTTGCTTCCTCCTAATCCTCTGTCGATAAAACCCATATCATCAAATTCGAAAGCTTTCGGTTCTCCGACGAAATCGCCAAGAGAGATAGAGAGAGAGAGAGAGAGAGAGAGAGAGAGAGAGAGATCAGACAAAGAGTTATCATCCTTTTAACAAATCGATTCAGTTGATTTTTGGATCAAAATCGCGATGAACGAAGAGAGAGAATGAATCGGTTTTCCGAAATTTTTTTTTTTTTTTTTGACACCCAATAAGACGCTGCCACGTATCTCCATTGTGTGGGAAGAGACGACTCTTCCGTGCCTTCGTATGCTCAATAATTTGGCCCCTTCTCATTTTTTTTTTATTAAAACATCTATAAACCCAATTAAAAACCCAACAAGAGACCCCTTTAATCATGGTCTTATAATCTTTTTAAAAAGTCTCATAATTTGTTTTAAAAATTAATTCTATCAATTTCAAAAATAACAGTTGTTTAAAACCTTATAATCTCCTTATAAAAACTTTATAATCTGTTCTAAAAAACCTTCTATTTTGTTTTAAAAATAACACCTTCAATTTTGAAAATAACCGTTGTTTAAAACCTTATAATTTCCTTTAAAAATATTATTTTTAAAACAAAATATAAGGTTTTTAAAGGAGATTATAAAGTTTTTAAAGCAAATTATAAGGTTTTTTAAATGAGATTATATGGTTTTAAACAACAGTTATTATAAAATTGAAGGTGTTAGTTTTATAACAGAATATAACATTTTTAAAAGTAGATTGTAAGATGTTTAACATAGGTTAAAGTTATTTAGAGTAGATTATAAAGTTTTAAAAGAGATTATAAGGTGTTTTAAAGGATATTATAAGGTTTTTTAAAGGAGATTATAAGGTTTTTAAAGGAGATTATAAGGTTTTTTAAAGAAGATTATAAAGTTTTTAAAAATCTGTTTTAATGTTTTTTAAAGAAGATTATAAGGTTTTTTAAAAAAGATTATAAGGTTTTTAAAAATCTGTTTTAATGTTTTTTAAAGAAGATTATAAGGTTTTTTAAAAAAAATTATAACCAACTGTTATTTTGAAATTGATGGTTATTTTTAAAGAATTAGTGTAATAGTGTTGGTAAAGCTTTTGATAAAGTTTTCGTGATTGGTACAATCTAAAGCGGTACAAATTAAAAAGTGGAATAAAGATTATAGAATGTGTTCACCAATCTAACCCAATATGTTTGCGAATCAAAACATGTTTTCTGACACATATGGTTCAGTTCCATTTTTTGACACCATCAAGCTTTCAACATTTTTATCGTTGATAACTAAGAACCAAACAAGAACTCAAATCCATTCTAAATTAAGCTACTCAGAACATAGTTTCATAAGGAACCAAATCAAAAACAAAGATAAATCCATAAAACTCAAGGTTCGTGTGGTACATTGTAAAGCATAACCAAGACATAGTACCATCAAATCACTATGTAAAATATAATTAGCCATAACTTGAAAAGTAATATAGCAACTAAAACTCATTCCCATATTCGGGTACCCAACAAACCCAACCACAACACGTTCTTGATGCGATTCGGTAGAGCCAATTATATAACCCATTCAAATGAAATGAGCTCTAAGAGACATGGACAAAACGAAATACCAAATCACTTTGTTCAAGCACTCGCCAAAGCTGTCTCCAAATGTCAAGATTCTTCTCGAATGGAGACAAAACAAGATTTTCATTCTCCTCTAGGCTGAATCAATAAGTAGTATATAGCACTAAGTCTCAAGAGCACACATAAGCGCAGCGAGAATCGCATCAGTAGCAAAAACCGTAGCTTTATCTTTTTTAGCTAAACACCTAATCACAAGATCATCACTAGTAGTAACCTTAAAGCTCCTATTCTTAAACCGTGCAAGCCTACGTTCATTTTTAAGAGTAATACGATCATAAGTCCTATCGTAATACTCAAGACCATCACAAAGAAGCAAATCTTCAGGCTCCTCAACAGTAAACGAAAGCTTCGAGAATGTCGAAAAAGGAATCTGCTCAAGCATATTCCATTCCGGTTGAATATAAACCGACGACTTAAACGCAGCGGCTTCACGTCGTTGCTGGTGAATATTATTCCGGTTAAGATGGTAAAGACGATCACGACGACCACGATCCTTCTCAGCTTCACGTTTCTTCGCTTCGACTTCTTCGTCACGACGCTGAGGAAGCTGATTTCGGTTATGGTACTGGTTAAATCTCCATTTAGGTCCGAATTTAGGTCTCGGCGGTGGTTTTCCGTCAACCAATCGGAAAGCTGCGTCTTCGTCGGCATTTCCGCCGGAATTCATGAGACCGAATCCTTGGTCTACTGCGAAAGATTTGTAATCGAAGAGAGCGGATGGATCTGATTTAGATCCGGTAGGAGGACGAGCGGATGGGTTAGAGAGAGCTCGAGTCCAATCGGCGACGCGACAGAGTTTCTCGGAACGAGAGAAGGAAGCGAAAGGGACGTTTGGGAGGAGATTCGCCGCCGCGACGCTGGTGGAGGAAGCGGAGGAGGATGTATCGGATGCGTCTGGAGGACCCCAACCATCGGAATTGAACGGGACGGTTCCGACTTCGAATGCTTCGAATACCATTGTTTAGAGAACGAACAAAATTACTCCACAAGACACGCATCAGCTTTCGCTCCGTCGTATCCTCGCCGTGAAATAAACTCCGGAGCTTAGATCTAGGCTTGTGTATATAAATGATGGCACGCGTTGTAAATTATTTTTCAGGTGGCATTCTTGAGAGATTGTAATTGAAAGGTGACATTCTTAATATTCCCCCTTAAAAATATTGTGGGATTCATTATTAGTGGCATGAAACTATTAATTTGCTGACGACAAAAAAAAATATATTAATTTGCTTTCTCTTTTACTCTTGTTCAGTGGAGAATTTTCAGTGGAACTACAATTTTCCCATAACCAATAAAAACCTATATTTTTAATAACCATAACCAATAACAGTAAAATCTTTTATAAGAAAATCTTACAAACCCAATTCACCAGATAACCTTCCAATCTTCATTTTTTTTTTATATCCTCTAGGCTCTAACCAAAAAGTAAAAGATTAGCAAAAAAGGGATCAAATTCTTAAACGCTACAATCTTTATTTGCCAAATCAGAAGACCAAGTTTTAACCCTATATGCCATAATCCACCAACCAAAATCACACTACCCTTTAGTGAAGTAAAATGACCAAAAAGTCCTAACTAACTGTGATTTAAAAAAAATCGAAAAAGAAAAGAAAATCAAATATGTTTTTTAGTGATTTGTCTTGTAGGGATTTGTCTTCTAGTGATTTAATTTATATAAAATTAATCTAATAAAATGAGTTAAAAAAAAATTTGGACCAATCAAATTTGCCTCTTTTCCCTATGAGATTTCGGGATTTGATTCACAAAATCTGCAGATAATGAACTACTGGTATTACTGAGAGAATAGTAATACTTTGAACAACCCGTGTAACTGATACAAATACATGAGTGGTAATGTAGTTTTTTATTTCATATTTCTAGGAGACAATGAACACAAGCATGCTTTTAATTATAGATGATATTGTTTAAAGAAAGAAAATGATACGGTTGGGTTTCAAGAGAAGATCACATGTACAATTTATTGTTTAATAGATTATTTATAACAAAAATAACATGTTCGATGTTAGTAGATAATATATGAAAAAGGTGGAGATAGATCAACTACAGAAGAGCTGAAATTGAGTTCTCACCAACAGCCATGAAACATTCGAAGCTTACATATTGTAATGGTATAACTTTTTTTTTTCAATTTACTACGGTTAATATTTTAATTTTATAATGCAATATAAAATTTTGAAAAGTGTTTTTGCAATTGAAAAGTAAAATTACTAGAAAAACTAATATCTATAATATAAATCAATTTTAATTAATCATTTATGCATTTCATATTTTATTTTGCCAAGAATCACCTTATACTTTTAAGAAGAGTTTTATAATGTTATCTACATTGTCATGCTAAAATCTACAGAAAAGGTGGTGTTGCACATATTATTGCATGTAAACATAGAAAATATGTAACAAATTCCAAATATCACTTGTACAACTGAAAATTTGTTTTTCGTAACATAGTATAACTAAATAAATTAAGAAATCCCAAAAGTACTTCTATGAACAATTTAGTATGGTTAATATTTTAATTTTATAATGCAACTTAAAATTTTGAAAAGGTGTTTTGCAACTTAAAAGTAAAATTACTAGACAAACTACTATGTAGAATATAAATAAATTTTTATTAACCGTTTATGCATATCATATATTCTTTTGCCGTCTATCACCATATACTTTAACAAGAGTTTGATAATGTTATATACCTTATCATGCAAAAATTTACAGAAAAAGTGGTGTTACACATATTGTTGCACGGAAACATAGGAAATGTGTAACAAATTCCAAATATCACTTGTACTACTGAAAATTCGTTTTTTGTAACATGGTATAACTAAATAAATTGATAAATCCTCAAAAGTATCACTATGAACAAATCTGTAACACTCATATACTGGAGTACTACTACATGTTAGCTAACGGCACACATGTGTTAAATTCACCTGACAGCGCACATGTGTTAAATATGTCTAGGAAACGACGCCATGTGGCCTAATTTGGTTGGGTTGACCTATTTTTAGTTTTATATTATTATTTTTAAATTTAAAATAAATACCCAAACTTACTTGTTTTTATTCTTTCCAAAATATTCATCCTATATATTATTTGAGAAGCATTTTGGGAGCATTTTGCTTAGATGTCATCACCACAATTTTTTTGAGTTTTTTCTTTTTGATTTATTTTAATCTTTCTATACTAATTGTCAAACACATTTTTTTCCTAATTAACTAATGTTGATTACTTTTAGTCTTAATGCCAAACACATTGAAATAATAATAAACTTGCCAAAATCAAAATATTTCGAAATCATGTACTTGCCTAAAATATATATATATATATATATATATATATATATATATATTCCGAAAATTCAAGATTAAAATCATAAAACTAATTATTAATAAAAAATAATATATATTCCAAAAGTGTATTAATTAGAAAAAATAAAAGATATTTTCCTTATCTTTTGAAATAGAGGATTAAATACTAATATACCATTATATTAAAGAAGAAGAATTCTAAACCATTATATTAGGTGTCAAGTGATATAACGTGAATTTGGATGTTCCTAACCACGAACTTAACGAGTATTCGGAGTCTTTTGAGTTGTTTTGAGTTGTTTTGAGCTGATATTTAGATCCATACTCGAAGATTCGGAACCACATGCGTACGGGAAGAAGATTGGAGCATTTCGAGCGAAAACCGAAGATCCTGGAAATGGGACCGACCGGTCCACACCAAGGACCGGTCGGTCCAGCCCTTTGAAGACGAAGATCGGTGCCTCGGGAAACCAGACCGGTCGGTCCACACCAAGGACCGACCGGTCCACTTGAAGACACATGAGAACTTGGTTTTGGCTCGGGAAACAAGACCGACCGGTCCACACCAAGGACCGGTCGGTCCACTTGAAGATTTGAAGAATATTTTGGCTCTGGAAACCGGACCGACCGGTCCAGTTTCCAGACCGACCAATCCCTGTCCCAGATTTTTTTAGGGTTTTCCTTTTTCTGTTTTATCCTATAAATACCTATTAGTTTGAGACTTTTAGAAAAAACCCTTTTTCTGCACGTTTTTACTCATACTTTTGGAGATTTAGAGTTGTAATTGGGAGAAGATCTCATCATCCCTTGGAGAAGATTTCTGAACCCTTATACTTTTCTATTCTATATATTATGATTTTCTCATTCATGATTTCTGTTTGTTCGTTTATCATGTCTGAGTAGATCCCTAGTTAGGTTTTAGGGTTTTTGATGGATTTCACAGATTGAATCAGACACAGATAGATTACTTATTCTTACCATCTTCATCACTGTTAGGCATAATGCTAGGATTGAACTGGCCATTTAATCACTAGATCTTAGGTTGATGCACATTCCAAAAGCTTGGGCATCACTGGAACTACTGTTGATGAGCAATTATTCTTTAGTCTCGAAAGTGAATTAGAGTTAATTGTGAACTGATCAAACCTGAACTGTAATGCTTGCCTAGGATAGCCGTGACCAAACGAAAGTTTAGGCACTCGGATCTCTAGGGATAGTAATTGTTATCACGAAAGTAGAGCAATTTATATCAGTGTTTTGAGTTTAAGATGCATGCATACTTAGAATCTGAATAGTTGTCTGGTTCATGAATGTGATTTCCTGAGAATTCCCTAATGCCTAGCGTTTTTAATCATCTGAATTTAAACCGTTTTAATTTGCTTTCTTGTCTTTAATTTTGATTACAATCACCCATCTTTGTTTCCTGCTTAGCTTAGTTTAATAATGTATAGTTTGTTATGTAACACTTGGTCCTTGAGGATTCGATCCCTAAATCACTACTTCGTTTGCTGTGCACTTACAGTAGATTTTATAGGGTTAAAACTCTGTGTATCAAGTTTTTGGCGCCGTTGCCGGGGACCATTGTGTTGCCATCAGATTTGATTTGCGAATTTAGTCTAAGCAATTTTACTAATTTATTTTTCTTTTTGTTTTTGTCTTTGGTTGTTCTTTCAGGTGTATGCAGAGGAGAAGTAATCGCACTGAACCTCTGATATCACTCTCTAACAAAGAACTAGCCAGAGCAGAAAGGTCTAACAGGGCTCAATGGAACATCATGCCCGCTATGGAAGTAGTGGATCAGCCTGATAATGAGGGTCTTCAGGCTGCTTTGTTTGATCAGATAGAGCAGATCTGTGTAGCAACTGCTGCAAGCGCACAACAGGCGCAACTACAGATGCAGCAGCAGTTTGCTAGGATGATGGCACAGCAGATGCCACCAGCAGGTCAGAATCCTCTGCCACAGAGAAGGATTGGAGAAGGGGACAATGTCCATGCTTATTACCAGAATAGATCAACCATTCATGTCCCAGAGATTCAGAGGAATGACTTCGAGATAAAGGCGCAGCTGATCAATCTGGTAGAGAGACACGTGTTCCATGGGTTGGCTTCTGAAAATCCCATGGATCATGTTGAGAATTTCGAAGAAGTCTGCGAGACGACTAAGGCTAATGGGGTTCCTTCTGATTACCTCAAGTGCAAGCTCTTCAAGCACTCTCTCGCTGACAAAGCTTTGAGGTGGCTCAAGTCACTTCCTCCACACTCTCTGAACGGCTGGGATGAAGCTAGAGCTGCTTTCTTGGATCACTTCTACACCAAGACCAAGACTGCTCAGCTGAGAAGCAGGATCAGCAACTTCGCGCAGAAGAGTGGAGAATCTTTGCTGAGGCTTGGGATAGATTCAAGGAGTAACGTAGAGAGTGTCCCCACCATGGATTCACTGAGGAGCAGATGCTCAGGATCTTCTACGATGGAATCACCTGGGACTACAAGACGAGTCTTAATTCATCCAGCAATGGTAACTTCATGACCCAGAGCATAGAAGGCGCTTATAGGTTGATTGATAATATGGCGCAGAGCTCCAGCGATCAGTGTTCTGAATATGATCGGTTGAAGAGGGTCTGCAGTATTGAGACACCGTCTGCAGCAGAGATAGCAGAGCTGACAGCTGCTAAGATTAGGGACTTTATGCAAGGTAGCCATCAGGGCATTAGTTTGGTTAGGAACGCCTCAAGTGCGGTCTGCTATTGAGAGCCAGCTGCATTGGTTTCAGGAGATACTCATGAGGTCAACTTTGTAGGTGGTCAAAGATTTGCAGGTTACAATGCTGGCTATCAGAGGCCGTATGGACAGAGTTCAGGCTCAGGGTACTACAATCAGAATCAATTCCAGAAGAACCAACAAGCTTCTCCACCTCCAGCCTCCAATCCCAACGATGAGCTCAAAGCTGTGATGCAGCTTATGCTAGCTAATCAACAGCAGAGTTCTAGCGCCATTTCAGACATCAATGGGCGATTAGAAGCTGTGACCACTCATCTGAAGATGTTGGACACTCAAGTGGCACAGCAGGCAGATGCTGTTAAGCGTCAGCCAGGAACTCTTCCAGCAAAAGGGGAGCAGAGTAAAAAAAGGGAGTATCACGCTATTTCTATAGCAGAAGATGATTCTCCAGCGGATGTGAGACCGACTGGTCCCATCATCAGATCGATTGGTCCGGTGGACAGGCCGCCAATTCACGCTTATGTTCCCAAGGCACCTTACCCTGTTTGTCTTGGGGAGTCTCAGGAGTGCAATGCTGTGTTACTGCACGGGACAGTGAAGAAGCTTAGGGATCCTGGTCGCTTTGAACTTTCTGTCCAGATCGATTCTATAGTTTTTCCTTGCTCACTCTGCGATTCAGGCTCCAGCGTCAACACCATGCCTTACTCTGTTGCAGAACGATTGGGTTTTAAAGATTTCAGGGCTCCTAAATTTTCTTTAAAATAATGCAACCACTAAGCATTATAATTCTAATGAATACTAGCACCTTAATAATTTAACATGTAATTTCACTACATGCACATACTTAGCCAATTTTAGAGGATTAACCAAGAACCTCAAGACTAACCGTATTAATTATTTACTAGATTTACTACCATTAAACATGCATAATTATTTTGCTACTTTCCTTAGTAAAATCAATAATTCATTCAAGAATCTAGCATGCATCCTAATGATAATAAATCATATAAACAAGCAATCATGTGTGCTCGACTCATCAGCACACAACAAGCATAACCGCACTCACCTTAGATCGCATGAACCCTTAGCCACCGTAATCTAGATTACCCACAGATTTCTCTATAAGAAACGTTCTTGAGGACGTTCAACTGCTAATTGGTGATATTTTTGTCCCTGCAGATTTCGCGGTGCTTGACATGGCTGAAGAACCAGGAGATCCTCTCATCCTGGGAAGACCATTCCTTTGCACGGCTGGTGCAAGGATTGATCTCAAGCATGGACGCATTGATCTCCAACTGGGAGACACTGAGATGACGTTCAAAATGGATAAGCTGCTGGAGAAGCATGTAACCGATGCCCCACCTTTCTCGGTTAAGGAGCCAGACATCACGGATCAAGTCAACGCGGACCCAACCCTCCCAAACACCACCATCACAGAAGGTTTTGTGATCCCTCCTGCAGATCCACCAGATCCACCTTGAAAGACACACACGTCGAGCTAACGACGTTAAACAAAGCGCTTGGTGGGAGGCAACCCACCGGTAGGTTAGTTTTTCTTTTCTTTTCTTTTTCATTTTCATTTTATTTTCTTTGTCTTTAATAGTTCTTTCCTTTGGATTTATTTTCACACCGGGTCGTTGTGAAGTAAGTCTGGGGGGAAGTACTATTCGTACTAATTATGTTTATTTTCAGTTTTATTTACACTTTTGTGATATGCATGCAATTCTAGGATCACATGATGCTTGCTAACATCCTGTTTTTAGATTAACAGTGACTAACCAAAGCAATGGGAAGATTAAAAACGCCCTAGGCGGATCAGTGTTACCAGAAGGCTCCCGTCTCCTTGAAAGCTAACGCTGACACTCTTTACTATTGTCTGTTTTCTTAACTCAGGGAATTTGAAATCGCATAAGAAGTATCAACCACGTTAGGAGTCCTATCCTTTTTCAAACACTTTTCCTCTCTTCAGGACTCCTAATGGCCAGGCTCACTTTTAGTCTGGTACCACACCCTTACCTTAACCTTTCTTTCAAACCTCATGCATTCTATTGAAGACATTGACATGCACTCAAGCGCAAAAACTCCGGAGACGTAGTCCGGCCAGCTGATCATTCTAAAGACCTTCCGGTACAACTTATCAAACTTTCTGCTTAGGATTTTGTTATTAATTTCATTTCTTTATTTATTTTTCGTTTTTTTTTTTTATCATTGTGCTTAGACAAAAAGCTAGAACTGATCCCCAGCATTCAAAAAAAAAAAAAAAAATTATCATTAAAATGCTGAAAGG